>CM047582.1:27762751-27815691 GCA_026184515.1 Peronosclerospora sorghi | reverse complement strand
GCGAATCAAGACATAGAAGTAGACCCCGATATTCTGCCTCGTTGACCATTATGTCAGGCGTGAAATCGGTGGCGGCTGCGACTATAGACCATTAGGGTAACTTCCACAGTATGGCACTATAGGAGCCGGCCTTCTTCTTCACGCTTGCCGATCCGTCAAAACCCAAGACCAGGAGTTCCTCATCCTGATAGAGGTCGGCGGCGGCCGCGATATTGACTGTCGAGGTTGCTTCCTTGGGGCAATCGCCACTAAAGCCTCATTCACTTCGGACCGAGGGGTGATACTGGCAGCTAATGTGCCCAATATCTCTTCCTCTCCCTTAGTGCACTTGACGACCTCGAGCGACCACTGCGACAAGATAGCTGACCATCTGCCGAGCCGACCGTCCATCCCATTGGCTGATAATAACCAGGCCAATGTCGACTTTCTTGAAAGTACCTTTACAGATCGGCCGACCAGTAGGTTGTAGCACACATCCAAGATCCGTAGTAAAGCCAGAACGTCTTTTTCGACGATCCCATAGTTGACCTCGTTCGGCTTCAATGTCCGGCTCGTAAAAGTGACCGGGTGGTACACTCCATCATGTTCTTGTACTAGAGTGGCCGAAATGGCCCACTTACTAGCATACACAATGACGATCGGCATTTTTTCCGGATCGAAGTGTCTTAGAATCGGTGCCGTCGCTATCTTGGCCTTCAGCATACCGAAAGCAACCTGTGCAAGCTTCATGTGGTCATCTGTCTCCACAGGCGGAAAATCTGCAGGCGGATCGGAGTCGCAGCCTTCTCGTAAAGTTGCCCGATCTCCATCGCGCAACATATGGTAGTCGACTTCCCGGAGCTCGTACAGCACGGCCGCGTAGACCGCGAAGACATCAATGAAGCGGCTGTAGTAGTTCAGGCTCCCTAGGAAGGACTGCATTGCCTTCAGCGATCTGGGAAACGGGAGGTTTCTCAGTGACTCCAAATCCTTAGTATTAGCCTCCAGCCCACTGATTGACACCATATGACCCAGATAGGCGACCTTGGACATGACCCAGAAACTCTTCACAGCACTGATCGACAGGTTACAGCGGTCGCATGTCTCCAACAATCGTTCAACTTTCTCGCACAGATCGTTCCATGACGAGGCAGGTATCAGAATGTCGTCGATGTACGACCGCCTCCCTAGAACGGACGGTCCTCTTTCCCGATCGGGTTCACCCTCTCTAAATACATCATAATTTTCAACAGGGTACCGATCGGTCTTGATCTTGAAGTGTCCGTACAATTCGTTGTCTATCAGACTTTGATAGATCTGGGGCGCGTTCTTCAGACCTAACGGCATACGATTCCACTCGAAAAGACCAAACGGCGTCACAAATGCGGAAATCTCACGGGCTCGATCAGTCATCGAGACCACCCAAAATCCACTTGCCATGTCCAGCGAACAATACCACAAGGTCTTGTCCAGGTCTTCCAAGAGATCATTAATCAGCGGCATCGGGTAAACCATGAGTTTAGTCAACCGATTTACCAACCGATAGTCGATGCACAGCCTGATGTCGACGCCGTTCTTCTTGATCACAATCACAATCTGCGAGGCCCAAGGCGAGGTCGACGGTTTGATAATCTTGGTAGCCAACGGTCCTTTAATCAGATCAGACAATTTCCCACGGTACTGTGGCGCCACACGTCGGCATCGCTGGGCGATCGGCTTGGCATCACCAACATCGATGTCACAGATTGCTCCGCGATCAGCAGGGGGTAAAGCATTGCCTCTCCCGATCAGCAGGTGCTTCTTCTTCCATATGATCTTCTTAAGCTGATCGATCTGGTCGGGGCTGTTGACATCCCGATCACCCACTTGTAGATCGTCCAAAGTGACTTCGGGCAGATCGGCGGACACTTCAGGTAGGACTGCCATCTGGCTCTCCAGCTCCTGAATGTACTGATCCCCGCCCTCATGTATACAAACTTGATCGTCTTTTGGGGCAACATCACCCAAACCGTCCTGATCGGTTGCACACTGCTGTTCCCGATCGGCGGGATGCTCTTCAACGACATCGATCTGCTTAGGCGCTCCATCATGGTCCGCTCCATCAATCCCATGTCCTCTTTTTTCTGTTTCTATTTCCGGCTCCTCTGTCGCCTGTTCTTGTGAAACCGCCATGTTGACGAACCTTGGCTCCTATGGTTGATGGTCCACCGTGTCCGGCGACTGCGGTGCCTTTCTTCGAACCAACATCTTCTTCGGGGTTACATAGCTCGGTCGTTCCACCATAGGCGAGGTATCTTCTTCCTCCGGTCCATCATCGCTGACCAGATCGGTGGTCGCTTGGTATGCCAAGTTTTGCCACTCAACATACCGCCTCGATCCGATCGAGACGAACCCCATCTTTCTTCGCACTTTCCCTTCTGCCAGCTACATGCCAACAATATTATTGTTGTCGAGCGTAAGCGGCTTGTCACCGATATTAGTGAGTCGAGCGTAATCGAACCGGCCGGCACTCTTCACAAAGGTCGGCACCCACCCGTCGCCCTGGTCACCCATAACTTCTTTGATCGAAAACCTTTATCTACCGGGGTATCAGCGGATTGGCCGACCGGAATGGTGACATCTTGATTCCACCTGACCAGATCGGTGTGCGATCTGTATAGGGGCCGCCGACCAGCTAACTGGATCTGGACCTCATCCGGGAGTGTAAGCACTCCATGAGACAGATCTAGACGAATACCCGCTGGCACGATAAAATCCATGCCTAACAGGGCATCCTGACAGGCCAGCTTGCCAACCCAAGCGCTGAAGAAGTAAACCAACGAACCCGATAGGGTGATCTTCACGCTCGTCCTTCGTTCGGTCATGTAAGAACTTTCACCGATTCCGACGCATTCTTGTCTCTGAGTGTCGTCTATACGACATCCGACCTTACGAGCAACGGCGGAGTCGATATTTGAGACTTCGGCCCCAGAGTCGAACAACATCGTTGCCTTCTGCTTGTTTATCTTACCAAAGGCTTTCGTCTGCTTGAACCATTTGTCGGGCGCATGATACTTCCAGTATCCGCGAGATTCCCCAGGAAGCAGATCCAGCTGCATGACCACCTTCGATCGGGAATATTCATCGGTCGTGAGATTGTAGACCGGATGATCCCGATCGACGCAATTGAGAATAGAACATGTATTGTCGGTTTTATTCTCCTTGCCGACATATGCATAGATGCCAAACATAGATCGCTCGGCTCGATCCAAATTCCAACCTGGCGGGCGTTCTAGTTTAACATCCTGTCAACGTCAAGTGGAAGAATCCCCGCGTGCTTACCCGGCACATACCACTTGCGCATCAGATTGAAGAACTCTTCATTCTTGCACTGGCCGGACTCAAGGATCTCTCCACATGACTTGCACACGAAGAGGCAGTGATCGGTGGGGTGGCCGCGTCTTTCACACTTCTTTCATATCAGCTTCTTCCAGCAGCCCCGATCATCGTGCTTGCTTGACCCGCAGTGAGAACACTTCTTGTGAGGTAGGTCCGGATCGGACTTGTTTCCACTCCTGCCCTTCCGATCTGCCTGGTCAGGCGTCGATCTGGTTCTTGGGGCAGGTTCCGTGACGAAGATGTGACGATATTGGTCCTCGTCTGACTCCCGACTGGACTGGAAGCTACTTTCTTCTTCCGATCCAGTGCTGTCTTCAGCAGCGATCGCCTTAACAGCACGGGACGATATGTTCAGGGGCCTCTTCACCGGATCAGTCTGAGTCTTAGATCTGTAGCGACCCGATCCAACGGCGCCCTTCGCCCTCATACAGCGTGAGTGTTGCAACGTCCGCAACGTCTGCTCCACTTCCCCCACATCTTTGAGGCGCAACAGGGTGAGCTGATCTGCCAGCTCTTGGTCATCAAGGGTACTGATATAGTGACTCACGTGCTCCATAGCGGCACCGGTCGGCAGGTTGCTTTCCTTGATCACTATCCCGGCGCGAATTAAAGCCACGTTCAAACGGTGCAAGTACTCAATCGGCGTCTCGTTGCCCCGCTTCTGCATATGATGGTATTTGCAGGCGTTAGATAATCCGGAGTTGCAGTACTGCCCCTCAAATTCTGAACATAGCAGATCCCAGTCAGATCGGACATCCGGACTCAACTGTTGGATCCCGTTCGCAGCCGGTCCTTTCAGCAGATCTCTGAATATCAGACACCGTTCCTTTTTTGGTGTCTGATCCCGCAAGAAATCAGAATTGACCCGACCAAACCACGATCTGGCTTGCTCCTTGTCGGTGTCCTTGCCAGTGAAATACTTGAGATCAGTGGTCGCAGCCATGCGAATGCGTGGGATCGCAGTAGATCCAAAATCAAAGGTGGTCGTAGAGGCTAGGTTAGCCTTACGCATTCAGCCCGCCCCTGCACCGTCTGACCCATAGTGGTCAGGCGGATCGCCGATCGACTCCATGTCGAAATCACTGTTCTTGCTTGATCGGCGCGGTCGGGCTGGATGCGTCTTGCGTCTGCCTCTGCCAACTGGTCTTCCACCTCGGGTAGCCTTATCCGTTGATGCCACTGACTCCATATCAACATCCCGGCAAATATTGACATTTTGCCGGGCAGATCGGTCCTGGGCATGCGGACGCGGAGGCGATCGGCATCGATCTCCCAAGAAACGCTCCATCATCGCTTCAAACATGGCTTGGACGTTGGCTTGGGTCATGGGAAACGTGTTGGTGTCCTCTTTTGGAGGATCTGAAGCCTGTGGGGGCTCCTGGGGCCCCGACTGGCATGTATCCCTTTGCTGCCGCACGTCCTGTTTATGCTCCCATGGGGGTATGGTCCGCCACCATGGTCATCCGCTCGACACCGACCTCCAACTCCGATGAGTTATTAGAGGCAGGTGGAGACTGACCCCACGACTTATCGTCGGAGCACACATCGTCGTATACTGCCGAGGTCTCAGCGACCTTCAATGCCGCGGTGGGAGTTGGGCGGTGGACCGCCCCCACCAACGGCACCAAATGGTCATGGAAGGTCGACATCGACATCTCCAGCCTCCAAGTATCCATATCGAAGAGTTTCTGCACGTTGGCGAGGTTTCCCACTTTCATGCCGACCTCGGCCAACATCGCCAGCAGATTCTTCACCAATAGCAACGGCCGATCGCTTTGGATCGGTTCGGTGGTGGGTCCGAGAAGGCGATCGGGGATCTGGGGGTCTATAATCCGCATGACCTGGTCTTCACGAATAAATCTCTTCAAGTCGTGGATGTAGTACATCCTGGTCAGGTCTTCTTCTTTGATGACCCCATCCCCGACCCACGACTTTCTTCCAAGTCGTCTTCCTCGGACGGCATTCTGAGCCTCTGCTTGGGAACCTTGGGAGGGTGGACTGGATCGTTCCGATCAGACTCCAAGTCGTTTTCGTTTTTTATTTTCTTTTCGTCAAGATATTCATTCAAATGCATAGGATCAAGACAAAAGTCCTGATCCATTTCGGAACTATAGCAAGACCTGCTATAGTCCCGATCGGCTCCGGTGGGAGCCTTATGGGGAGGAAAAAATATTAATCCCGATCTGGTCCTCCACCCGGCTAGATCGGACATCGCCATCCTTATCGACAACGAGAACAAAAGGCGATAGCCGTTCCTTATGTCCTCTTCAGAACGATTCCACATTCAATTCATTGTAATCAATTCTTTGCTGAATATCGCTGCGGTGATATCCACGATCACCAAGTGATCCGGGCACGCGCACCATTGTGGTGGAGTCAAGTTCAAAATCGAACACCGTAGTGTCGAGAACCTGACCACCATCGTGCCCGGCCTTCCAACTTACGGGGGGGGGGTACCCCGCGAACCTTCGTCTTCGATCCGATCGGATCGTCCGCTGCTGGCAGACGACCGATCATCAACACAGGACGCCCGGTCCGATTTATTCTTCATCTCACCTTGTGTACCCGTTGGATTGGGCTGGTAACACACTCGGTGGTTCGGTGCTGGGAATTGACTTGTGTTCTAAATGTGGTAGACCGTGCTGGGTAGTGTACGCCGGGCGGAACTCTTCACCCTGGGTACAGGCAGACCAGTTATATTCGATTTTAGTATGCTCCAAAGGGCAGATCGTTCAAACGATCGTAGAGCCCAACCAATACGAGAACAAAACTCCAATAATCCAATAGTCCAGTAGGGAGATCCAAATGAGAACGTGATATACTCCACGAACGATATCTCCACGTAATAATATAAAAGACGTAATAGCACGTTCCAAACGTGCGCAACTTAAACTTGAGAGGTAGACCAAAGTGCACTCCGGCGGGCCAAATGCGTCTGTGGCGCGTCCCGGCAAGGTACAATGAGCTGGAGGGGATTATTCGACCCTCCGCTCCCAAAACACTCTGCGTCGTGCAGAGGCGACTGATGTGCAAAGCGAAACGAGCCCCTGTTGAGTTGAAGGTCCAACAATTAATTCGTAAAGCCAAAAACGCTCTTCTTAGACGAAAACAAAACCAAAAACTTTCCCAACAGGCAAAACTAAAAACTAAACTACCTACCCCCTTATAGTCCCCAATATGTACCAAACATGAAAATATGTAGTACACGCAATCTCATGTGACTTACCCAAATCCGTGTTCTTGACACCCCTTGCACATGACGGGCTTAAAAGCCTCCTGGAATTCCATCAATCCGATCGCCGATAGGCCGATCGGTATGGCGCTGACCGGAAACGACCAAAATTCTTGGGTCTGCTTCGCCACATACACGAAGGCGTATTTGGACGATGTGTCCATCCCCGTCTTCATGGGAGGTCTGAAAGAAGGGCCAGCACGTTCGGAATTT
The DNA here is from genome assembly GCA_026184515.1 of Peronosclerospora sorghi. NCBI lineage: Eukaryota > Oomycota > Peronosporomycetes > Peronosporales > Peronosporaceae > Peronosclerospora > Peronosclerospora sorghi. The sequence goes on along the minus strand of CM047582.1, from coordinate 27,808,889 downwards.
TTCCGATGCAGACCCCAATCCATGGGGTAGGCGTTTAAGATGGCGTTCAACGCCGAGAGGAACTTTCGTTCCTCTAAGGTGGGTCCAGAACCCATGGAACTGAGTCAGGTCGAAGCGGAGGAGAAACCTTCCGCTAAGAGTCACTCTGAATCTTCTTCGCAGAGCTTCGAGGCGGAGATCTTAGCTATGTTGCAGCGGCATGGACCGCTGAGATGCTTCCTGTGTGGAAGCACGGATCATCTGCGGAACAGATGTCCGAAAAAAAAAACCAGCGAGACGCTCGCTATAAGGGGCCAAGGGTTGGGAAAAGTCCTTCCCCAAGCCGTCGGGAAACTACGGCTCCCAGTAGGTGTGGGGCGCCCTACTGGGGGATCCCTCAGTGCTGTTAAGACCCAGGGTAGGGGACTACAGCACAAATCCCCGAGGGAAACGGTGCTTTCTAGCACCGAGTTGGTGTACCAGCCAGATTTGCTGGTTGTCCTTGCGGACGTGAAAGGCATTGATAAGCCTTGGAGAGTCTTGATAGACTCTGGAGCGTCTGACAATTATGTCAGACGAGCTTCTGTGGAGAAGAGTATGCTGTATTCCGAGGCCCTAGAGGCACGTTCTCGTGACGTTGTCACGGTACGTCTTGCGACGGGCGTACATGTTTCTGTACCCAAGGTTTCGATTGACCTTAACCTGAAGTTTGCAGACTTCAACAGCTTAGAAAGTTGCCTAGTACTGGATTTAGACTCGAGGTATTACCTCATTCTGGGCATGAAGTGTCTGGAACGCCACGAGCCATGGATAGACTGGAAGTCTAAGTCCATTGGCTCAACGCACCCACGGTCGGATGAAGCATTGGCGAGTCATGAACCCACCTTTGCTCGATCGCAAAAGCGATTCTGGCGTGAGATGCCAGAGATTGGGATGTCTAAAACGATCATTCCCAATGGCGTTAAGGAAGAGTTCCTTAACGAGGGGGATTCGGCGGTTAATCCCCGCGCCGATATAGGTGAGACTAGTGAGTCGCCAGTGATAGAGGTGGATTCCTCTGAGGTTAAGCGCGAAGCGCTTAGAGAAGAGACCCGAAGTTCGTCTCTAATGCAGGTCGGAAATGATTCCGACCACGCCGTATCCGGCGAACAAGTTGCGACTCCAGTGGTAGGGGTAGAGACCCCTGTGGTTAAGCGCGAGGAGCTTTCAAGCGGAGAGATCCGTAGTTCGTCTCTTCCGCACGTAGGAATTGATTCCGACCACGCAGTATTAGGTGAGACCGGCGAGTCACCGGTGGTAGAGGTAGAGACCTCGGTGGATAGGCGCGATGCGCTTCCAATAGATGGGGCAATTGACTCCCCCCATCTGGGTCCCGGGACGAATCCCGAGGCCAGTAGTCAGCAGTCGTACCGGATGCTGAATAGCGTGACAGGTGTTGTCACAGAAGGCGAAAGCCTGGAATGGTTGCCTGGGGTAATGTTGTCGTTGGAGGAGATGTCCTTCAACGAGTTTCAGACTGCTGTGAAAGCAGGTGAAATCGACGAGGCTGTCGTGTTGCGTCCGGAAGAGGAGTTGAAGTGCTCATCCACGATGGAAGAGTCAGTTTTGGTGAAAACCAAACAGGCATTAAATGCCCGAAGCGGCCTCAAGATCCTTGCGGATCCTGAGGACCCTTACCATTCCTTGTTAAAGGAATTCGGAGATGTCATTAGTGACAACCCGCCGATGGGGTTACCACCGGATCGGGGAGTCCGACATGAAATTGATTTGGTTCCTGGAACCCAATACTGCGTCACTAGGCAGTGGCCTCTCCCCAAGGAACAATGCGACGTCATCGACGCATTCTTCAAGATGAAAGAAGAGGCAGGAATTATCGGGAGAGCAAGTCTCCCCACTCATCTCCCACTTTTTGTGTTAGTAAACCGAACGGAAAGTGGAGCATTGTGCATGCGTACAACAAGCTGAATGCAGCTACTGTCCCCATGCAGACTACGATTCCTCGGAAGGGTGTCCTCCAGAACAATATGACGGGCTGTACTGTATACAGTGCCTTAGATCTGGTGTACGGGTATTATCAGGTGATCATGCGAGCGTCCGATATTTAGCTTACAGCGGTCAGCACGCCTAGCGGCATTCTATGGGAGTGGTTTGTTATGCCACAAGGGCTTTCAAATGCACCAGCGACTTTCAATCTCTTGGTGACTCAACTCTTCCGCCCTCATAGAAAGTACGCTCAGACATACTTCGACGATATATTCGTTCATAGTTGTGCGGAAGGCGACTCGTCTGATGTTCAGACGCATCTGATACACCTTCGAGCGGTGCTCGAATGTATGCGAGAGCATAAGTTGTATGCAAACGCAACCAAATGTATCTTTGTTGCTGAGGAAATTCCTTTCCTCGGATGCTTCATCGGTAAGGATGGAGTGCGGGCGGATCCCGCGAAGGTGAAAGCCATTGTGGAGTGGACTTCGCCTGTAAATCTTAGAGATTTACGGAAGTGGCTTGGATTAGCCAATTATCTCCACAAGAACAACGAGAACTACGCTGAAATTGCGAAGCCATTAACCGACCTTCTTAAGAAGAACGTTGATTGGTGTTGGAAAACCGAACACCAAAATGCTTTCGAAGCGGTAAAGGGTAGCTTGTTGAAAGCTCCCGTTCTTGCTCTCCCAGATTCTGGGAAACCATTTAGTGTCGTCTGAGACGCCTGCAATTTGCAATCGGATGTGCTTTTTTACAAGTAGACGATGCAGGAAGGGAACGCGTGATTGCGTTTGAGTCGAGGCAGCTTAAAGCTGCGGAACGTAATTATCCTGTTCATGACAAGGAGCTACTTTCAATGAAGTATGCTCTTGTCAAATTTAGGGTTCACCTACTTGGCTCAAAGCCGTTCGTGGTTTATACTGACCACGCGTCCTTACGGACAGCGACAAAGTCGCCTCATCTCTCGCAACGGATGGCCCGTTGGCTCTCCTTCTTTGCGGAGTACAACTTTGAGGTTAAGTATAAACCTGGCAAGCAGAACGTGCTTGCAGACGCGTTATAGCGTCGTCCCGATTACGAGCTCGCTGACGCGACATTCGTCACCTCGTCTGTGGTGTATCTCATTCGCCAGGCGTATGACAAATACCCACAGAGTACGGCGCTTATCAGCGGATTGGGTGTAAAGGGACTTGGCCCGTCTGAGCAAACCCTGTCAAGTCAAGCTAAAGCTCGTTTACACCGTTACAGGTACTGTGACGGTTTGCTATATTATAGCACGAGCGCGGAGGACACTCCGCGGGTGGTTGTTCCTCATGATGAGTAACTGAAGTATAGAGTCATTTTTGAGGCACATGACGCCCATACCGGGGGTCATTTAGGTCGGAAGACCTACAGCGCTTTAATCGCTTTGTATTGGTGGCCCAACATGTATAAGTGGGTCGGTGCGTATATACGCACCTGTGAGACGTGTCAGAGGGTTAAACCCTCTGCAATTTCAGCTGCGCCTTTGGCGAGCTTATCCGTTCCAACGGAGGGTTGGAAATCCATTAGCATGGATTTTATCTTTGGATTTCCGAAAGATAAGACCGGTAACACCGGCATATTGGTCTTTGTAGACCGTTTGAGCAAGATGGCTCACCTGGCAGCGGTGCCAGAGTCCATAGATGGACAAGGAACAGCGAAAGGGTCCATAGACCGTGTCTTTCGATAGCATGGTCTACCCGATTCCGTTGTGTCGGATCGGGATCCCCGTTTTACGGGACAATTCTGGGGAGCGCTGTTTAAGGTGCTAGGCACCAAGCTCCTCATGTCCACTTCGGATCATCCGCAGACGGACGGTCAGACGGAACGCGTTAAGCGCGTTGTGGAGGATATTCTCCGGAGTTTATGTCCGGATTCTCCAAAGAGTTGGAGTGAGATGCTTACGATGGTTGAATTTGCTATAAACAATTCGGTACATGCATCTAAGGGGTTTACCCCGTTTTACGTGAACGGATTAGCGAATACGAGGGTTCCGTTGACGCCACGTGTGTGTGGCCCAGGGCTTGAGGGGGGAGGATTCCCTGATGTCAGCCCTGTATCTGTTCGAAAGCACATCGATAAGTTTTTATTGACGCGCCTTAGTGTCTTACGACACGTCTGCGATGCCATGGCGGAAAGCCAAGATAAGCAGAAGGAGCAGGCTGACCGCAAGGGTCGGCGTAACAAAAAGGTGTACAAAGTAGTAGAAAGTGTTTTATTAAACGCTAAAAATCTTCCTACACATGCAGTTTCCAACGTGTTAAGGAATAAACTGCGCCCCAGGTTTGTGGGCCCCTTTAAGGTACTAGCCCGAAAGTACTTGTTGTATGTATACCTAAGACATCCCGAAGGCGATGCGTACGCATCCAACCTTCTATGTGGGTATGTTTAAGCCATACCGGAACCCTGAGGCGGGTCCCCTCTCGGAGGAGGGTAAGAAGCCGGATAGCCGAAAGGCACTACAGGTCGGAACATCTCCGATAGGGTTGAAATACGACCCTGAAGCTCCGCAACGAGAGACCCGAGGGAGACAATCCGCCCCTCGATGCGTTCATTCACTCCTCTCGTCGCGGAGTCCCTCCTGGGCATCTAGGATGTGACGGCCGTGTCGATCACAGCGCTCGTGGAGTCACGTCGCAATAGCGCGACCTCCGCCTCCAGTCCTTGATACGGAGGGTACTCCACATTACCATGTGGAACGTCTGATGGCGCGACGCCATCACCGGGGTGAGACCCAGTACCTGGTAAAGTGGAAAGGTTATCCACATTCCCAGAGCTCGTGGGAGTCCGAGACTCCCCTGCGGATGGATTGCCGTGACGTCGTGGACGCTTTGGAGGGGGAGAATCCCGCTGCGAGTCAACTACCAAAGGGGCGGAAGAATCCCCTTCACTCCCAGTAGCTGAGAGTTTGCCGGAGGCAGATGCATAGTTTGCATTTCTCTCCGGCACCACATCGAGAGCAGGGAGCGTGTAGTAAGAGGCAGGTAATTGCCCTTGCGCTTTGGCCTGGGCATAGGCCCAGCGTAACGCCATCTCTACCCGAACGTCGGGTTCGGAAAAAATGTTTTACAGCGCATCAAAGTTGGGGAGGCTCTTTTCCCCTTCCGCCCAATCGCGGTATGCCCGTTCTGCGTCCTCGACACTTTCGTCCCGTAAGAGAACGAAGGGAACCTAGCGGAGGATATCCACGACGGCACCGCGTGACTGTTTCCCGAGGCGCGTTCGGTAGGACTTGGCAGTGAACTGCTTGGGAATTGGCAGTTTGGCCCGGAGTTGTTTCCGGCGCGCAATTTCACGCGGCAGTATAGCCACTGGACCAGGGGTATAGGAGGCTAAACCCCTCTTGACCGCGTTCTTAGCCTTCTTTTGAGGGTCACTAGGTCCCTTCTGTGCCGGTACGGCATGTCGGGCTTCATGAACCGAGGCCAGTTCATTGGTGATGGTCGCCTTCGGCGACCCGGATGCATCATCCGTAGTTGGTAAAGGTGGCGCTCGAGTTAGCGCTTTTTCCCCACATGTGGGGAATGGATTCGATGACCGACAACGCCGTTCGGCGCTGTCGGAGTGGTCAGACGTTGGGGAGATATCCCCAAGGGCATCCACCTCCGATTTCTCGGAATAGTCTACCTCCTCTTCTTGAGGAGACCCCAAAGCACCACTAATGGTGCTCATGGTTAGCCAGGGGTTCTGGCAGTTGGAGTTCTCCAACTAAATTTGATTTATTGCGTAAGCAATATTCTTGATGGGGGAGGATGTAACAGGGTTACATTCGGGTTACATTTAGTAGGTGGTGTACGTGAACACACTACGGTTGGGGTCAGTATTGACCGGTCCGAAAGGTTTTGGACCACTGGTTGTTTTAACCAATCAGGGCAGTAGCCCTTGGTGGAGGCGTGGCAGCCATCCACGTGTTGGTACACAGGTGGTGTACACTACATTTTAGCTAGGTACGAATTTAGTAAGTTCTACTTAGTATTACATATAGTTTACATTAGTTTAAATTAATTTAGGCTAATTACATAATAAATAAAGGAAAAATCTAATGCGCCTCCCCATTTTGGCTAATGTGCCCCCCCAAATGAGAACTTCGAATATGTTTTCACAAAAGTTAGGAAAGCGCTATTTGCCCCCCCATTTTGGCTATTTGCCCCCACAAAAATTATTTCCATGGATCAGCCAATCAAATTTTACTTCGAAAATTGGCACTAATTGAATAAAACGGCTTATGTTCCAGTCCGAGGCGTTCCGCTCAGACCGTGGGCTGGGAAAAGTAGCACTCGCAGCTTTGTTCTTAGGCGTGTTTATGATTGTACATATCTCGCTGCTACTCTTCGCCAAGTTTGTTGCACTAGCAGACCCTTCTATCCGTGCAACGGCCACATTAAGATGGCAATGCGTGGAGAAATGGAGTTGTACGCTATAGCGCTCGGATTCTTTCACCTGATCGAGTATATACTAACAGCTGATTACCGGCCAGCAGAACTGAGCTATGAGTGTATGTATCTAAATGTTGGTTGGACCGATCTCTATTCGACTGAGTCTGCAATATTGCCGAATGCAATGCTGCTGGCCGCACTGTGGCTAACGTCTATTTTGTTTACGTGTCTGTCTTTGTCCATTTAAAGCTTTTCTATTAAACCACAGTCGAGAATATCACCTCGCAGTGCTCTTAAGCTGTGTAGAATTCTAGAAAGAGCTGTATCTTGTGCCAGGATGAAAATTGCATGCGTTTGTTCGTGCTGTCGGAGTATCACTTGTTATAATGGGCCAACTGTTCCGATTAGTAGCTATGAGTACCGCGGCCACGAACTTTTCTCATCGGATTGAATATTTTAAGCGGAAAGAGAACAAGCTCGTGGCACATGGAGTGTATCGTTTCATTCGCTATCCAAGTTACCTCGGATGGTTCTGGTGGATCGTCGGGAGTCAGATCTTGTTGGCCAATCCTTTGTGTGCAGTGGGGTACGCTCTAGTAACCTGGTGCTTTTTCCACGATCGTATCCCGTGCGTCCCCATGTTCCGAATATCTTGTGATACATGGGATGGTGTATAAATGCGTTAATGCTGTTACGTAGATATGAAGAGCAGTTTCTGCTTGTTTTTTTTTGGATAAGTACCCGGCGTATAAGGCGCGCACGTATAGTGGCATTCCGTTTGTTTGAAATTGTAAACCGTGTTAGAGGCTCAAGTGACTAGATTTCAAATGTTTTTATTTCCAAACCATCTTCTTTTTTTCTTGCTCTTACCCTTACTCTCCATTAGATGGGATTCAGATGAGCCCGGTTGGAGGACAGCTCTTGTTTCGATTAGTGGTACTTCCAAACCTGGTTGCACTGACCACAGACATCACCAGCAAGAATGAGGTTCTTGCTGGAGGATAGAGAGAAAGAATACAGTACCATAATTGTTGTCAATGTTACTCATAGCTCCTGTGGAACTCCAGTGTTTGTGCACGGTACTTAACCTCTACGGATAACTATACTCCAAGTCAGCGATCAGTTCTACCTTCCGCACGTTTTCATGTTCGTACATTACTAGCACGTTTTCCATCCACTCGTGCAACTTGAAGGGAAAAGTAAGCATTGCACATTCGGCTTCACTACTACCAGCACTTTCAGCTTCAATGAGGGCGTCATCCACTAGCGTCACGCAGTCACTCGTAATCGACCAAAAATGACGCACGAGCTTGTGAAAATTGCGCATGATGGAAATAAAAAACTCGCGACTCTTTCCAGCGCTAAAAAGTGTTTTTGGAGCAAAAGGGCCTGCGTGTTGGTCGAATACCTTAACACGCCATTATGTTTGTATCACCGTCGACGTCAACAGTATCATTACTATTTGAATTTGCAGATGTTAGTAGTAGAGGCACTCGCAAACTTGTATTCGCGAACGACGACAGCACTTGGGATCCTTCCGACTCGAGGCGTGAACTGCGAGCGACCTGGACCAGTTCATTGCAACAAGCAAGCAGTTTACGTGTAATGCAAAAGCCGAGGACTGTGTTATATTCATACCTCGGCCTTGAACAGGTTGTACAGTATGAGGCACTTCTTCAGCGTCGAGGCCATTTGATTCTGGCAGAACCTTTTATTATGCATTTTTCTTAATTGGCTGATCCATGGAAATAATTTTTTGGTGGGGGGGGCAAATAGCGCTTTCCTAACTTTTTGTGAAAAAATGTTCGAAATTCTCATTTGGGGGGGCGCATTAGCCAAAATGGGGGGGGGGCGCATTAGATTTTTCTTAAATAAAAATCAGTTTTCTTTTAACACGGAATCCAGCTAGACGCTAGATCGCAATGGTCGAGCATGCTGTGAGTGTTATTGTAGCAGTTGCGTACACGCACGGTGCGGCTAGCGCACAGAGGAAGACTTTCCTTAAGCGGCGATACGCCGCTACTTAGCCGATACGCCCTGATCTAAGGGCTTAGTGTGAGATTGCTCTCTCACTCGGGCCAAGATTCCCTTAGTTTACTGTTAGCGTACGCTAACGCCTCAGTCTAAGGCTTCCCTAAGTAGGGGAGGTTCTCCCATCTACAACACTCACTGCGCGCGCGACCGTTCGGGGTCGTGCGCCTAGCAGTATTAGAGTATTTTGTAAACTAATTTATATTTAATATGTAATTAGCCTAAATTAATAAACTAATGTAAACTATATGTAATACTAAGTAGAACTTACTCAATTCATACCTAGCCGAAATGTAATCTACACCACCTTTGTACCAACACGTGGCAGGCTGCCACGCCTTCACTAAGGGCTCTCGCCCTGATTGGTTAAAACAACCAATAGGTCCAAACCTTACGGACCGGTCAATATTTTACCCCAACCGTTGTGTACTTACGTACACCAACGTAACCAAATGTAACCCTGTTACAGTTATAGCAGGGGAGTACCTCCCGTAGCTTGTCCCTACTAAGGAAAAGCGTTACGCTTTAGCGTTATCATTCGCTAACCGGAAACTGGGTAAATCTTGGCCCCGAGCGAGAGTTATCTCACGCTAAGCCCTTTTGTAAGGGCGTATCGGATACGTATCGGCGAATCGCCGCTTAAGGAAAGTCTTCCTCTGTTCTCTAGCCGCACCGTGCGTTTACGCACCGGATACATCTGGTAGCACTAGTAATCAATCCAACACCTGTGTTGGTAGAAGGCATCCTCTGCAAAGGAGAGTTGGGGTAAGTGTGGTGGAGTCAAGTTCGAAATCGAATACATTTGTATCGACAACCTGACCACCACCATCGTTCCCAGCCTTCCAACTTACGGGGGGGGGTACCCCGCGCACCTCCACTCGAAATCTGGTCCGATCGTCCGCTGCTGGCAGACGACCGGTCATCATCCAAAGACACTTGGTCCGATTCACTTAAGTTCATCTCACCTTGTGTACCCGATGGAATGGGATAGTTACACACTCTGTGGATCGGGATCGCAGATTCGATCGGAGTGGTCTTGAATATAGAAGACCGATCTGGGTAGGTATCTCTGGGGCGGAACTCTTCACCCCAGACACAAACAGACCAAAAACACTTCCAAGAGATAATTTCCAATAGGTCGATCGTCCAAACGATCAAGACCTGACCAATACGAAATAATAGAGGGTAGACCGACCGTTCCGGTCTAGCCCCTGACCAATACGAAATAAGACCAAAACCGGTCTAGTTTCCAACCAATATTAAAAAAAGCGAATATGTCCACGTGAAGACCCAATATGCCCGTGAAACTCCACAAACGATATCTCCACGTAAAGACCAATCCAGTGAATAGCATGTTCCAAACGTACTTGACTTAAAGTGTCGAGATCGCCAAATCGTACTCCCGTCGAAGGACTTCCGGTGGCCAAAGTGCGCGTGCGGCGCGTCCAGACCTGGTATAATAGGCGAGAGGGGATAATTCAACCCTCTGCCCCCAAACACTCCGCGGCTGGCGGAGGCTACTAGTGTACGTGAAAAGAAGAACGGCGACCCCTTGCTGCGGTTTAGACCAAGACCAGAAGAGGTTTTTGCCACTTATTCCTAGACCAAAAGACTTTTACTTGGAAAATCCGCAACCAAAAGACTTTTACTTGGAAAAATCGCAACCAAAAGACTTCTACTTGGAAAAATCGCAACTAACCAATAATACTACCTCCCTATGGTCCCTAATGTACCCACACAAAATTATGTAAAATACCCAATGTCAGGTGACTCACCCAAGACCTGCGTTCTTGATACTCCTTGAATCTGATAGGCTAAAAAGCCCCCCCCTTGTTTAGACCAATCGGAAACTCGACCAACTGCCTTGACCAAAAGTGACCAAATTTGTGGTACACTTCACCACAGCCGCCCCTGTGTCCGACCGTGTCGCACAACGATAACGGGCTTACTCACCCATTACTCGACCAACTGGACCTTGGTCACTCACACTTCTTCCCCATGGATCAAACATCTGCGACACCTGCGTCAGGTACTGCATTTACTGCACTTGATCTTCTTATGCTTCCCTTTGACGCTTGTTCTTGCAGAAACTCTATGCGCCGAGTCGCCCACCTTGCTTCGCCTGCCGGTCGGCTCGGTCTGACAGCCCACGTAGCTCTCGTGCACTTCAAACATCGGAAGGGCGTCAGGCTGAAGCCGACACGCAGATTCAGGATATGCTTGCATAAAACATGCGTCTCAGGACCCAGGTGGCCCACCAGGCAACACGATGTGCGCATCTTTGGTCTTCGTCTGTACTTGTCTTGACCCTCGTTTGTCTTCAGCTCTCATCCCTCCCAGCGTCGTCAAGGCAATATCTGCCTTGCTTGATGCCGATAGGCAGTCCAACGATCATGTTGACCAGCTTCGACACATTTTGGAGGAGCTGATAAGCGCGCGCCATGAGCTGTTCCGTCTGGAGGCTCATCGGTCCCATCTCCGGGATCAACTTGCACTTGTTCGACGGCAGCAGCTGGACGGACAGCTTGATGCGACTTCACTGTGCATGCAAGGCGACGACCTCGCGCGAGGAATTGCCGAGTTGCAAATTGCGATTCAAGACCGGACCTGGGAGGTCCGGTCCTGTCAAGACAGGTCCGACGCTTGGACGCAAGTGTCGGGTCGTCGTCGGGTGGCACTAGACCAGTGCCGCCAGCGCTTGATGAACTTGCTACCTCCGTGTTCGACTGCTTCCTCCAGCGTAGATTGGTCCGCATCGGCAACCTTAGTCGCCTCGGGGAAAGAACAAGACCGCTTGAAACAGGACCAAGACCGGTTGAAGCAGGACCAAGACCGACGTCGCTCATTGGCTGATATTCAGCATCCCGAAATTACATCAAAATCAAAGAAGCGCGCGGACGCGCCCGGTAGCTCGAGGGCGCGGGGCACAGCGCGCGGAACCGGAATCGGGGGGAAGCGTGCAGTGTCCCATAAGCGAGCCAAGACACAGGCGCTTCTCATGGACTCGGACTCGGACACGTACGACATCTACAGCCCCTCGGAAAGTCGAGCGCCCTCGCGCCGTACTGCAAGTCTCATCCAGCACACAGGGGTCTCGTCTGAGGAGGACTCCAGCAAAGGGTCCGTCGATTCCGAGTTCATGATCCCCATCCATTCCAAGTCACGAACGAATTTGCGTGACAGTTTCGTCCAAGTGGCGTCGACATTGGGGTCAGAGCAGAAGACCGGTTTGACAAGTGACGCTGCACCAGTATCGACATTCGCGAAGCCGGCGCCTTCGGTTCTCCCCGGGACATCCGAGATTCACAAGTACGCTCTACTGAAGAACATGGGGGTTGACACCAGCTCCCTTCCTCCGCGGACGTTTGAAGTCACTTTGCCGTTGTAGTCGGGGCAAATCGGCTGTTTGCGCCGGTCTACCTTGACCAAGCAGCTTCTGGCCCGGTCTTTCTGTCGCCCGGACCTCTGGCTTTTTCCACCGGCCAAGAAAACCCCTTCTGCGTCTGCATGGAGGGCGGACTTGATTACGTCGGCGCAGATCTCCCGCCTATACGGCGATGAACCATGGAAAATTTTCGAACACCCCAAGATAGGACTTGTGTTCCACTTGACTCCGTGGATCGGCACTTTGCTAGGCCGGGTGAAGAATTTCAACAAGAACTACGGCCAAGCAATTTGGGAAGCGTCCCACTACTTGGTGCTTCCCCCCGACCGGGTGCGACAAGATCCGGGCCTGGCGACGTTCCAGAGCAAGCGCAAGCGACGTCGAATTCGGGCGGGCGAGGCTTGGCAGTCCCTGTGCCAGTATATTTTGGACGGGATGCGAGCCCGCGAGTGTGACGTCGACGTATTCTTGTACCCGGTGTTCCTCCACATGCCAAGGCGTCGAGTTGAGAAGACCAGACTGCTGGCCGACGACGGCATATGGTACCCCGGTCTTGATTGCGCTGAGCCGGTCGCGAACCTCAAGGATGCTTTGGTCCAGCTTGACCGGAAGGACCCCTGGCGTAACCAGTTTCAGGATCAAGTGAAAATCATCCGTCGATGGTCGTCGGCCGTCTGTGGGGCGATAGCAAGTGAAGTCGCAGGTAGTCGACCAGATAACTCGTAATACATGTCATCATTTCTTTTTCATATGTCCGATCGTCAAATCACTTGAACTAATTCTACCACTCTCTCCATAGTTGCACCGAACACGTTATCGTAAACAGTTCCACCCCCATAACGAAAAATAGTCATCACATTCGTCATTCCGCTACTCCAATTCGTCACAGTTCATCACAATTTCACATCAACTCCGGACCTTCCACATCTTCACACCAGTCTAGACCGACCGATGCTACTGCGTGTCTTGGTCTTGGTCTTCATGAGTCTGCATCACTGCGAAGCGATTACGACTGACTCGTTCTCGTTCGAACACTCGTAGAAGATACCCACAGTTCAAGTCGAGATCGTCGACCCAAGTTGATTCATCATGGTCCTTCATCGGACCAGGTACTCTCGGTGAGTCCGACCGAACCTGGTCTTCTTGGTCGACCGAACATCTAAGACCTTCTCTACTTCAAACTCGTCTTCCTCTAATGGTCGTTCCCAACTGTCCTCCGGCAGTAACGCTTCATCGAAATCAAAATCTTCTTTCTTCGTCTACCAGACAGGGAGTTTTGGGTCGATCAGGAAATTCTCGGACCAGCTTCAACTTGGACACATGCACGATCGGGAAGACCTTGTAATCTGTACCAGTTGTTACTAGACGGGCAGCGTGCTCGCCGATCAGCTCGGCAACACGGAAAGGGCCATGCCACATGTGATCCAGCTTCTTCGCATAGCCCTCTTTCACTCGGTCTAGGTATAGCCATACCCTCGTCCCTGGTTCTATACCGTGGGGTCGGACCTGGTCATTGGTCCGGTCTGCCCGGTCTTGTGTGGCCTGACGCAGCTTTTCGTTGACGACTTCTTTTGCATGCTGGTAGTGTTTCTGGACCTGCATGCGCCAGCGTCGAGCATCGCGATCGCGGGTCCGGGTGCAACCGATAGGTATCGCAGCTTCCCGTGTCGACCGAGGGTCCCATCCATATGTCAAATAAAAAGGCGTTTCTCCTCGGACCCGACGAGTTGAGTGCAAACACCAGGATTTCTGCATACTCGTCTCAATCTCGCTGGTCTGGGTCAGCAACGTACATCTTGATCGCCCTCGTTACGGTCTGCACCATGCGTTCCGCTGATCCATTTGCTTGCGGACGATATGCCATCGTCGCACTCTGTTTCTGGCCCAGCATGTTATTGAACGACCGGAACACCTCGGCAATAAGACCGGGTTCCCGATCGTGCCTTATGACCTCGCTGGCGCCGAATCTTCAGAACACACATTCTTCGTAGCTCTGGGCGATCTGCTCCGCAGACCGAGATGCACTTGCCTTCGCAATAACTAGACCGGTGAACAGGTCTACCCAGATCAGCAGCTCAGTGTTGCCGCGCGTCGATCTAGGAAGTGACGGTATGTGGTCCATCGCTATGACCTGGAAAGGGTAGGTAGCTTCGATATTTCCGGGCGATTGCCCCTTGATTACCGGTCTACCCTTTCCGGTCTCGCAATCCGTGCAACAGCCCACATATTTCTGCACACTGCGGAAAAGACCTCTCCAGTGGAAGTGGGACCTGATCTTGTGATAGGTCCTGCCTATGCCCTGATGTCCCCCTTCTAGACTCACGTGATAGTGATGAAGGACATCCGGCTGCATCAACTCGGGGATCACTAATTTCGCCAGTCGGTCCCGGTCTGCACTGTCTTGGTCGGCATCGCGGCAGTAATACAATAATCCATTATCATCCACTTCGTAGCTATCCGCGATCTTGATGCACTCTTTCGCTTGATCGTTCGTCAACTTGGACAGTTCACCACGCAGGTAGGTCTTCAGGTTCATAATCCATTCTTCTTCGTCCTGCGCCTTGAGGATCCGTTCCATCCTTAACTGTTGCACTGCATATTCGTTCAAACTTTCCTTCGGGAACGGTCGGCGAGACTTCTGAGCTTTCGATCTAGTCGCGACCATCACATGCACCTGGACTGGGGCGTTCTTGGGTCCGATCACTTCTGGGAGCCTGTTTATATTCATCAATTCATCCAGAACGGCCTTCTCGGTGATCGTAGCCCCGGTCTGGTCTTGCATGGCCTTGGTCGCGAGGTAGTCGGCGCTTCTGTTCCAGTCCCGTTTCACGTGCAATAGCTCGTGGTTGGGGTGGTCCTTCAATGCCTTCATTACTCGATCATTTAGCGTCCTTAGTCGTGGAGCCTTGCAGTCGATCTCTCCGGTGATCTGCCTGATCACTAGGTTGGAGTCACCACATATGATGACTCGCCCCTTCTCTTGCGACGACATCAGGTCCATGCATAGAAGTAGACCTCGGTACTCCGCCTCGTTAACAGTAATATCCGGCGTGAAATCGGCAGCGGCTGCAACTATAGACCATTGTGGTAACTTCCACAGTATGGCACTATAGGATCCGGCCTTCTTCTTCACGCTTGCCGATCCGTCAAAACCCAAGACCAGGAGTTCCTCATCCTGATAGAAGGTCGGCAGCGGCCGCGATATTGACTGTCGAGGTTGCTTCCTCGGGGCAATCGCTATCAATGCCTCGTCCACTTCAGACCGAGGGGTGATACTGGCAGCTAATGTGCCCAATATCTCTTCCTTGCCCCCGGTGCACTTACCGACCTCGAGGGTTCACTGCGACAAGACCGCCGAACATCTGCCTAGACGTCCGTCCATCCCATTGGCTGATAATAGCCAGGCCAAAGTAGACCGTCTTGACAGGACCTTTATAGGTCGGCCGACCAGCAGGTTGTAACACACATCCAGAATTCGTAGCAACGCCAGCACTTCTTTCTCGACAATTCCATTGTTCACTTCATTTGGTTTTAGCGTCCGGCTCGTAAACGTGACTGGATGATACACACCATCGTGATCTTGCACTAAAGTGGCCGAGATAGCCCACTTACTGGCATATACTATAATGGTCGGCACTTTTTCGGGAGCGAAATGCTTGAGAATCGGTGCTGTCGCCATCTTAACCTTCAACATACCAAAGGCAAACTGTGCACGCTTCATATGATCTTCGGCCTCCACTTGCAGACAAACTACAGCAAGACCAGAGTAGGCGCCCTCCTTTAAAGTTGCCCGGTCTTCTTCGCGCAACATATGATAGTCAACTTCCCGGAGCTCGTACAGCACAGCCGCGTAGATAGCAAAGTCTTCAATGAATCGGCTATAATAATTCAAGCTTCCCAGGAAGGACTGCATTGCATTCAGCGATCTGAGGAACGGTAGGTTACTCAGCGAATCCAGGTCCTTGGGATTAGCCTCTAGACCATTGTTCGAGACCATATGGCCTAAATATGCGACCTTGGACATACCCCAAAAAATTTTCACGGCACTGATAGATAGGTTCCAGCGGTCGCATGTCTCCAACAATCGTTCAACTTTCTCGCACAGATCGTTCCATGACGAGGCAGGTATCAGAATGTCGTCGATGTACGACCGCCTCCCTAGAACGGACGGTCCTCTTTCCCGATCGGGTTCACCCTCTCTAAATACATCATAATTTTCAACAGGGTACCGATCGGTCTTGATCTTGAAGTGTCCGTACAATTCGTTGTCTATCAGACTTTGATAGATCTGGGGCGCGTTCTTCAGACCTAACGGCATACGATTCCACTCGAAAAGACCAAACGGCGTCACAAATGCGGAAATCTCACGGGCTCGATCAGTCATCGAGACCACCCAAAATCCACTTGCCATATCTAGCGAACAATACCACAAGGTCTTGTCGAGGTCTTCCAACAGATCATTAATCAGCGGCATCGGGTACACCATGAGTTTAGTCAACCAACTTACCAACCGATAGTCGATGCACAGTCTAATGTCAACGCCGTTCTTCTTGATAACAATTACGATCGGCGAGGCCCATGGCGTGGTCGACGGTCTAATAATATTGGTGACCAACAGTCCTTTAATGAGATCAGAAAGCTTTTCACGGTACTGTGGCGCCACGCGTCGACATCGCTGGGCAATCGGCTTGGCATATCCAACGTCAATATCGCAAATCGCACCACGGGATGCAGGTGGTAAGGCGTTGCCCTTTCCGATCAGCAGATGTCTTTTCTTCCATATGATATTCTTCAGCTGCTCGATCTGGTCTGGACTGTTAAGGTCTTGATCACCCACTTGTAAATCATCCGTTGTAACTTCGGGCGAGTCGGCAGACACTTCAGAGAGGACTGCCATTTGGCTTTCCAGCTCCTAAATGTACTGTTCCGCGCCTTCATGTATACAGACTTGTTCATCTTCTGGGGCGATATCACCTAGACCATCTGGACCGGCCGAACGCCCCTGGTCTTGATCGACGGGCTGTCCTTCACTGATATCGGTCTGATTAGGAATACCGTCATGGTCCGACCTAGCAACTTCATGTTCCCCTTCTTCCGTTTCTTGCTCCGCTGTCGCCTGGTCTTGTGCTGACACCACGTTGACTAACCTTGGCTCGTCTAGTTGATGGTCCACCGTTCCTGGTGACTGCGGCGCCTTTCTTCGGACCAACATCTTTTTTGGGGTGACATAACTTGGTCTTTCCACTAAAGGTGAGGTATGCTCTTCCACCGACCCATCATCGCTGATAAGATCGGTGGTCAATTGGTACGCCAGGTCTTGCCACTCGACATACCGCCTCGACCCAATCGAGACGAACCCCATCTTCCTTGGTACCTTCCCTTCTGCTAACCACATACCGGCAATAGTGTTATTGTCCAGTGTCAGCGGCTTGTCACCGATATTGGTAACACGGACAAAATCACGTCGACCAGCACTCTTTACGAAGGTCAAGACCCACCGATCGCCCCTGGTCAACCATAACTTCCTCGAACGGAAACCTTTCTCGACCGGGGTATCGGCAGACCGACCAACTGGGATAGTGAGGTCTTGGTCCCACCGGACCAGATCGGTATACGAACCATACAGAGGTCTTCGACCAGCCAACTGGACTTGGACCTCATCCGGGAGCGTAAGCACTCCATGTGACAGGTCTAGGCGAATACCAGCTGGGACCATGAAATCCATACCTAGTAAAGCGTCCTGACCAGCCAACTTGCCAACCCAAGCGCTGAAAAAGTAGACCAGCGATCCCGACAAAGTAATTTTCACACTCGTTCTTCCTTCGGTCATATAAGAGTTTTCGCCGATCCCGACGCATTCTTGTCTCTGGGTATCGTCTATACGACATCCAACCTTACGAGCAAAGGTGGAGTCGATTATCGATACTTCAGCTCCAGAGTCGAGCAACATCGTCGCTTTCTGTTATTAATCTTGCCACAGGCTTTCGCCTGCTTGAACCATTTATCAGGCGCGTGATACTTCCAGTATCCGCGGGATTTTTCAAATATTAAAATTGATTATTTCAATAATGAAATTATACGAATTTTACCTAAAGCTAACTTTAATATTAATAAAGAATGGATATAAAAAAAACACGATATTTTTTGATAGTTTAAAATATCAACGATTAACATATCCTTTATTAAAAGATAATAAAAATAATTTTCATAAAATTTCATGGTTTTCTGCATTAACTTTAATTAATCAAAAATTAACAACAATTGACAGTTTTAATATTAAAAGTATTACTGCCAGGCAGCAAGTCCAACTGCATAACCACCTTGTTCCGGGAGTACTCATCGGTCTTCAGACTGTAGACCGGATGGTCTCGGTCGACGCAATTTGGAATAGAACGTGTATTGTCGGTCTTATTCTCCTTTCCGACATATGCATAGATGTGAACCGTAGAACGCTCGGTTCGATCAAGATTCCAACCTGGAGAGCGTTCTAGTTTAACATCTTTTCCGCGTCCGGCGGCAACATCCCCGCGTGCTTGTCCGGCACGTACCACTTGCGTATCATTTTAAAAAATTCTTCAATCTTGCAGTGGCCGGCCTCGTGGATCTCTCCACATGACTTGCATACGAAAAGTCAGTGGTCAGTCGGGTGGCCGCGTCTATCGTACTTCTTGCACACCATCTTCTTCCAGCAGTTTGGACCATCATGTTTGCTCGACCCACAGTGAAAGCATTTCTGACGAGGTCGGTCCGGATCGGACTTGCTTCCTTTCCTTCCCTTCCGGTCGACCTGGTCGGACTTCGACCTGGTCTTAGGGGCAGGTCCCGCAACATAGACGTAACGATACTGGTCTTCATCCGATGACTCCTGGCTGGATTGACTTCCACTTTCCCCTTCCGATCCCGTGCTGTCTTCGGCTACAATCGCCTTGACCGCTCGGGTCGGTCTGGTCCAGGGTCTCTTGACCGGATCGGTCTGGGTCTGGGTCTTGGATCGGTAGCGACCTGATCCACCAGCACTCTTCGACCTCATGCTACGCGACTGCTGTATCGTCCGTAGAGTCTGTTCAACTTCACCCGCGTCCCTAAGACGCAGCAAAGTAGCTGGTCCGCCAGTTCTTGATCGTCCAGGGTACTAATGTAGTGACCCACATGTTCCAGAGCAGCACCGTTCGGCAGGTTTTCTCTTTAATTGTTATGCCGGCACGAAGTGCAGCCACGTTCAACCGATGCAACTACTCTATCGGTGTCTCGTCGCTCCGCTTCTGCATATGGTGATACTTGCGGGCACTCGAAAATTCGGAGTTACAATATTGCCCTTCAAACTCTGCACATAGCTGGTCCCAGTCAGACCGGACATCCCGACCTGACTGTTGGATCCAGTTGGCAGACGTTCCTTTCAACAAATCCCGGAAGATCAGAAACTTTTCACTTTTCGGGGTCTGGTCTCGAAGGAACGCAGACTTGACCCGACCGAACCAAGACCGGGCCTGGTCTTCATCAGCATCCTTGCCAGTGAAGTCCTTGAGGTCGGTCGTCTTGGCCATACGGATGCGCGGAATCGCAGCAGATCCAAAGTCGTAAGCAATGGTGGAGGCTAGGTTAGCCTTGCGTGGCTTACCAGCGCCCGTACCGTCTGACCCACAGTGTTCGTCAAGACCGCCGACCGACTCCATGTCACAGTCACTTGTCTTGCTTGGTCTACGCGGTCTGGCCGGTTGCGGCTTGCGCTTCCCTTTGCCGACTTGCTTACCACTTCGAGTGGGCTTGTCCACAGATGTTAACGATTCCATATCCACATCTCGGCAAACATTGGCACTTTGCTACCCAGCAAAGTAGACCGGCAAAGAAGACCGGTATTGGGCATGTGGCCGCAGAGGTGGTCTAACCCGGTCTTCCATGAAACGCTCCATCATCGTCTCAAACATGGTTTGAACGTTAGCTGGAGTCATGGGCAACGTGTTGATACCCTCCTTATGCGGAACTGAGACCTGTGGGGGTTGCTGAAGCCCCGACTGGCAAGCAGCCCTTTGCTGCGGCATGTCTTTTTTTTGCTCAGGCTGGGAATGGTCCACCCCCACGGTCATCCGCTCGACACCGGTCTCCAACTCTGATGAGCTGTTAGAGGCCGGTGGAGACTGATAAACCGATTCGTCATCAGAACCAATGTCGACAAGCGCTGTGGAGGCTTCAGCGACCTAAACTGCTGCGGTGGGAGTTGGGCGGCGAACCGCCCCCACCAGTGGGACCAAATGGTCGTGGAAGGTCGACATCGACGATTTCATCCTCCAAGTCTCAAATTCAAATAGTTTTTGGACATCGGCGGGGTTCTGCATTTTAATGCCAACCTCCGCCAACATCGTCACCAAGTTCTTCACCAACAGTAATGGGCGATCACTCTGGATCGGCTCGGTAGTGGGACCGAGAAGATGGTCGGGGATCTGGAGGTTCAACACCCGAAAGACCACGTCAAAGCGAACAAATCGTTTCACTTCAAAAATGTAATACATCTTGTTTAGGTCTTCTTCAGTGATGCCTCCATCTCTGACCTGCGACTTTTCTTCAAGATCGTCTTCGTCGGCCGGCATTCCCAACCCTTTCTTGGGAATCTTGGGGACCTTGGGGACCTTGGGAAGGTTGGTCTGATCGTTTTGATCAGCCTCCAAGTATTTTTCGTCTTTTGATTTTCCATCAACTTTTTTATGCACATACATAGGATCAGGACCAAGGTCCTGATCCTTTCCGGGACTATAGCAAGTCATGCTATAGTCCCGATCGGCTCCGGTGGGAGCCGTTTGGGCAGGAAAAAATTATTAATCCCGATCTGGTCCTCCACCAGGCCATACCGGACATCTCCATCTTTATCGAGAACGAAGCCGTAAGGTGATAGCTTTTCCTTACGCCCTCTCCAGAACGATTCCAAATTCAAATCTTCAAATTAAATCTTTGATGACACCTCGCGGTGATATCCACGATCACCAAGTGATCCGGGCACGCGCACAATTGTGGTGGAGTCAAGTTAGAAATCGAATACATTTGTATCGACAACCTGACCACCACCATCGTGCCCAGCCTTCCAACTTACGGGGGGGGGTACCCCGCGGACCTTCATTCGAAATCTGGTCCGATCGTCCGCTGCTGGCAGACGACCGGTCATCATCCAAAGACACTTGGTCCGATTCACTTAAGTTCATCTCACCTTGTGTACCCGATGGAATGGGATAGTTACACACTCGGTGGATCGGGATCGCAGATTGATCTGATTCTTTCTTGAATATGAAACCGTGCTGGCTAGGTGTACCTAGGGCGGAACTCTTCACCCCAGGTACGTACAGACCAGAAACACTTCCAAAAGATAAAATCCAATAGGTCGATCGTCCGAACGATCTAGACCTGACCAATACGAATTAATAGAGGGTAGACCAATCAACCGGTCTAGCCCCTGACCAATATGAGAGAAGACCAAAACCGGTCTAAACTCCAACCAATGTTACAATGAGCCAATATGTCCACGTGAAGACCCAATATGCCCGTGAAACTCCAAAAACGATATCTCCACGTAAAGACCAATCCATTGAATAGCATGTTCCAAACGTACTTGACTTAAAGTGTCGAGATCGCCAAATCGTACTCCCGTCGAAGGACTTCCGGTGGCCAAAGTGCGCGTGCGGCGCGTCCAGACCGGGTATAATAGGCGAGAGGGGATAATTCAACCCTCTACCCCCAAACACTCCGCGGCGGGCGAAGGCGACTAGTGTACGTGAAAAGAAGAACGGCGACCCCTTGCTGCGGTGTAGACCAAGACCAGAAGAGGTTTTTCCACCTATTCCTAGACCAAAAGACTTTTACTTGGAAAATCCGCAACCAAGAGACTTCTTCTTGGAAAAATCGCAACTAACCAATAATACTACCTCCCTATGGTCCCTAATGTACCCACACAAAATTATGTAAAATACCCAATGTCAGGTGACTCACCCAAGACCTGCGTTCTTGATACTCCTTGAATCTGATAGGCTAAAAAGCCCCCCCCCCCCTTGTTTAGACCAATCGGAAACTCGACCAACTGCCTTGACCAAAAGTGACCAAATTTGTGGTACACTTCACCACATAAGCTAACCCCCGTCCAACAAGAAGCCTTTAAGAGTCTGTTATCCATATTGGGTGACGATGGCATGCAGCTCCTTGTGGAGCAGGGCCTTAATGCCGTGCGAGAGAGGGTTATTGCCCTCATCGCCCGTGAGGCGAATTTTCGTGGAAATCAATCCCCGTCTACGGGGGTGCGCCCTCCGTTGTCCTTTAAGATAAAGGAATTCATCGGTGAAAAAGGTGATAACCTTTATGTGTGGCTTCGCGAGGTCGAAACGGCCTTCGCCACAGCAAATGTGATCAAGGATCACTTGCAAGTGGGACTTGCACTAACCCATATTACGGGCAAAGCCCGTGCATGGGCGTTTACGTGTCCGGATTCGGTCACGAACGTGTTCACGAACTGGAAATTCCTTAAGCAAAAGTGTATGGACATGTATACCACGCCTGATCTGGTTTTCCAGAATCAGCTGGCGTTTTTGAGGTGCCGTCAGGGCACTAGGGACTTGGAGACATACATCCAAGAACTTATGACCCTGTTGGCAGGGATGTACGCGAAAGCGTATTCGGACTATTTGTCCATTACCGTGTTCGTGGGTGGCCTGAAAGAAGGTCCATCACGTTCGGAATTGTTCCGATGCCGGCCCGAATCCCTGGAGGAGGCGTTAAGATGGCGTTTAACGCCGAGAAGAACTTCCGTTCCTCTAAGGTTGGTCCCCAACCCATGGACCTCAGTAAGGTCGAAACGGAGGAGAAACATCCCGCTAAGAGTCACACTGACTATTTTTCGCAGATCTTCGAGGCGGAGCTCTTAGCTATGTTGCAGCAGCATGGGCCGCTGAGATGCTTCCTGTGTGGAAGCACGGATCATCTTCGGAACAGATGTCCGAAAATCCCCAGCGAGATACTCGCTTTAAGGGGCCAAGGGTGAGGAAAAAGCCCTTCCCCAAGCCGTCGGGAAACAACGGCTCTCAGTAGGTGTGGGGCGTCCTACTGGGGGATCCCAGTGCTGTTAAGCCCCAGGGTAGGGGACGACAGCACAAATCCCCGAGGGAAACGGTGCTTTCTAGCACCGAGTTGGTGTACCAGCCAGGTTTGCTGGTTGTCCTTGCGGACGTGAAAAAAAAAAGCTTTGATAAGCCTTGTAGAGTCTTGATAGACTCTGGAGCGTCTGACAATTATGTCAGACGAGCTTCTGTGGAGAAGTGTCGGCTGTATGCTGAGGCCCTAGAGGCACGTTTTCGTGACGTTGTCACGGACCGTCTAGCGACGGGCGTACAGGTTTCTGTACCCAAGGTCTAGATTGACCTTAACCTGAAGCTTGCAGACTTTGATAGCTCAGAACGCTGCCTAGTCCTGGATTTGGATTCGAGGTATGACCTCATTCTGGGCATGAAGTGGCTGGAACGCCACGGGCCATGGATAGACTGGAACTCTAAGTCCATTGGCTCAACGCACCCGCGGTCGGGTGAAGCATTGGCGAGTCATGAACCCACCTTTGCTCGATCGCAAAAGCGATTCTGGCGGGAGATGCCAGATATTGGTATGTCTGAAATGATCATGCCAGAGATTGGTATGTCTGAAATGATCATTCCCAATGGAGTTAAGGAAGAGTTCATTAACGCGAGGGATTCGGCGGTTAATACCCACGCCGTTAACGGCGAGACTGGTGTGTTACCAGTGGTAGAGGTTGATTCCTCTGAGGTTAAGCGCGAGGCTCTCCCTAGAAAAGAGGCACGAGGTTTGTCTCTTCTGCAAGTTGGGGTTCCCGCCCACGCCGTGTTCGGCGAAAATGTTGTGACTCCAGTGGTAGGCGTAGAGACCCCTGTGGTTAAGCGCGAGTCTCTTCCAAGCGAAGAGACCCGTAGTTCGTCTCTTTCGCACGTCGGAATTGATTCCTACCACGCCGTATTAGGTGAGACCGGCGAGTCACCGGTGGTAGAGGTAAAAACCTCTGTGGATAGGCGCGATGAGCTTCAAATAGATGGGGCAATTGACTCCCCCCATCTAGTTCCCGGGACGAGTCCCGAGGCCAGTAGTCGGCAGTCCTATCAGATGCTGAATAGCGTGACAGGTGTTGTCACTGAATGCTTTAGTCTGGAACGGTTGCCTGGAGTAGGCAAACTGTTGTCGTTGGAGGAGATGTCCTTCAACGAGTTTGAGACTGCTGTAAAAGCAGGTGAACTCGACGATATCGTTGTGTTGCGTCCGGAAGAGGAGTTGCACTCCTAATCCACGATGGACGAGGCAGGTTTGGTGCAAACCAAACAGGCATTGAATGTCCGTAGCGGTCATAAGATCCTTGCGGATCCTGAGGACCCTTACCATTCCTTACTGAAGGAATTCGGAGATGTCATTAGTGACAACCCGCCGATGGGATTACCACCGGATCGGGGAGTCCGACATGAAATTGACTTGTTTCCTGGAACCAAATACTGCGTCACTACGCATTGGCCTCTCCAATGGGAAAGAAGAGGCAGGAATGGTACGGGAGAGCAAGAATTCCCATTCATCTCTCACTTTTTGTGTTCGTAAACCGAACGGAAAGTGGCGTATTGTGCATGCGTACAACAAGATGAAGGCAGCTACTGTACCCATGCAAACTCCGATTCCTCGGAAGGATGTCCTCCAGAACAATATGGCAGGCTGTACCGTTTACAGCGCCTTAGATCTGGTAGACGGGTACTATCAGGTGCTCATGCGAGCATCCGATATTCCGCTTACAGCGGGCAGCACGCCTAGTGGCATGCTGTGGGAGTGGATTGTTATGCCACAGGGGCTTTCCAATGAACCAGCGACTTTTAATCTCTTGGTGACTCAACTCTTCCGCCCTCATAGAAAGTACGCTCAGACGTACTTCGACGATATATTCGTTCATAGTCGCGCGGAAGGCGACTCGTCTGATGTTCAGACGCACCTAATACATCTTTGAGCGGTGCTCGAATGTATGCGGGAGCATAAGTTATATGCAAACGCATCCAAATGTATGTTTGGTGCTGAGGAAATTCCTTTCCTCGGATGCTTCATCGGTAAGGATGGAGTGCGGGCGGATCCCGCGAAGGCGAAAGCCATTGTGGGGTTTCCTTCGCCTGTAAATCTTAGAGATTTACGGAAGTGGCTTGGATTAGCCAATTATCTCCACAAGAACAACGAGAACTACGCTGAAATGGCGAAGCCATTAACCGACCTTCTTAAGAAGAACGTTGATTGGTGTTGGAAAACCGAACACCAAAATGCTTTCGAAGCGGTAAAGGGTAGCTTGTTGAAATTCCCCGTTCTTGCTCTCCCAGATTCTGGGAAACCATTTAGCGTTGTCTGCGACGTCTCCGATTTCGCAATCGGATGTGTTTTGTTACAAGCAGACGATGCAGGACGGTAACGCGTGATTGCGTTTGAGTCGAGGCATCTTAAAGCTATGGAACGGAATTATCCTGTTCATGACAAGGAGCTACATGCAATGAAGTATGCTCTTGTCAAATTTAGGGTTCACCTACTCGGCTCAAAGCCGTTCGTGGTTTATACTGACCACGCGTCCATACGGACAGCGGCAAAGTCGCCTCATCTCTCGCAACGGATGGCCCGTTGGCTCTCCTTCTTTGCGGATTACAACTTTGAGGTAAATAAAAACCTGGTAAACAGAATGTACTTTCAGACGCGTTGTCGCGTCGTCCCGATTACGAGCTCGCTCACGCGACATTCGTCACCTCGTCTGTGGTGTATCTCATACGCCAGGCGTATGACAAAGACCCACAATGTACGGCGCTTATCCGCGGATTGGGTGACAAGGGACTTGGCTCGTCTGATCCAACCCTGTCGAGTCGAGCTAGAGCTCGTTTACACCGTTACAGTTACTGTGACGGTTTGCTATATTATAGCACAAGTGCGGAGGACAATCCGCGGGTGGTTGTTCCTCATGATGAGTAACTGAAGTATAGAGTCCTCTTTGAGGCACATGACGCCTCTACCGGGGGTCATTTAGGTCGGGATAAGACCTACAGTGCTGTAAGCGCTTTGTATTGGTGGCCCAAGATGGATAAGTGTGTCGGTGCGTATATTCGCACCTGTGAGATGTGTCAGAGGGTCAAACCCTCGGCAGATTCAGCAGCGCCTTTGGCGAGCTTACCCGTTCCTACGGAGTGTTGGAAATCCATTAGCATGGATTTTATCTTTGGATTTCCGAACGATAAGACCGGTAACACCGGCATATTGGTCTTTCTAGACCGTTTGAGCAAGATGGACCACCTGGCGGCGGTGCCAGAGTCCATTGATGGACAAGGAACAGGGAAATTGTTCCTAGACCGTGTCTTTCGACAGCATGGTCTACCCGATTCCGTTGTGTCGGATCGGGATCCCGTTTTACGGGACAATTCTGGGGAGAGTTGTTTAAGGTTCTAGGCACCAAGCTCCTCATGTCCACTGCGGATCATCCGCAGACGGACGGTCAGACGGAACGCGTTAATCGCGTTGTGGAGGATATTCTCCGGAGTTTATGTCCGGATTCTCCAAAGAGTTGGAGTGAGATGCTTACGATGGTTGAATTTGCTATAAACAATTCGGTACATGCATCTACGGGGTTTACCCCGTTTTACGTGAACGGATTAGTAAATCCGAGAGTTCCGTTGACGCCACGTGTGTGTGGCCTAGGGCTTGAGGGGGATGATTCCCTGATGTCAGCCCTGTATTTGTGCGAAAGCACATCGATAAGTTTTTATCGACGCGCCTTAGTGTCTTACGACACGTCTGCGATGCCATGGCGGAAAGCCAAGACAAGCAAAAGGAACAGGCTGACCGCAAGGGCCGGCGTAACAAAAGGGCGTATAAACTAAGAGAAAGTGTTTTATTAAACGCTAAAAATCTTCCTACACATGCAGTTTCTAATGTGTTGAGAAACAAACTGCGCCCCAGGTTTGTGGGTCCTTTTAAGTGCTATCCTGAAAAGGCTTGGCGTGCACCTTGGGTATTCCGAAGGCGATGCGTACGGATCCAACCTTCTATGTGGGTATGCTTAAGCCATACCAGGACCCGGAGGCGGGTACCCTCTTGGATGAGGTTGAGAAGACGGATAGCCGTAAGGCGCGGCAGGGAGAAGCAACTCCGACAGGGTCAAAATGCGACCACGCAGCTCCGCAACGGAAGCTTCAAATCTTCTCTCAAGACGGCGAAAGCCGTCAAGGACAGACTCGAGAGAGTCAAGCTGCTTCTAGACGCGGTCGATCGCACTCCCCTCATCGTGTAGTCCCTCCTGGACTTACAGGATGCTACAGCTGTGACGATCACAGCGCGCGTAAACCTCACGTCGCAATTGTGCAACCTCCTCCCCAATTCTCGATTCGGAGGGTACTCCACATTACCATGCGTAGCGTCTGATGGCGCGACGCCATCACCGGGGTGAAACCCAGTATCGGGTGAAGTGGAAAGGTTATCCACATTCACAGAGTTCGTGGGAGTCCGAGACTCCCCTGCGGCACGATTGCCGAGACGTCGGTGACGCTTTCAAGCGGTAGAATCCCGCTGCGAGTCGACGACCAAAGGGGCGGAAGAATCCCTTCACTACCTGTAGTTGGGAGTTCGCCGGAGGCATATGCGGAGATTGCATTGCTCTCCGGCACCACATTGAGGGCACAGGAGCTAGCATAGCGCGTGCGATAAGGGACAGGTAATTTCCCCATCGCTTTTGGATTTGGAAAACGCCAAGAGCAATGCCCTCTTCAGCCGAACATCACGTTTGGCATAGCTGTTGTACAGCTTTGTAAAGTCAGGGAGACGTTTCTCCCCTTCCGCCCAAGCGCGGAACTTACTCTCTGCCTCTTCGGTATCCTATCCTTGTAGGAGAACGAAGGGAACCTCGCGGAGGTTCTCAACAAAGATACCCTGCGCCTGTTTCCCGATTAGCTTTCGGTATAAGGCGGCAGTGAACTGCTTCTGCGTGAGCATTTTTTCCCGGATTTTCTTCCGGCATTCGATTTGATGCGGCTGTCAGCCGCAGGGCCAGGGGTATAGAAGGCTAAACCCCTCTTTACCAAATTATTAGCCCACTTTTGGGGATTACGAGGACCCCCAAAACTATATTCCGCCGGTGAAGGGCGTTTGGGGGCGTGTGATTCATCCCCTAGTGCCAGTGTGGAAAGATAAGATTCCTGAGCCGCGTCCAACTCATTGGTCGTGATGGTCGCCTTCGGCGACTCGGATTTGTCATCCAAAGTTGGCAATGGTGGCGCGCGAGTTAGCGCATTTTCCCCACGTGTTGGGAAAGGATTAGGCTGTCGACATCGCCGTCTGGCGTCGTCAGAGCGGTCATCCTTAGGGGAGCTATCCCCAAGGGCCCCATCCTCCGAGATATCGGTGTCCGGGTAGATGACATCCCCTTCTCGGGGAGAAAGATCGCCACCTTAGAGGTGCTCATTCGAGGCCAGAGTTCTGTCAGTTGGGGTCTCCAACTATAATCGATTACTGCGTGGCAATAGTCTTGATGGGGGAGGATGTAACGGGGTTACATTTAGTTACGTTGGTGTAGTAAATACACAACGGTTAAGGTCAAGTATTGACCAGTCCGAAAGATTCGGACCTATTGGTTGTTTTAGCCAATCAGGGCGGGAGCCCTTGGTGATCGTGGCAGCCTGCCACGTGTTGGTACACAGGTGGTGTACATTACATTTCGGCTAGGTACGGATTAAGTAAGTTCTACCTAGTATTACATATAGTTTACATTAGTTTATTAAGTTAGACTAATTACATATAAATATAAATCAGTTTCCACTTTACACTGTATCCAGATAGACGTTCGACCGGGAAAGGTCGAGCGTTCTGTGAGTGTTGTAGCAGGGGGGTACCTCCCGTAGCTACTCCCTATTAAGGGAAGCGTAAGGCTAAAAGCTTTAGCGTACACTAAAGGAAACTGGGGAAAGTTTGGCCCCGAGCGAGAGAGTAATCTCACACTAAGCCCTGAGATCAGGACGTATCGGCTAAGTAGCGTCGTATAGCCGCTTAAGGAAAGTCTTCCTCTGTGCGCTAGCCGCACCGTGCGTTTACGCACCGGCTACATCGCCTGTGTGCCGATCGGGCGACTGATCAGCACTGCAGGAAGCCGAATCCGATTTGTCTTCAATCATCTCACCTTGTGTACCCATTGGTATGGGTGGTTACACACTCGGTGGATCGTCGCTTAGTACAGATACCGATATGGATGGTACCGCTTCTGTGGTACTTGTACCGAAAACCAACGATAGATAATCCAAATGAAACCGATCTTCAAATGGAGCGGAAATCGTCACTCCAAATGCGAAGAAAATCTGGGGCTGACTGCGCACAGCAGTGAGAGGACCCGGCCAATAGAAATTATGTGGCTGACTGCGTACAGCAGTGAGGGGACCGAGCCAATAGAAATTTGGGGCGGACCGGCGGAACGGCGCGTTGACCCAACCAATAATCTGGGGCAGATTGCTGATCGCGATGTGGAGACCCAGCCAATACGAAAGAGAATAACACGTTCCAAAGGTGTGGGGCTTGAAGGGTGAGTGAACGAAGTGATATGCTTCCCGTCGTGGGACTTCCGGTGGAGATGTGTCCTGGCCGGGAAAAATGAGCTAGAGGGGACCGTGTTAGCCCTCTGCTCCCAATAACCCCTTCGGTAGGAGCGGCGACTTATGCAAACCAAAGAAAAACGAACACTATATTTAATATCCAATTAAAATCAAATATGTAAACTACATGCAAAACCGTGTGCCTCACCTTAAATCTGCGTACCTTACACTCCAAGCACACGATTGGCCCAAAACACTCCATCCTTTTAGCCAACCCGATCGCTACAACCATATAACTGGTACACTGGTACATGCTGGTCAAAAATTTTCAATACCACTTCACCACAATAATGTAGAAGATAACCAAATCAGGGACTTAATCAATGGAATATGTATTGAGAAGTGATTAGCTAGCCTAACATGAAATATGCGGAAGATGTTGAAGTTATAGCGAACTTCCATCTGTTGTGTATCCTACATCACTTATCAGTACTCAAATATATGTACTCAGAATCAAGTACGAGTACACAATCTTATCTACAAATAAGTACGAAATAAATATTGTAGAATTCTATCATAGTTGGATGTAGTTAGATTTTGCCTAGATCACTCGGCAGTTTAGTTTTATTCAGGTCTCACTGGGCAATTTAGTTTTATTTAGGTTTTATTCAAGTTTTATCCACCCTGGTGTAACTTGAACGTATACATTAAGGTAATATATCACTCACTATCTTACTGTCACTTATGTCTCAGTGACGAGACATAATGAGGTCATCCTTTAATTTTGTTATTGCAAGTGGTTTCTTATATTAAAGGTTTCTCAGCGTTTCCTTAAAATAATGTATCGGCGACGACGATGAACGCTTCATGGTAACTTCAAAACTAGCGCTTGAGCTGCACGTACCAGCGGATTTACTTGTGCGGCAGCAGCTAAGCGAAGGAGAGCTAATATCGAGTTGAAGCATGCCTTCGTTGTTGGAGCACAACAATTCTTCGTCCCCTTCTACGGTAATTGGCTTCTCATCATTATGCTTGGTAACCAAAATTTCATTGTTCTCCAGATTCTGAAACCAACTGTTAGACAGTAAATCCGTGACTGTGGGCCGTAATTGTGCGTCGATAACGAGAATATCTCTCAGTAAGCCTTTCACATGGCTGGAAATATATGCGGGGAAGTTGATACGGTTGCGTGTAACATCTTGACGCAGCCGCTGAAAATCAGAGTCATCAAAAGGTGCACATCCAGTAAGTAGCGCAAAGATCAACACACCGACACTCCACACGTCGGCTGGGCCTCCGAAGAAGCCTTTGCGACCACCCGAGATGTTAAAAAGAAGAATCTCGGGGCTGCAATACAGCGGCGTTCCGCAAACCGTTCTAAGCGGCTGCTTAGCGTCGACTGCAACTTCCGACAGTCCAAAGTCAATGAGTTTCACTTGCATAGTTTTAGTAATCATGACATTCTCCAGTTTCAAGTCGCGATGGAAGATGTTGCGACTGTGACAGTATTCCAACGCCAACAACAGCTGCCGAAACACCCCGACCGCTCGCTTCTCGGTCATTTTCCCATTCTCTAGCAGATACTCTAACAGGTCGGAGCCATCGACAAATTCATACACGATGCAGATGCGATGTGACGTTTCAAAAGCTGTCAAATACTTAATGATATTTGGGTGGTCCAAGGTCTGTGAAATTTCAATCTCAAACACAAGTTTCATTAATCTTCGACGCGCTCGGTGGACCGCCTTCTCGCGAATATATTCGCCGTCGGCAACCATGGAGCTGCGTGTTTCTACCATAGAAGTTTTGTCAAACTCTTTTACAGACACGCGAGCGCCCGTCATCGTGTCCACGGCCTCGTAGACCTTAGATGTTGCACCACTGCCCAGCATGCGTCCGAATGTGAGCTGAAGCCATGAAATAAGAAGGTAAGTGAGTATTCATTCCTATCGTGAAGATAAAAAATACTACGTACTCGCTTCTCAAGTTGCTCTTCGCTAATAATGTCGCCCATAAGCATGCGCAATCGATCGTTTATCGTCTGCTGTACTGATATCTTGCACGGCGTTGGCTTGTGCGCAAGGGACGCATGGACTTTGGCTGACATTTGTCGCGGGCTACGGAACTCTTTTAAACAAAAGAGAGATGCGCAGCTGTTCAACATCGAGTCCAGTAGCAAATCCATCTTAACCTTTAATTGCTATTGTCGCAGTCGCAAATTGCGGAGTGAAACAACCGAGCCCAACGCATCCTTTGAATTTAAACCTATCGTCTTAACCCACCGCCGTGTACGTCATAGCCTAACCCTGTCAATCGATGAGCTGATGATAAATTTACGATACAGGCGATTCACTGTGACTTATATGGATATTTTGAATATAAAGTAGAACCTGTCTAAAACAAGCCTCACCAAATGAATAACCTCCTTTAATTAATCAGATCCGCCGGTCCCACGCACGTGAATTAATATTCCTCCGTAGTTTAATTATTAATTGAAATCAGCGGTCCCAAAAAATTTGGCAATTGATATCCGTATCCCCTTCAAATTACTACCCGTATCCCCCCTCAATTATAGGCGTATCCCCCCTAAAACTGAGGCTAGCTGGATCGACGAGTCGTTTTTGCTTGGGCGACGAGTCATTCCTTTTAGGGTATAATATGGCAATTGATATCCGTATTTACTACCCGTATCCCCCCTTCAATTATAGGCCCTTTTGCTAAAAAAACAAGTTGATGATGTAATACGCATTTGATTGGCCATCTTTCACGCGTATGCGCCACTATTGCAACAATACACATCGTATGCAAGCCGTTGCAAGCCCTCATAGTGCCGCTCTTTCTGCGTCGGAGTCACCCGAATTTGCTGATTTTTTACGGGAGCTACCTCCTGAGGCATATGTGAACCGTTGAGGCGCTATTTAAACATGCCAGTGGAGCGGATTCCGCGCTATAAATTGCTTCTTCAAGAGCTGCTCGGATGTACACCACCTGAACACGTAGACTTCGTACCGCTCCAATCAGCGATTTGGATCGGGTCGCGAACAAGATCAAGGAGATTAGTGAGATCCATGAGAATACACGTACACTAGTGAGTGTAAGTGCAAAGGTAGGAATGGATCTCTCTGGACGACACTTTGTGTGAGATGGCATGCTGCACAAGTGTGTCGAAGCAAGGTACAATTATACTACTTTGTGCTCCTTGAGAACGGTAAGTAAATCCTTCCTTTCACCTGTATTTTGGATGCTCTACTAATCACAAGGTTGATTGTGTATGGTTGTTGTCTTAACTATAGTATATGGACGTCAAAGTGGTCTATACAAGGAAAAGTTCCATTTGCTTGATCTGTGAGAGTGCAAGGTGGAAGATGATGTCGCGATCCTGCCAGGTGTCCTAACTCCCGTCACGACATCGAACAAGTGCGTGTGGTGGAGCGGCTGATCGAAGTTTTTGAGACTTGATCAGGCGGTACCACGGCGCCCAGACTGCCGACTAACGAAGGGGGTCCTCCGGATGTCTTCGACTGTGTGGAGAAGCGTGCCCAAAATTTGGCACACTTCTGGTCAAGTTTCGTCAAGGCATTTGGTCTAATTTCGGATTGGATTAAACAAGGGGGGCTTTTCAGCCTATCAGACTCAAGAAGTGTCAAGAACGCAAGTTTTGGTGAGTCACCCGACTTTGGGTATTTTACATATTTTTGTGTGGGTACATTTAGGGACTATTGGGTAGTAGTATTTTAGTTGTGGTTTTTCCAAGTAAGAGACTTTTGGTTGTGGTTTTTCCGGATAGAGACCATTTGGTTGTGGATTTGCCTAATAACGTAGAAGTCTTTTGGTTACAGGATTTTTCTAAGTGGAAATCCTTTGGTCTGGGTTCACACCACAGCTAGGGGTCGCCGTTCTTCCCTTTTTGTACGCTAGTCGCCTCCGCCCGCCGCGGAGTGTTTGGGGGCAGAGGATCGAATTATTCCCTCTCGCCCATTATACCCGGTCTGGAAGCGCCGCACGCGCACTTTGGCCCACCGGAAGTCCCTCGACGGGAGTACGATTTGGCGATCTCAACACCTCAACTCAAGTACGTTTGGAACGTGCTATTCACTGGATTGGTCTTGGCGTGGAGATATCGTTTGTGGAGTTTCACGAGCATATTGGGTCTTTACGCGGACATATTCGCTTTTTTTAATATTGGTTGGAAACTAGACCGGTTTTGGTCTTATTTCGTATTGGTCAGGGGCTAGACCGGAACGGTCGGTCTACCCTCTATTATTTCGTATTGGTCAGGTCTTGATCGTTTGGACGATCGACCTATTGGAAATTATCTCTTGGAAGTGTTTTTGGTCTGTTTGTGTCTGGGGTGAAGAGTTCCGCCCCAGAGATACCTACCCAGATCGGTCTTCTATATTCAAGACCACTCCGATCGAATCTGCGATCCCGATCCACAGAGTGTGTAACTAGCCCATTCCATCGGGTACACAAGGTGAGATGGACACTAAACAATCGGACCAAGTGGGTTCTGATGAGTACCGGTCGTCTGCTTGCAGCGGACGATCGGACCAGATCTCGAGTGGTAGTCCGCGGAGTACCCCCTCCGAAAGTTGGAAGGCTGGGCGCGATGGTGGTAGTCAGGTTATCGATGCTAATGTTTTCGATTTCGAACTTGACTCCACCACAATGGTGCGCGTGCCCGGATCACTTGGTGATCGTGGATATCACCGTGCTGATATTCCATCAAAAATTGGATTCGAAGATTTGAATGATTTGAATATGGAGTCGTTCTGGAGAGGACGTAAGGAAAGGCTATCGCCTTACGTTCTCGTTGTTGATAAAGATGGCGATGTCCGATCTGGCCTGGTGGAGGACCAGATCGGGATTAATAAGTTTTTTCCTCCACAAAAGGCTCTCACCGGAGCCGATCGGGACTATAGCAGGTCTTGCTATAGTTCCGGAAAGGATCAGGACCAAGGTCCTGATCCTATGTATATGAATTAAAAAATTGATGGAAAACTAAAAGATGAAAATTACTTGGAGGCTGACTGGAACGATCCGGTCTACCTCCCTAAAGTCCCAAAAGTACCCAAGGTGCCCAGAAAAGGGCTTGGAATTCCACCCGACGAAGACGACTTCGAAGAAAAGTCGAAGGTCGGGGATGAGGCTATCACCGAACAAGACCTGACAAGATGTATTATGTCTTTGAATTGAAGCGATTTGTTCGCCAAAACCAGGTTTTTCGGATGTTGGACCTCCCTATCCCCGACCGTCTTCTCGGTCCCACTACCGAGCCTATTCAGAGTGATCGACCATTACTGCTCGTCAAGAATTTGGTGGCGATGTTGGCGGAGGTTGGAATTAAAATGCAGAACCCCGCCGATGTCAATAAATTGTTTGAATTTGATGCTTGGAGACTGGAGGCGTCGATGTCGGACCTCCACGACCGTTTGGTGCCACTGGTGGGGGCGGGTTGCCGCCCAACTCCCACCACAGCAGTGAAGGTCTCTGAAGCCTCCACAGCGCTTGTCGACATTGGTTCTGATGACGAATCGGTTTATCAGTCTCCACCGGCCTCTAACAGGTCATCAGAGTTCGAGACCGGTGTCGAGCGGATGACCGTGGGGGTGGACCATTCCCAGCCTGAACAAAAAAAAGACATGCCGCAGCAAAGGGCTGCTTGCCAGTCGGGGCTTCAGCAACCCCCAAAGGTCTCAGTTCCGCATAAGGAGGGTATCAACACGTTGCCCATGACTCCAGCTAACGTCCAAGCCATGTTTGAGACGATGATGGAGCGTTTCATGGAAGAACGGGTTAGACCACCTATGCGCCCACATGTCCAAGACCGGTCTACCTGTCAAGGTGTCAATGTTTGCAAAGATGTGGATGTGGAATCGGTAACATCTATGGATAAGCCTATTAGAAGTGATAAACCAACCGGCAAGGGAAGGCGCAAGCCGCAACCGGCAAGACCGCGTAGACCAAGCAAGACAAGTGACTGTGATATGGAGTCGGTTGGCGGTCTTGACGACCATGGTGGGTCAGATGGTACAGGCGCAGGCAAGGTGCGCAAGGCTAACCTAGCCTCCACTACTGCCTACGACTTTGGATCTGCTGCGATTCCGCGCATCCGTATGGCCGCGACGACTGACCTCAAGGACTTCACCGGCAAGGATGCTGATGAAGACCAGGCCCGGTCTTGGTTCAGTCGGGTCAAGTCTGCGTTCCTGCGAGACCAGACCCCAAAAGGCGAACATTGTTTAATCTTCCGGGATTTGTTAAAGGACCGGCTGCGAACTGGATTCAACAGTTGGGTCGGGGCGTCCGGTCTGACTGGGACCTGTTATGTGCGGAGTTTGAAGGGCAATATTGTAACTCCGAATTTTCGAGTGCCCGCAAGTACCACCATATACAGAAGCGGGCCGACGAAACACAGATCGAGTATTTGCATCGATTGAACGTGGCTGCACTTCGCTCCGGCATAACAATCAAAGAGAATAACCCTCCGAACGGTGCCGCCTTAGAACATGTGGGTCACTATATTAGTACCCTTGACGATCAAGAACTGGCGGACCAGCTTACTCTACTGCGTCTTAAGGATGCGGGCGAAGTCGAACAAACCCTGCGGACGTTACAACAGTCGCGTAGTATGAGAGCAAAGACCGCTGGTGGATCAGGTCGCTATCGTTCCAAGACCCAGACCAATCCGGTCAAGAGACCTTGGACCAGACCGACCCGAGCGGTCAAGGCAATTGTAGCTGATGACAGCACGGGGTCGGAAGGGGAAAGTGGAAGTCAATCCAGCCAGGATCATCGGATGAAGACCAGTATCGTTACGTCTATGTTGCAGGACCTGCCCCGAAGACCAGGTCGAAGTCCGACCAGGTCGACCGGAAGGGAAGGAAAGGAAGCAAGTCCGATCCGGACCGATCTCGTCAGAAGTGCTCCCACTGTGGGTCGAGCAAACATGATGGTCCAAACTGCTGGAAGAAGATGGTGTGCAAGAAGTACGAGAGACGCGTCCACCCGACTGACCACTGCCTTTTCGTATGCAAGTCATGTGGAGAGATCCACGAGGCCGGCCACTGCAAGATTGAAGAATTTTTTAACATGATACGCAAGTGGTACGTGCCGGACAAGCACGCGGGGATGCTGCCGCCGGACGAAGAAAAGATGTTAAACTAGAACGCTCGCCAGGTTGGAATCTGGATCGATCCGAGCGTTCTACGGTTCACATCTATGCATATGTCGGCAAGGAGGATAAGACCGATAATACACGTTCTATTCCAAATTGCGTCGACCGAGACCATCCGGTCTACAGTCTGAAGACCGATGAGTACTCCCGGAACAAGGTGGTTATGCAGTTGGACTTGCTGCCTGGCAGTAATACTTTTAATATTAAAACTGTCAATTGTTGTTAATTTTTGATTAATTAAAGTTAATGCAGAAAACCATGAAATTTTATGAAAATTATTTTTATTATATTTTAATAAAGGATATGTTAATCGTTGATATTTTAAACTATAAAAAATATCGTGTTTTATTTGATATCCATTCTTTATTAATATTAAAGTTAGCTTTAGGTAAAATTCGTATAATTTCATTATTGAAATAATCAATTTTAATATTTGAAAAATCCCGCGGATACTGGAAGTATCACGCGCCTGATAAATGGTTCAAGCAGGCGAAAGCCTGTGGCAAGATTAATAACAGAAAGCGACGATGTTGCTCGACTCTGGAGCTGAAGTATCGATAATCGACTCCGCCTTTGCTCATAAGGTTGGATGTCGTATAGACGATACCCAGAGACAAGAATGCGTCGGGATCGGCGAAAACTCTTATATGACCGAAGGAAGAACGCGTGTGAAAATTACTTTGTCGGGATCGCTGGTCTACTTTTTTAGCGCTTGGGTTGGCAGGTTGGCTGGTCAAGACGCTTTACTAGGAATGGATTTCATGGTCCCAGCTTGTATTCGCCTAGACCTGTCCCATGGAGTGCTTACACTCCCGGATGAGGTCCAGGTCCAGTTGGATGGTCGAAGACCTCTGTATGGTTCGTATACCGATCTGGTCCGGTGGGACCAAGACCTCACTATCCCAGTTGGTCGGTCTGCCGATACCCCGGTCGAGAAAGGTTTCCGTTCGAGGAAGTTGTGGTTGACCAGGGGCGATCAGTGGGTCTCGACCTTCGTAAAGAGTGCTGGTCGACGTGATTTTGTCCGTGTTACCAATATCGGTGACAAGCCGCTGACACTGGACAATAACACTATTGTCGGCATGTGGTTAGCAGAAGGGAAGGTACCAAGGAAGATGGGGTTCGTCTCGATTGGGTCGAGGCGGTATGTCGAGTGGCAAGACCTGGCGTACCAATCGACCACCGATCTTATCAGCGATGATGGGTCGGTGGAAGAGTATACCTCACCTTTAGTGGAAAGACCAAGTTATGTCACCCCGAAAAAGATGTTGGTCCGAAGAAAGGCGCCGCAGTCACCATGAACGGTGGACCATCAACTAGACGAGCCAAGGTTAGTCAACGTGGTGTCAGCACAAGACCAGGCGACAGCGGAGCAAGAAACAAAGAAGGGGAACATGAAGTTGCTAGGTCGGACCATGACAGTATTCCTAATCAGACCGATATCCGTGAAGGACAGCCCGTCGATCAAGACCAGGGGCGTTCGGCCGGTCCAGATCGTCTAGGTGATATCGCCCCAGAAGATGAACAAGTCTGCATATATGAAGGCGCGGAACAGTACATTCAGGAGCTGGAAAGCCAAATGGCAGTCCTCTCTGAAGTGTCTGCCGACTCGCCCGAAGTTACAACGGATGATTTACAAGTGGGTGATCAAGACCTTAACAGTCCAGACCAGATCGAGCAGCTGAAGAATATCATATGGAAGAAAAGACATCTGCTGATCGGAAAGGGCAACGCCTTACCACCTGCATCCCGTGGTGCGATTTGCGATATTGACGTTGGATATGCCAAGCCGATTGCCCAGCGATGTCGACGCGTGGCGCCACAGTACCGTGAAAAGCTTTCTGATCTCATTAAAGGACTGTTGGTCACCAATATTATTAGACCGTCGACCACGCCATGGGCCTCGCCGATCGTAATTGTTATCAAGAAGAACGGCGTTGACATTAGACTGTGCATCGACTATCGGTTGGTAAGTTGGTTGACTAAACTCATGGTGTACCCGATGCCGCTGATTAATGATCTGTTGGAAGACCTCGACAAGACCTTGTGGTATTGTTCGCTAGATATGGCAAGTGGATTTTGGGTGGTCTCGATGACTGATCGAGCCCGTGAGATTTCCGCATTTGTGACGCCGTTTGGTCTTTTCGAGTGGAATCGTATGCCGTTAGGTCTGAAGAACGCGCCCCAGATCTATCAAAGTCTGATAGACAACGAATTGTACGGACACTTCAAGATCAAGACCGATCGGTACCCTGTTGAAAATTATGATGTATTTAGAGAGGGTGAACCCGATCGGGAAAGAGGACCGTCCGTTCTAGGGAGGCGGTCGTACATCGACGACATTCTGATACCTGCCTCGTCATGGAACGATCTGTGCGAGAAGGTTGAACGATTGTTGGAGACATGCGACCGCTGGAACCTATCTATCAGTGCCGTGAAAAGTTTTTGGGGTATGTCCAAGGTCGCCTATTTAGGCCATATGGTCTCGAACAATGGTATAGAGGCTAATCCCAAGGACCTGGATTCGCTGAGTAACCTCCCGTTCCCCAGATCGCTGAAGGCAATGCAGTCCTTCCTGGGAAGCTTGAATTATTATAGCCGATTCATTGAAGACTTTGCTATCTACGCGGCTGTGCTGTACGAGCTCCGGGAAGTGGACTACCATATGTTGCGCGAAGGAGATCGGGCAACTTTACATGGGGGCGCCGACTCTGGTCTTGCTGCAGATTGTCCGCAAGTGCAGGCCGAAGACCATATGAAGCGTGCACAGTTTTCCTTTGGTATGTTGAAGGCTAAGATGGTGACGGCACCGATTTTGAAGCATTTTCGATCCCGAAAAAGTGCCGACCATTAGTGTATATGCTAGTCAGTGGGCCATTTCGGCCACTCTAGTCCAAGATCATGATGGTGTGTACCATCCGTTCACGTTCACGAGCAGAACGCTGAAGCCAAATGAATTGAACTATGGCATTGTCGAGAAAGAAGTTCTGGCGTTGCTACGAATTCTGGATGTGTGTTACAACCTGCTGGTCGGCCGACCTATAAAGGTCCTGTCAAGGCGGTCTACTTTGGCCTGGCTATTATCAGCCAATGGGATGGACGGACATCTAGGCAGATGGTCGGCGGTCTTGTCGCAGTGGACCCTCGAGGTCGTTAAGTGCACCAGGGGCGAGGAAGAGATATTGGGCACATTAGCTGCCAGTATCACCCCTCGGTCTGAAGTAGACGAGGCATTAATAGCGATTGCCCCGAGGAAGCAACCTAGGCAGTCAGTTTCGAGACCGCCACCGACCGTCGACTATGAAGAAGAGCTCTTGGTCTTAAGTTTTGACGGATCGGCAAGCGTGAAGAAGAAGGTCGGCGCCTATAGTGCCATATTGTGGAAGTTGCCACAATGGTCTATAGTTGCAGCCGTTGCTGATTTCACGCCGGATATTACGGTTAACGAGGCGGAGTACCGAGGTCTACTTCTATGTCTGGACCTGCTGTCACCGCAAGAGAAGGTGCGAATCATCATATGTGGTGACTCGAACCTAGTGATCAGGCAGACCACCGGAGAGATCGACTGCAAGGCTCCACGACTAAGGACGCTAAATGATCGGGTAATGAAGGCATTGAAAGACCATCCCAACCACGAGCTGTTGCACGTGAAACGGGACTGGAACAGAAGCGCCGACTACCTCGCGACCAAGGCCATGCGAGACCATACCGGGGCTACGATCACCGAGGAGGCCGTTCTTGATGAATTGATGAATATAAACAGGCTCCCCGAGGTGATCGGACCCAAGAACGCTCCGGACCAGGTGCATTTGATGGTCGCGACTAGACCGAAAGCTCGGAATTCCCACCAACCGTTCCCAAAGGAAAGGTTGAGTGAATCTGTTGTGCAACGACTAAGGGCAGAACGGATCCTCAAGGCGCAGGACGAAGAAGAATGGATTGTGAATTTGAAGACTACCTGCGCGGTGAATTGTCTAAGTTGACGAATGGTCAAGCGAAAGAATGTGCCAAGATCTCAGACAGTTACGAAGTGGATGAGGATGGTTTACTATATTACTGCCGCGATGCCGACCAAGACATTGCAGACCGGGACCGATTGGCGAAATTGGTGATACCTGAGTTGCTGCAGCCGGATGTCCTCCATCACTACCATGTGAGTCTAGAAGGGGGACATCAGGGCATAGGCAGAACGTATCACAAGATCAGGTCCCACTTTCACTGGAGAGGTCTTTTCCGAAGTGTACTGAAATATGTGGGTTGTTGTACGGATTGCGAGACCGGAAAGGGTAGACCGGTAATCAAGGGGCGATCGCCCGGAAATATCGAAGCTACCTACCCTTTCCAGGTCATAGCGATGGACCATATACCGTCGCTGCCTAAATCGACATATGGCAATACTGAATTGTTGATCTGGGTAGACCTGTTCACCGGTCTAGTTATTGCGAAGGCAAGTGCGTCCCGGTCTGCCGAGCAAATCGCCAAAAGTTACGAAGAATGTGTGTTCCGAAGGTTCGTCGCCAGCAAGGTCATCAGGCACGATCGGTAACCCGGTTTTATGGCCGAGGTGTTCCGGTCGTTCAATAACATGCTGGGCCAGAAACAGAGTGCGACGATGGCATATCGTCCGCAAGCGAATGGATCGGCAGAACGTATGGTACAAACTATTACAAGAGCAATAAAGATGTACGTTGCCGATCCAGACCAGCGCGATTGGGAAGAATACGCAGAAAGGCTGGTGTTTGCACTCAACTCGTCGACCGATCGGGTCCAAGGAGAAACGCCTTTTTATCTTGCGTATGGATGGGACCCCCGGTCCACTCTTGAAGCCGCGATACCTATTGGCTGCACTCGAACCCGCGATCGTGATGATCGACGTTGGCGCATGCAGGTCCAGAAACATTACCAGCATGCAAGAGAAATTGTCAACGAAAAGTTACGTCAATCTACACAAGACCGGGCAGACCGGAACAACGACCAGGTCCAACCCCACGGTATAGAACCAGGGGCGAGGGTATGGTTGTACCTAGACCGAGTGAAGGAGGGCTATGCGAAGAAGCTGGCTCACATGTGGCACGCTCCTTTCCTTGTTGCCGAGCTGATTGGTGAACACGCTGCCCGTCTAGTAACAACCGGCACGGACTACAAGGTCTTCCCGATCGTACATGTGTCCAAGTTAAAACTGGTCCGAGAATTTCCTGATCGTCCCAAAATGCCCTGTCTAGTAGACGAGGCAGAACGATTTGATTTCGATGTAGCATTACTGCCGGAGGACAGTTGGGAACGACCTCTGGAGAAGGACGAATTTGAAGTGGAAAAGGTCTTAGACGTCCGATCGGTCAAGAAGACCAGGTTCGTCCGGACCCACCGAGAATATCTGGTCCGATGGAAGGACCATGATGAAACAACTTGGGTCGATGAGTCCGACCTGAACTGTGGAGCACTACTACGAGAATTCGAACGGGATCGAGTCAGTCGGAACCGTTTCGCAGTGATGCAGACTCATGAAGACCAAGACCAAGACATGCAGTAGCATCGGTCTTCCCGACCGGTGTGAAGAGGTAGAAGGTCTTGTGTATTGTGTATTGTGTATTGTGAATATGTGACGAATTGGAATAGTGGAGTGACGAACGTGGATTGTTTTTCGCGATGTAAGTGGAACGGTTGGTGATAACGTGTCTAGTGCAACTCTGGAGAAAGTGGTGGAATTAGCTCAAGTGATTTGATGACCGAACATGTGGAAAAGAACGATGATATATATTAAGTGTTATCTGGTCGACTACTTACGACCTCACTCGCCATCACCCCACAGACGGCCGACGGTCAACGACGGATGCTTTTCAACTTGGTCCTGGTACTGGTTACGCCAAGGTTCTTGTTGGTCTAGTTGGACCAAAGCATCCTTGAGGTCCAAGACCGGTGTAGTGCACCCAATACCGGGGTACCATGTGCCACCGTCAGCCAGCAGACGGGTCTTCTCGACGCGACGCGGCGGCATATGAAGTACAACTGGATATAAGAACACATCGACGTCCCACTCGTGGGCCAGCATCCCGTCCAAAACATATTGGCACAGGGACTGCCAGGCCTCACACGCTCTGATCCGACGCCGATTGCGCTTGTTCTGGATGTTCGCCAAGCCAGGGTCTTGCCGAACTCGTTCCGGGGGAAGCACCAGATAGTGGGATGCCTCCCAGATGGCTTGAGCGTGAGTTTTACCCGACTCATGAAAGCATTGGCCCACAGAGTCGAGTGGAAGATGAACCCCAGCTTGGGATGCTCGAAAATCTTCCACGGCTCGTCAGCGTACAAGCGGGATATCTGTGCCGACGTGATCAAGTACGGCCGCCATTCCGACGCGGCAGGAACTTTCTTCGCCGGCGGAAAAAGCCAATGGTCTGGACAGGGTGGACCGGCGTAAACAACCGATCTGCCCTGGCGAACACGGCAAAGTATCCTCACGCGTTCGTGGCGGAAGATAAGAACTGTCGATTGCCACGTTGGCCGACAAAGCATCTTTGTAGAGCTTGGATGTCCCAGGCAAGACCGTAGGTGTTGACTTTGTCGACGCATGAGGTGGTGGAACGCCACCATGCGGACCGGTCTTCTTGGTCTGCTCCGAAGTCGATGCAACTTGAAAAAAACTTTCATGTGGACTTGTTCGCGACTTGGTCGGGGGTGGAGACAGCAAACTCCGAATCACCGGAGTCTTCGCCGGAGTCATCCCAGGACGAGACCTCTGAATACTTGGCACGGTCAGCACCGGCGGTCGAGGGCGCTTGATTTTTGGCGACGTTACTGTCCTCATCCTCGTCCGAGCTTGGGCACATGAGAAGCGCCTGCGTCTTGGCTCGCTTATGGGGCACCGCACGCTTCCCTTCGAGTTCAGGGTCGCGCGATATGCCCCGCGCCCTCGAACTACCCGGCGCGTCCGCGCGCTTTCTTTGATTTGTGTGGAGTTTCGGGCTGGAGAATTTCGGCCAATGAACGGCCTTGGTCTTGGTCCCGGTGTAGGTCCATCAAGGCGGCCGACGCAGACCGGTCTACGCTGGAGGCAGCAACCGGATGCCGACGAGGACGCAACAGGTCAACCAAGCGCTGATGAAATTCTTTCAATACCGCCCGACGACCGTTCGCTGCCTGCGTCCAATCGTTCGACTTGCGTTCACAAGACCGGACCTCCTCGGTCTGGTCTTGAATAGAACTTCGGAGCTCGGTGAGACGCCTCTCGAGATCGTCGCTCTGAACACGCAACGTGGTCTGGTCCAGCAGGCCTTCCGCTTGCTGCTGTTGGACCAGCACAAGCTGCTCCCGGAGATGAAGCTGATGAGCTTCCAAGCGGGTCAGCTTGTTGCGCGCGGTTATGAGCCCAGTCAAAATCTGACGCAGCTGGAGGTCATGCGTATTCGACTGCCGATCGGCGGCAAGCAGGGCATTGATCGCCTTGCTGATGGATGGAGGTATACGGGCTGAAGACAAACGAAGGTTAGAACAGGTCCAAGGTGAAGACCGAACATGCATGCTTACGTTTTGTCGCCTGTTGAGCAATCTGCTCCTGGAGACGTGCGATCTCTTCAAGTGCGTCTTGCAACTGCGCGTCGGTCCCGGTCTGAGGCCCTGCCGATGTCTGAGGTGCAGTAGAACGATGGGAGCTGCCAGACCGGACCGACCGGACGGGCGAAGTGACATGCGATG
The DNA here is from genome assembly GCA_026184515.1 of Peronosclerospora sorghi. Classification (NCBI taxonomy): domain Eukaryota; phylum Oomycota; class Peronosporomycetes; order Peronosporales; family Peronosporaceae; genus Peronosclerospora; species Peronosclerospora sorghi. The sequence goes on along the minus strand of CM047582.1, from coordinate 27,764,639 downwards.
ACGTGGTATGCGAGGTGCCTACAAGAACGGTCGTTAAGGAAATACAAGAAGGTCAAGTCCAGCAGTGCAAGTACCTGGAACGGATGAAGAAGATGGTTGCTCCATGTCGGAAAAGTCTGAATGACGAAGGTTTAACCGAATTTGATGGACGAGTTCAGACCGTTGCCGTTGTGCGACACGGTCTGACTCGGGGGCGGCTGTGGAGAAGCGTGCCCAAAATTTGGCACACTTCTGGTCAAGTTTCGTCAAGGCATTTGGTCTAATTTCGGATTGGATTAAAGAAGGGGGGCTTTTCAGCCTATCAGACTCAAGAAGTGTCAAGAACGCAAGTTTTGGTGAGTCACCCGACTTTGGGTATTTTACATATTTTTGTGGGGGTACATCTAGGGAATATTGGGTAGTAGTATTTTAGTTGTGGTTTTACCTTTTTGGACAGAGGTTATACCTTTAAGTAAGGAAATCTTTTAACTTTCGAATAAGTGGCTGAAACCACGTCTGGTCTTGGTTCACACCACAGCTAGGGGTCGCCGTTCTTCCCTTTTCGTACACTAGTCGCCTCCTCCCGCCGCGGAGTTTTTGGGGGCAGAGGATCGAATTATCCCCTCTCGCCCATTATACCCGGTCTGGAAGCGCCGCACGCGCACTTTTGCCCACCGGAAGTCCCTCGACGGGAGTACGATTTGGCGATCTCAACACCTCAACTCAAGTACGTTTGGAACGTGCTATTCACTGGATTGGTCTTGGCGTGGAAATATCGTTTGTGGAGTTTCACGAGCATATTGGGTCTTTACGCGGACATATTGGCTTGTTTTAATATTGGTTGGAAACTAGACCGGTTTTGGTCTTATTTCGTATTGGTCAGGGGCTAGACCGGAATGGTCGGTCTACCCTCTATTATTTCGTATTGGTCAGGTCTTGATCGTTTGGACGATCGACCTGTTGGAAATTATCTCTTGGAAGTGTTTTTGGTCTGTTTGTGTCTGGGGTGAAGTGTTCCGCCCCAGAGATACCTACCCAGATCGGTCTTCTATATTCAAGACCACTTCGATCGAATCTGCGATCCCGATCCACCGAGTGTGTAACTAGCCCATTCCATCGGGTACACAAGGTGAGATGGACACTAAACAATCGGACCAAGTGGGTTCTGATGACTACCGGTCGTCTGCCTTTAGCGGACGATCGGACCAGATCTTGAGTGGTGGTCCGCGGAGTACCCCCTCCGAAAGTTGGAAGGCTGGGCGCGATGGTGGTAGTCAGGTTATCGATGCTAATGTTTTCGATTTCGAACTTGACCCCACCACAACTGCTTGTGTTCTTGCTCACCTTGTGTACCCGACGGCTAGGCGTGGGTCACTCCTCAGGTGGAGGGGACAGCGCACAGCGAACTCTTGGTGCAAGATTGAATTAACTAACTTGTGACGATACAACTGATGCGATCAGGCGTTATCACGTGCGATCAGGTGCTTAAACCACGTCAATTAGCCGCGATCAGGCTTGATCACGTTTGGGCCGATGCTAATAACCGACGATCAGCAATATTCCGTCTTGATCGCAAGTGCGATCAGGCGGCAGTCCGACGCGATCAGGCGCTTAAACGATGTAGATCAGTGGTAATCAGGCTTGATCAGGCTTTGGCTGACGTTAATAACCGTCGATCAACAATATTCTGTCTTGATCGCAGATGCGATCAGGTGTCTTGATCGCAAGTGCGATCAGGTACTGAAAGGCTCGATCGGGGGCTAAAAACTGCTGCCCAGTCGTAATATACCTTGATCAGACTTGATCAAGTACCGGAAGTCGTTCAAGTAGCAATTGGCGCGATTTGCGATCAGCGATCACGATCACGATTCGCAAAAAGTGTCGATCAGGTGTTGATCGGTAGGGGGGG
>CM047582.1:27752538-27762741 GCA_026184515.1 Peronosclerospora sorghi | reverse complement strand
CACTATCTGCGTCCACTATCAGGCCCCTAATTTAGGTCCTAATATTAGTCATAATATTAGGCCCCCTATGGGCCTAATAAAATGTCCAACATTAGGCCCTATTTTAGCCTAATAAAAAGTCCGCTTTACGACATGCGTATATTTATTTTGCTTGTCGTGAAAACCTACTCTTAGAGTTTCGTTACAGTGCCGACGCTTAGGGCTTTATTGCTTCTACTCGCCGCTCAAGTCTTTTATTTTGCTGACCGAGACACAAGAAGACAAAGTTGGATGGACAAGTGACATTCGCGAGTGTATTGACCGAAATCTTAGTGGTACTCATCCGCGTCGCATTAGCCTTCGTTCGGAGCTGCTAATGGACAATGAAGACGAGTCCTCCAGTATCTGCGAGCTGGAAAGTGGCTTTGCCATCAAAAATGGCTGGCTCAATGTTTTCGATGGCGCTGTAGTGAGTGAGTCCGATGAGTCCAGTACGAACGGCAGTCCGACCACCAACACTACGAGGAGCAAGAAATTTCGACGGCTGTGGATCACGCTCACGCTACAAACTATTTCGTTGGGCTCGACGTTCAAGACGACGCAACCAGAGGAGACAGTCCCCATTGAGTTGTGCTTGGTAGCCTCTCTTAAAAACGAGACGTGGTTTCGTTTACAGTTCCCGTAGGATCTGGTGTGTCTGTTGCTCTCACCTTACTTTCGTCGGGCATTGTTCACACCATTTCGTTTGTTGCTGTCGTCTTAGAAACTGTGCACGCAGACGACTTACATTTTCGAGTCGCTGTCTCTGGCAGAGAGAGATGAGTGGGTACGAGAGTTGAAACATTTTATTTCTGGTGGGGATGAACTGGCCCTACGTCGTCGGAGCCTAAAGACAGCGACGCTGGCTCCGATTTTTATATTTGACAAGATCTCCAACGTATGCACCATGTTTACACAGACATTCAAAGTATATCGACCCCGTCACCACTGCAGGTAGGAGGGATCGATGCAGAAAAGGGTGGCCGCTCGTTTCTGCTTGACAGATAAAGGTTGCCCTTCAACGTCGTGCCATCGCTGACTGATATGTATGTTGCTTTCAAACTCGGTGCTGAACAGATTATGTGGATCTCTCGTCTGCGGCAATTGTTCAAGACGACGCTGGGCGTTGTCGTACATCTCTAGCACAAAGGCGTCGCGCGTCTGCAAAAATTGCGCTTCCCATCAGCGGGCAGCGACCTTTCCCTCCGTAAAAACGACCTAGTTGATACCTGTAAAGTTTTGTTGGACCAAAATGCATCGCCGCCCCCCCCCCGGAATGTGACACCTACATAGAGGTAGAGGGGGATTGCTAAAGCGTATTACATCATCAACTTTTATTTTTAGCGTTGGCCCTATAATTGAGGGGGGGGTACGGGTAGTAATTTGGGGGATATACGGATATCAATTGCCTATAATATTTCCGATATCTATAATTTCACAGCCAATTCGTGGTTCATGATTTTTTTGAAAACCTTTGTAAACTTTCACCAGAAGGCACGCGCTGCGATTGACGATGTGCTGCCAAATGTCGGGGTGACACACAAGCAGAGCCAGAGCGATGGAAGGAATCGTTATGGTTGTATATCCAAAACTACTTCCTAGCGCGTACGCAACCATTAAAACACTGCGTCAGGTGCTGGGATGCCGCTTGCCGATTGAATGTTGGTACCGTCAAGTAAAGCTCAACGAAGATCCCGATGCAATGAAGCCTTTGACGTCCCTAGCAGTAAATAATGAGACGTCGGTAATCAGCTTCCACGAAATTACGGACGGACACGCCTCTGGCTACAGTACTAAAGTTTTTAGTACTGTAGCCAGAGGCGCGATCTACAACAGCTACTTTGAGCGCATGTTGTTTCTGGATGCAGAAAATGTACCATCGAGGGACCCAACATATTTGTTCAGCTCGCCATAATTTTGGATAACGGAGCAGTGTTCTGGCCGGACTTCTGGCATCCCAAGCACACCATCTTTAATATTCATAATCAGTCGCTTTTTTGGGAGCTAATTGACACGCTGTTCGTCGACATGTTTGAGAAGGAAAGCGGTCAGATCCTTATCGATCGACGGCGTCATGCGCAAGCACTAGAACCCGTCAAGTTTTATTCCTTTTACCGGCCATCATTTTTTGACACTATGAAACTCGTCCATGGAGACAAAGATCTCTTTCGTCTTTCATGGATCAAGCTTGACGCTCCATTCCACATGTTTAAGACGCCGCCTGCGATAGCTGACAAAATTATTAATGGAATTTTTTGCGGGTTAACCATGGTACAACATGACGCTGAAGGTGACGTAGTGTTCCTTCACCGCAACTCAAACAAGCTCATGTGCGAGTCACTTCGTGAAGAAATCAGCTACAAATCTCGAGCTGTTGCACTAGCACGGAAGAAAATAGAGATTCAACTGAATTTTCGTTGGGAAGGTAAGGATATTCCGACATGGTCTGATATAGATGCCATTGTTCGGGCTGCAGAGACCTCACCGTCAACGCTGGAACCTCCCGAGCCTGACGGATACCCATACATGATATTGACATGTTGGATCGGCTGCCCGAGTTTCTCGATGGGTTATTTAATATGCTCAGCGATGGCAATCGAAAGATTTGACAGGCAGCTGATAGTGCATCGGCCGAGTTTTTACGGGAGATTAAGCAGACGGAGGACGTTGAATTTGGACGGATGGTCGATATCTTCGTGGGTCAATGTAACAGCAAGGAGCGGTTCAATCTCCTCATTGCCGTCAGCTGGGTACATGAGTTTGTAAATCTGGGCCAAGAGATGCTCGTTGAATTCTATGTCGATCTCCTGGCTGCCATTATGCACTGCATCTCGGATGCCGAGCATGAAATTCGACAGGTAGCGGAACGTGCGAACGAGGATTTTCTTCAGCTTGTGAAATCCACGACCGGAGACGTCGAAAGTCACAAAACTGTAATGGCCAACGCAACGTGAACAAGAGAAAACATTTTTACACCCAGGAAGTTTTTGATCTCCCTATTGCGGGACTTGAAATTAATCTTCGTCGCTTTGCTGCGGAGGCGATGGCGATTAAGCAGGCAAATAGATTGACAAATAGATAGAAACGCATCATCGAATGCAATGTATACGTTAGGGTTTTAACCTCGAGACCCCTTCGTTTACTTTCGAAACTCAACCACGACTTAGCAGCTAAGCTCACTTTCGCGCTTTCTTCTTCTTTTGCCGAGCCCTGCCGCTCCCGCTACTGCGTCGATGGATAATGCGCCGTTCTCTCACCTTTGTTGTTTCACCATTCCAGCGCTTGGCACGTGTGAGAATGAGCAGAAAGCTGGAATTGAAATCATAGCTATTGCACTAGGAGTAATGGCAGCTGCAGCAGCAACTTTTTCAGCTACTAGACCTAGCGCAGCTTGAGCATAGCTTATTGTGGAGCCTCCACTTAATGACTTCGTCTTGCAAGTCGTAAACTGCACTTCGCACATTTGACGCCATTCAGGGGACAGCTTGAACTCATCATATATCGCATCTAATCTTCCATCTGCTTTAATGGAAACACTGCCACCGCATCAGTTATTCTTCCAAAAAGGCCTGAGGCGTGAATTCTTCGATTGATCCTCCTGGACGTGACCACTGTTGCATTAAAAATTCGCGCCAATTATCAAGCAACCTTGAGCTATTCTTTCCTTCACCTAAGTATAATTTGCTGGATGTGACTTTGAACAGAAACAGGAAAACGGAATTGGTGCAGTCAAAGACTCGACTTGCTTTGCCATCCACGTAAAGCTGGAACTGAGCACGTTTTCCGTTAAGAGGGTTCATCAATACGTCTAACACAGGCAATGCGGCATCGTCTAGTGCCTGCACATTATCGAAAACAAAAAGATTGCGCTCGGGGCAGGCACGCAATGGCGTAGCCAAAAGAGTGCGCAATGCCAGTTTGATGTTATAATTAGTCCAAAAAAAAATTCATGAACCACGAATTTGCTGTGAAATTATAGCTATATTTGGAAATATTATACCCTAAATTTAATTGAGAACGAATCGGTCTGTCACAAAGAATATTAGACCCCCAGCCTGTTGTCGCGAACCCGTACCTAAGCGAAGTCGAACTGTACTATCAATCTCATTTAACTGGTTACAAATAGCGCTTTTACAGTTAAGTAAAAAAAACTATTCGACTTTATCATTGGTTAGAAATAGCAGCTTTACATACCGACATTTTGCAGGCGGTGAAAGTATTGTTGTCGATGGTGAGCTTATACTATTTGATTTATGTTCCGTGGATTTGCTCACTTTTTTGTTGCGGCAGGCAAACAGGTACAGGGGCTGTATGATGACCTAGCGCAGGTTCATCGACTGCTCAAGACGGCTACGAAGGAAGATTTATAGGCTACAGATGATAGTGGTCGCACCCAAGGATTGTGAACACATTAGTATAATGTAGAGTATATGTTTTCGCTACCCTAACCCTAGGAATACTTGAGGGGCAAGTTTTGTAGACGGACAGACGGTTTTTATGCCCTACCCCGTCGGTACGACGGGTACCTACACTTGTAATAACAGAATTCATGTCGTGATCGATGATCCCGTACCTAAGCGAATATCTTGATCTATGTATCAATTCGATTAAGTACGCGATAATGTACCTAATCGAATTCGAACTGTACTATAAGATGGACTTCCTTGCTGGTATTAAGAACAAAGAAAAAAACGATCATTCATGTGACCAACTGCTCTTACCAGTACCCTGGTGCTTCAAAGCCGTCGATTAATAGCATTCCGGTGACATGCGCCCTGTCCAGTCGTATCGCTGTGCTTGGTCCCAACGGTTCAGGTAAGTCAACGTTAATTAAGGGGTTGACTGGTGAGGTTTATCCCACCAGTGGTCAGGTATGGAAGCAACCTTCGATGCGTTTTGCTTATGTGTATCAGCACGCCTTTCACCATATCGAGTCTCACCTTGATGAGACAGCCAACCAGTACATTCAGTGGAGTTTCCAGTCTGGTGAAGAGACAAGGAGCTTTTAGCCAAAGAAACGCGTAAGTTGAGCAAGGAAAAGAAATAGCACATTAAGAAGCCGATGAATTGGGAAGGGGAGAAACACGTTTTGGCGACTTGGCGGACTTTTGCGCCAATGAGAAGATCGCAGTGCGACACTTTTATTCTGAGAAGCTCAAGTCTGATAACGTGACGGTATTTCCCGCTACGGTGGCACAGATTCTGAAGAATTTAGTGCAGAAAAATAATCTACCACTCTATATCCACTGTCTGGATGGGGCGAATGTGACCGGTATCATCACCATGATCCTCCGGAAGCACCAAAATTGGACTAAGCTGGCAATTTTCTAGGAGTTTTGCAGGTAACAAACATGCCGTGCACTTCCTGCATACACACACAAATGCTAAAACTTCGATGGTTTGTGATTTTTTTCGCTATATGTTCACACTTGATCATGTGGTAAAGCGTACCACAAAATTGGTACGTAATTATGGGCATAATTGTGGACACTACTATGGGTGTAGTGGTGGTAGAATGTACCACAAATTTTGTCGGTACAATAGTCGGTACAACATGTGGTAAGATAGTGGGCACCACAGTTGGTATCACAGTTGGTACCTCAGTCAGTACAACTGTTGACACAACGGTGGCGGACATGGACGAGGCGTGGACGCGGACATCTGAGACGATGCGACAACTGGCACAGTTACCTAACGGTAACCCGAAGGTAAGCGAAGGATCAGGTCGAATGGTCGACAAAATGCGTAGGAATGGGTTGTTCTGATTAGCTGATATAAGTTTTTTTGTAGATATTAGGATATAAGCAATAATACAGTTCTCTTTTTGCGTCCAACTTCCAAGGACAACCAGGTACGGCACCTTTGCGCCGCCTCCTATTACTGCGCATCTCTACGTCTACGTCCCGGGCAGGAGCACCTAGTGCATTTTTGGCCCACCGGCAGGCGTAGAGTGTCAAGAACTCGCCCGCGACTCCTCCCGCTGTGCCAGTAGTAGTTTTAAAAAGTTTTTCTGTTGTTTGGTTTGGGAACGTGATTGAGCAGTGCGCTCTCACCTCTTTCCCATCGGTAAACGTTTGGCCCCTGGTAGTTCGGCCGCTTTAAGCGCCCCACGGGAACTACTAGGCGGATTTTTGTAAAGCCGTCGATCAGCCCGTCGTTGGTCGACCCTCCTCTTAGTTAAGCGTAGAATACATAGTATATTGGGTTCTATTAGCGTATCAAGTCTAAGAGGCTCGGCGATCAGGCGGTGAAGACTTCCTCTGTCTGATCAAGTACCCCTTCACTGATCGCCACCGAGGTCGATGATCTGCAACCTACGACATGCGATCAACTTTTTGCAACTCGCGCCAACTCTTACACTAATCTTGCATCAAGGAATTGCTGTGTGACATCCCCGCCACCTGAAGAGCGACCCACGCCCAAGCCGTCGGGTACACAAGGTGAGCAGGAACACAAGCAGTCAAGGACAACCGGAAGACCCCCTTTGTCATTCGGAAGTCTGGGCGCCGTGGTAACGCCGGGTCAAGCTTCAAAAACTCTGATCAGACGCTCCACAACAATGGTGCGCGTGCCCGGATCTTTGGGCGACGCGGGATATCACCGCGATTCTACGCAAGATGGCGCTGATGGGGACGTGAAAACGGAAGCAGAAGCAGAATTGAAGATTAAAGTGGAAAAGGAGGAGGTGGTTGTGACGACGGAAGGCAGTTCGCCGTCGTCATGTCTGAAGAAGAGAGAAAATGCTGACCATCAGGACCTGGGGAGGTATCCTGATGAGATAAGGAGGAGAAGAAGCCTCAACCACCTCCCAAGGCTCCTTCGGCATCCCCCGCGGATCATAACGCAAGTTATGATCCGCCAATTACATGCATATGATGATCCGGATTGGAAGCAGGTGGTGCAATACTACGACCCTGACCGACCGAAGGCGTTGCTGAAGGCGCCGGGTTCGGAGAGCGATCAAAGTCGATCAAGTAGGCCACCATCAGAATCTGATTTGGCAAGGACGTTTTATATGAAGGAACTGAAGAATTCCTTAATTTTGGAGTTAGTCATGAACCTACTCGGGGTCACGATAAGTGGAAAGCCGAACGGGCCGGTCAATCAACCCATGTCGGACGGTAAGGACAAGATTCAGCTGGTGTTAGGACTTACACGCCTGATTAAGCAAGCTGGTTTGACTACAGGCTCCTATGATGCTTAAGAAGTGTTCGATCTCAGCCCTGAAGACGTTGCGACCACTACCGAGCAGCTGTTCGAACTGTTGGTACCTATAGTGGGTCGATCCGCTAAGGTGGAACCACCTCGTACTATGCTGACAATCGAAGCGGGTCCGTCGATCAATGTGGCATAGAATACAGGATCATCCTGTTACGAATCTGCTCCTTCGGAGGGCGACATGTCTGAAGTGGAGTCGAGCAGTGTTAATAGCGTGGAGCCCAAGGTTACCCGAATGATGGTCTGCCAGGAAGGCGAAGCCAAGTTCTAAATTGTCAAGAGGGAACCGCAATCAGTCAAGGCAGACGATGATCCGTCATCTCAGGGCCCACATCTGCAAACATTTTTCGACAAGGCCCTGAAGCAGTTTTTGGCGGAATAAAGAGGCAAGTTGACACCTGGAGTTGTGTACACGAAAAGTCACCAGCCAGAGCCAGGAAGAGTTGCGGCAGTCAAGGATGTCGATATGGAGTTCGTGCATTCGCGTCGTGGTCATCAGTCGAAGCCTGGAAGATCGGCGTCAGTTAAGGATGTTGACATGGAGTCTGTATATTCGTTTCATGATCAACAATCCCGGCGTGACTATATCGATCCAGACGAGCCGATCACTCTACCTCGACAAGCCACGGTTGCATCAGCGTACACTGGAATGCCCGACCAACAGCGGATTCCCAGGATTCGGATGTCCGCGATTAGGATGTCCGCGATTAGCGATCTGAAGGAATTTTCAGGGAAAGAAGGAGATGAAGATCGAGCGTGGAATTTGATTAGTCGCCTTAAGTCAGCCTTTATGCGTGACCAAGCCTCCGACCAAGAAAAGTGTTTAATTATGGGTGATTTGCTTAAAGGACCAGCGCGCAATTGGTATCGACAGCTGAGCAGAACTACCCGTGCAAAGTGGAAAAGCCTGGTTACTGAGTTCGAAATTCAGTACTGTGGAAGGAGCCAATCGGCATCTCGTCAATACTACTACACGAAGCAGCGGTCTGACGAAAATCCCATTGATTACCTTCACCGGTTGAATGTGGCGGGGCTGCGAGCCAACTTGCCGATCAAGGACGGATCGTCTACGATTTTACGCGAACATGTGCAACATTTTCTGGACACATTAATTAATCGCGAGTTCGCGTATCAGCTGGCTCTTCTGCGTTTGGATAACGTTATGGATTTTGGAAGAGACACTGCGAGCGTATGCACGCAATAAGTTGTGCCAGCTAACGGCGACGGTAGGCACCAGCCGATTCCGTCAGAAATTCAGTGATGATCGGTCACCTGCCCCGGCGCGGAAGCCTAAATCAGTGCGTGCGATAAGATGATGTCTGGAAGTGAAGAGTCAAGCTCCGAGGACAGTGGGAGTGACGGTGACCAGCTTCGTTACGTGATTGCTGCTATGCGCGATCAACCAATAACGCACGGTCCGCCTAATGAGCCGCGATCTGGTAAACAATGCGAATCAAGTGCTGTTGACCAAGGGGCGATGAAGAAATGCAGTCATTGTGGATCAATTAAGCACGACAATATGCGTTGTTGAAAACTCCGGACCTATCTGAAGTGTGGAAAGAAGGGCACCCGACGGATCACTGATTGTACGTCTGCCGTGCGTGCGGCGAAATTCATGACGCTGTCAAGTGCCCCATGGAGGAATTATACAATCGCATTCGCCAGTGGTACAACCCTACCAAGCATGCGGGAATGTTGACCAAGGAAGTCGAAGACATGTTAAACTAGGACGCTCGCCAGGTTGGAATTTGGTACGAGACGAGCGTTCTGGTGTTTGTATTTTTGCATATGTGGATAAGAAGCGGGTTGATCAAGCAGAAGAGAAAGATAATGAAAAATGTGATCAGCCCGATTTACCACGTTTGGCTAATTTCCGTATTGATGAGTTTTCTCGGTCTCCGGTGATCATGGAAATTGATTTGCTTCCGGGTGAATCACGTGTATATTGGAAATACCACTCGCCAAAAAATGGTTTGAACAAGCCAAGGTGAGCGGCAAAATCAATAACGAACGTGCCACGTTAATATTAGATTCTGGTGCCGAAGTTTCGATCGTCGACTCAACCTTTGCTCGTAAGGTGGGTTGTCAGATCGACACGAGTCAAATACAAGAATGTGTTGGCATCGGAGAAAGTGCGTACCTCACAGAAGGACGCACTAAGATTAAAGTGACGTTAGCGGGTTCTTTGGTCTATTATTTCCATGCATGGGTGGGAAAGCTCGTTGGTCAAGACATTATATTAGGTATGGATTTTATGATCCCAGCTGGTGTCAGATTGGACATCGCCCACGGTGCATTAAGTCTTCCTGATGAAGTAATCATCCCATTAGAAGGCCGCTGACAGCTGTATGGATCGAGTGGAAATTATATGAAACTTGGTCAGTAAGAGCAGATCCCAGTAGGTCGATCTGATGAGGTTCGGATTCGTGATCAACGATCTCGGAAATTATGGATTACTCGCGGAAAGAAGTGGGTCCCCACTGTGACTAGGGGCGTGGGTAATTTGCGATTCTGTATATTACGAATATTGCCGATCATCCGATCATCCTACATGACGATATGATTTTAGGTTTTTCGATGAATAAGGATGATGTGCCCCGTCGCCCTGTTTTTTTTTCGGTGGGCTCTAATCGCTATTAGGAGTGGCAGAATCACGCGTATCAAGCCTCTACCGATTCAGTGCATGACGATCAAGAAAGCGTCAACCAAGGTCTTTTGGTCGAGAAAAAGGAGTACTCTATTCCTCAGAGAATTTTAGTACGACCTGCGGACGCGGCCACGGCATCTGTGGCATTAGTAACTGGAAGACCGCTTAAGGTACAAGAATTGCAAGAAAAGTGCAACCAGGAGCCGATTGTGAAAGGTCCTACCCTTGGTCACGAAGTTGAACGACCTTTTACAAGAGATGCGTGTAACAGGCTTACATTCGGGTTACATTGAGTGTTGGTGTACATGAGTACACCACGG
>CM047582.1:27684419-27736997 GCA_026184515.1 Peronosclerospora sorghi | reverse complement strand
CGCCATTCGGTGATGCATTATGACGCCGAGGGCGCATAACTTTTCGTGGGCTTCACTGCCATGAACGAACCCGCCGTTGTGCTGGTAAGTTGCGCCTATGTCTTGACTCCCTTATGAAATGCCAACAGTTCATCTTCACAGTCTTTTTGCCTCGTTATATCATGTGCCCTAGCGCCATTCGGTGATGCATTATGACGCCGAGGGCGCATAACTTTTCGTTGGCTTCACTGCCATGAACGGAACCGCCGTTGTGCTGGTAAGTTGCGCCTATGTCTTGACTCCCTTATGCAATGCTAACAGTTCATCTTCACAGTTTGTTTGCCTCGTTATATCATGGGCCCTAGCACCCCTCAGTTGTTGAGTATGAGGCCAAAGGCGCATGAATTTTCGTTGGCTTGGCTGCCATGAACGAATTCACCGTAAGGTTGGTAAGTTTTGCCTATGTCTTGACTCCCTTATGCAATGCTGACAGTTCGTCTTCACATTCTGGTAACTAGGTTATTTGATGTGCCTTAGCGCACCTAGTTGTTGGACCTCGAATTAGACAGTTATGAAGCTGAAGACGCTCAACTTAGCGTTTAGCGTCACTGCTATGATGCTAGAGCTAAAGCTAAAGCAACTGTGTCGAAACATTGTAAAACGTGGGCAGCATTTCTAGTAATGAATTGAAGCATCTTGCTAGAAGACAGAAACTTCGCACTACTAACATCGTGTTACACTAAGTGCTCGTATTGTTCACCTATTGAAGACATTGCAGAATCCTTGTCACTAATATTTAGTGTTGAAGGAATCACCAGCGTAACAAACTTCATCGCGCTAGTATGTAGAGTTTGACGAGATAAAACATATCAAGCATTGATAACTACCATAATCCACGTTTTATATACTGTAAATATATCTTACACTTCACCACAACATGGAGAAGAGGAGGTACTAGGGGCGCTAACTGCAAGTATCACCCCTCGCACTAAAATTGATGAAGCCCTGATTGCAATCGCACCGAAAAAGGAGACTCGACAGACGATTGAAGTACCACCTCCCACGGTCGAGAAAGGCGAAGAGCTGTATGTGATCAGTTTCGATGGATCTGCTAGCGTTAAGCGATGTGTTGGCGCGTTCGGTGCTATCGTGTGGAAGTTGCCGGAGTGGAAGATCATGATCGTGGTTGCGGACCATTCACCCAACAGCACGGTGAATGAATCCGAGTACCATGGACTGCTGCTAAGTTTGGATCTACTATCGCAATATCCCAAAGGAAGGATAATCGTGTGCGGAGACTCGAATTTGGTGATCATACAAATGCGTGGCGAAATAGAGTGTAAAGCTCCGAGCTTGAGCTGGAAAATACCCAGCTCAATTTACCGCTGAGTCATCTTTTTTGAAAAGATTCTTCGATTTGAGTCACACAAACATCTTGGAGTTTCCTAATCAATATTATAGTACTCATATTTTTCTACGTTTCTCCTCACCCGCAGCATGTCAATTTTACTCTACATATGCCAGATCTAGAACGCGTAGCGCTTCGAGCTATCTGTTGATGTTATATGTACCTATGTTACAAGTTTGTGTGAAAAATTAATTTTGAAAGACGTGGAGCGACGCAGACTCACGAAGTGGAAAATCAAGATTTACAATAGCCGATCAGTATTACCGATTGACGCGAATTTGTGGTGTTTTATTGTGATTACGACTACGGGTGTTTGACGAACTGTGATGAACTGTTGATATTTCGATGGTGACAAAGTGGCTTAAGGGTGTGGATGAAATTTTTCGGTGGCAATGATAACGACTCTTTTGATGTGGATACAGTTGGATGTGGTAAGGGTGAACTGTGACTAATTTGGATAAAGGCTATGACAAATAGGACGATAGGATGATCTGAAATGGAGTCTATTATTAATGAAATATGAACGACGATTATCGGATCGGCTTCTTCGATCTGCTTCGGTGACCAAGGGTCGGCAGAAGCCAGACCTGAAGGAGGGAGAGGCACTTCAACCTTCAATTCCCCCGAACGAATCAAGACGATATAGACGAAAAGTTCCGGGAAGAAGAGTTGGTTTGGGCACCTCGACAGATGGTTTCGACGGTTACTTAGCGCTGTCGCCCTCCGGGTGCACCTCTTGGTCTGCTCGTAACGTCGGCTCTTCAACTGCGGCAGCAGATCGACGACGCGGGGTGTATTGGGATTGCGATAATGCGAGAAGTAGCTCATCTGAACCCACCGATCCACGCTCCGAATCCGCCCCAGGCGAAGCTGATGCCGACTTGTACCGAACAGTGTGGCGGGTCGAGGGCGCGCGATTTTTCGAATTCTTCTTTTCCATAACTGGATCCTCCGTCGAACTTGGAAGTTGCGCCCGTGTCTTTGCTTGCGTTTGCGCCGCCTCCAGCTTCTTTTTAAGCTCCAGGTCGCACGCTACGTCCGGCGCCCTAGAGCCTCTCCACGCGTCTTCGCGCTTCAAATTTAGTTTACGAATACTGTGGTACGGATTTTTATCCAAAGAGCGTAAAGATAATCAACCCGAGCCTGGTTTAACGGCGTAACGGGTCGAGGGCGCGCGTTTTTTCGCAGCCTTCCTCTCCACAACTGAATCCGCTGTCAAACTTGGAGCTTCGTCTGTGAGTGGCTTTCTTTTCCGGAGCCTCTGGTTTCTCCTCGTAGTCTTAATCGGCTGCTACGCCCGGCGCCCTCGCGCCTCTCCCGCACCCTTGCGTTTCTTGATGTGCGTGCGAATTTTGGGGGGGGGAGGAATTTCAGCCAATGAATGGCGAGAATTTCTGCCCGAGTTTGTTTGGAAACAACGCCGGCAGAATGCGACTGCGGGTCCGCGAGGGCGCTCGAGACTACTCCGCAAGGAATGGGGACAGCGACTAGCGAACCGGACAGACACGTAGCCAGTTCATCGCGGCACCGGTGTACGATTCCCCTTAGTCGGTTCGAATCTTGGGTCCAAATGCCGAGCCGATCTTGTAAGGCATCGATTCTCTCGGAGTGGTCATCGATAGTGAGTTTTTGCTCGGAGATCTGCCGATCCAACTCGCGCCTCTGAGAATACAGAGACGATCGATCGTTCTGATTCTCCGAGCCTTGTCAAACGACCACTGCGAGCTGCTGTTGAAGATGCGATCGGTTGATATTGAAACGACGCATGTCGTGACGAGTGCCTATCAGCCCTTCCAACAGCGGTCGGAGCAGATCGAAGTGGCTGTGCATTTTCCGAACGGCATCAACCAGTGTCTTCACGGTTGGAAAGACGTTGATCGGTAATGGATCTACATACAAAGGGAGGTGAGGACCGATCCGAAGTGGAGTTAACGATGAATTGTCACACCTGGCTTGGTTGATTTTGGAGTCGAGTCCTTGAGATGTTTAATCTCGGCCATCATGACTGAGAGATCAGCTTGTATGGCGTCGATCAGGTTGGAGAACCGTTCTGTGTCCCGACGCATTTTCTGAAACGCGGCGTTGGTCACAATCTTCTTCTCACACTCAACTCTAAACACCTGTCGGAGTATATCAATGTTTTTTGGGACCGATCTACCCCGACTCGGTGCTCATCTTGTTCGCTGACAATTTGAATGTCGCCCGAGTCGTCGGAGTGGTCAGATCGGTCAGAAGTTTGAATATGCAGAGAGTGCGGGCACCGATTGCCTACGAAGGCAAGTGTTAGATAAAATGTGGCGATCGGAGATCAAGTGGATTTACCTGGCACATTGGACTCAGAGGAATGCATGGAATTGAAGACTATTTGTGAGATCAGGCCGCTACCGTTGCGCGGCTGCGACCAGACTCAGGGGCGGCTGTGGTGAAGTACTATTGAAAAAAAATGACTAGCATGTATCAGTGTACTAGTTGTCAAGGCGGATCGATGGGGTTGGCTAAAAGGATGGAGTGTTTTGGGCCAATCTTGTGCTTGGAGTGTTTTGTACGCAGATATAGGGTAAGACACACGGTTTTGTATGTATTTTACATATTAGATTTTAATTGGTTTATTAAATATAGTGTTCATATTACATTGGGTTGCATAAGTCGCCGCTCCGTAGGAGTCATTGGGAGAAGAGGCTAATACGGTCCCCTATTTCTCATTTAATCCCGGACAGGACAGAGCTCCACGGAAAGTCCCACGAAGGGAAGCACCCATTACATTCACTCACCCCCTCAACTCCCACCACGTTTGGAACGTGTTTTTCTATTTGAATTCCTGGTTTACTCACTGTGATCTCCATTCAAGTCTCAGATATTGGTTGGGTAACTCACTGCAATCTGCAGTCAAGTTCCAGATTTTACCCGCATTTGGAGGGACGATTTCCGCTCCATATGCAGATCGGACGCATTGGATTATCTTTTCGTTGGTTTTTGTATCAATTACCCCAGAAGCGGTGCACCCCATATCGGTACCTGCCAAGTCATCACTCTCACTAAGCGACGGTACACCAAGTGTGTAGCCACCCACACCAATGGGTCCACAAGGTGAGACAGAAGACAAATCGCACTCGGCGTCCTGCAGTACCGATCGATCACCCGATCGGCACTCAGGCGAAGGTTCGCGGGGTACCCCCCCCCGTAAGTTGGTCGGCTGCGCACGATGGTGGTCTATTTCCGGACACTTCAGTGTTCGATTTTGGATCTGGACTCCACCACAAGAATGGCACCCACAGACAGTTCACAGATAATAGAAGAAATTAATCAAATCAGCGAATTAATCAATGGAATAGGTATTGAGAAAGTGATTAGGTAGACTAACATGAAATATACATAAGATGTTGAAGTTTTAGCGAACTTCCTTCTGACGTGTACTCTACACCACTTATTAGTGCCCAAACATATGTACTCAGATTCGAGTGCGAGTACAGAGTGTTTACTAATACATAGGATATGAATACGCGATAATTCCGTTCCGCAGCTTTAAGCTGCCTCGACTCAAACGCGATCACGCGTTCTCTTCCCGCATCGTCTGCTTGGAACAAAGCACACCCGATTGCAAAATCGGAGGCGTCGCAGACGACACTAAATGGTTTCCCAGAATCTGGGAGAGCAAGAACGGGAACATTCAACAGGCTCCCCTTAACCGCTTCAAAAGCGTTTTGGTGTTTGGTTTCCCACTAATAAAAGTATCAATGATACCCGGCTTTAATAAAACCAGTATTATGAATATTTTGAACACACTTCTTAAGACTTTTGGCTACCTGCACTAGTGATAGCGATGTCGTACTTTTAAAATACTGTCGTAAAGCGTGTTATAATTGGGCCCAATAACGGGCCTTATTATAGGGCCTTATTATAGGGCCTAATTTAGGGGGGGCGGTTACGGACAAAAATCGGGTACGTAATCGTATACGATTGTGGGTACCACGGCGTATACAGTTGCGTGTACAACCGTGGTGCACATATTCGGGACATAGACAGGGCATAGGAAGATGGGACGATTACGTACATGTACTCAGCGAACACCGACGAACAGCGACGGACGACGGACAAATCAGGTCGACTGGTCGACGGAGGACGCTTGAACGGGTAGTTCTGATTGGTGGATACTAGGAAATTGGTAGTTCTTAGGATTTAAGAAATAATAAAGTTCTCCTTTTGCGTTCAACCCTTTTGGACACTACAGGGACGGCACCTTTGCGCCTCCCCTACCTCTACGCATCTCTACGTCCCGGGCGGGAGCACCTAGTGCATTTTGGCCCACCGGCAGGCGTAGAGTGTCAAGAACTCACCCTGCAACTCCGCCCGCTGTGTCAGCAGTTACACTGTAAAGGTTTTTGGTTTTAGGGAGTGTGATTGAGCAGTGCTCTCACCTCTCCACGTTTGGTTCGCGTTTGGCCCCTCGCGTTCGGCTGCTGTAAGCGCCCCACGGGAACTCTAGGTGGATTAAGTGAAATAACCCCCCCCCTCGTAGGTCTAGGCTAGGAATACAGATGTTTGGGTGTTCTTTTAGCTGTTGAAGACTCCAGAGGCTCCGTGATCAGGCAGTGAAGACTTCCACTGCCTTATCAAGTACCCCCTTCGCCGATCAACACCTGATCGACACTCTGCAACTCGTAACCCGCGATCAACAACTCGCAGATCGCACCAACTTGTACCTGAGCAACTTTTGGCACCTGATCAAGTCTGATCTCAGCTGATCAACTACTTTTGGTGTGTGATCAAGCCTGATCAAGTCTGATCTCAGCTGATCAACTATTTTTAGTGCCTGATCAAGTCTGATTACAGCTGATCAACGACTTTCGGTGCCTGCCCAAGCCTGATCACGGTTGATCAAGCCTGTTCGCACCTGATTTGAGCTCGATTATACCTGATCACGTCTGATAAGCACCTCGCTCAACTCATTACAAGTTCCCCAATCTTGCATCAAGGAATTGCCGTGTTTACATCCCCGCCACCTGGAAAGCGACCCAGGCCTAAGCCGTCGGGTACACAAGGTGAGCAGAAACACAAGCAGTCAAGTACAACCGGAGGACCCCCTTCGTTAGTCGGTAGTCCGGGCGCCGTGGTACCGCCTGATCAAGCGTCAAAAACTTTGATCGGCCGCTCCACCACAATGGTGCGCGTGCCCGGATCTTTGGGCGACGCCGGATATCACCGCGATTCTACGCAAGATGGCGCTGATGTGGAAGTGAAAACGGAAGCGGAAACAGAAGTGAAGATAAAGGTGGAAAAGGAGGAGGGGGTTGTGACGATGGAAGGCAGTTCGCCGTCGTTGTGCCTGAAGGAGAAAGGAAATGCTGTTCATCAGTACCTGTGGAGGAATCTTGATGAAATAAAGGAGGAGAAGCCTCAACCACCTCCCGAGGCTTCTTCGGGAGCCCATGCGGATCATAACGCAAGTTATGATCCGCCAAAAATTTGTGTGTATATTGATCCGGATTGGGATCCGGTGGCGAAGTATTACAAGACCGACCAGCCGAAGGTGTTGATGAAGGCGCCTGGGTCGGAGAGCGACGAAAGTCGATCAAGTACACCACCAACGGAAGCCGATCAGGTGAGGACGTTTTACCGAAAGGTTTTTAAAGGAAACTGGAAGATTTCTTATTGACCAATTCGATCATGAGCCTACTTGGTGTCATGATCAGCGGGAAGCTGAACGGACCGGTCGATCAGCCAGTTACGGATGGGAGGGACAAGCTCACGATCTTACTGAGGCTAACACGCCTGATGAAGCAGGAAGGTCTGACGACAGGCGCCTACGATGCTGAAGAGGTGTTTGATCAGGATCCATAAGATCTGTCAGAAGCTACCCAGCAGTTGTTTCATCTATTGCTACCTATCGTGGGCCAAACCACTAAGATGGAACCCTCTTACTCTCCGTTGAAGATTGAAGCAGGTCCTTCAAATAACGCAGCAGAACACACGGGATCATCGTGCTACGAATCTGCCCCTTCTGAAGGCGAGGAATTTGAAGCGGAGTCGAGTAGTGCCGGGATTATAGAGCCCAAGATCACCAGGATGACAGTTTGCCAGAAGGATAAATCCAAGTTTTCAGCTATCAAGATGGAACCTCAATCGATCAAAGCAGTAGATGATCAAGTATCGCAAAGCCCACAGCTGCAGACATTCTTTGATAAGGATATGGAGAAGTTTCTGGATGAAGAAAGACGCAAGCTGACACCGGGATTCGTCGGAGAAAAAAACGCCTGCTAAAGATTGGAAGAGCGGCGTAGATCAAGGACGTTGACATGGAATCTGTGCATTCACTGCGTCATCAGCACTCGAAGCCAGAAAGATCGGAAACTGTCAAGGACGTTAACATGGAATCGATATATTCGTTCCGTAATCAACGATTCCAGAGCGAGTACATTGACCCAGATGAGCCGATCACACTACCACGACGAGCCACCGTTGCGTCCGCACATACTGGGATGACTGATCAACAGAAGATTCTCAGGATTCGGATGTCTGCGATCAGTGATCTAAAAGAATTTTTGGGAAAGGAAGGGGATGAAGCTCAAGCGCGTAATTGGATTAGTCGCCTCAAGTCAGCATTTATGCGGGATCAAGCTTCTGATCCTGAAAAGTGTCTAATCCTAGGCGATTTACTAAAAGGACCAGCGCGCAATTGGCATCTCCAGCTGAGTTGAAGTACTCGATCAAGTTGGAAAAAATCTTGTGGATGAGTTTGAAGTGCAATATTGTGGAAGTGGACAATCGGCATCCCGCCAGTACTATTATACGAAGCAGCGGTCGGATGAAATCCAAATTGAATATCTGCACCGGTTGAATGTGGCGGGATCGCTAGCCAAGTTTCCGATCAGGGATGGATCGCCCACGACACTACGTGAACATGTACAACATTTCTTGGATACATTGGACAATCGCGAGCTCGCTGATCAACTGGCGCTTTTGCGGTTGGACACCGCGGCAGACCTGGAAGAGACATTGCGGGCGTATGCACGTAATAGGTGGTACCAGCCAACAGCGGTCGTAGGTACCAGCCGATTCCGCCAGAAGTTCGGCGATGATCGGGCACCTGCCCCAGCGCGAAAGCCCAAGGCAGTACGCGCCATCAAGGTGTCGTCCGGAAGTGAAGAATCAAGTGCCGACGACAGTGGAAGCGATGGAGATCAGCGCCGTTACATGATCGCTGCTATACGCGACCAACCAGGGGCTCTCGATCAGCCTGGCGAGTCCCGATCGGGTAATCTAAGTGATTCAAGTGCAGTCGATCAAGGGGCGGTGAAGAAATGCAGTCATTGTGGGTCGATCAGGCACGATAATTTTCGTTGTTGGAAGCGCCTGACCTGTCTCAAGTGTGGCAAGAAGGGACATCCGACCGATCATTGTTTGTAAGTCTGCCGAGCATGCGGTAAAGTTCACGATGCGGTCAAGTGCCCTATGGAAGAGTTATACAACCGCATCCGCCAGTGGTACAATTGTGGAGAAGCGTGCCCAAAATTTTGCACACTTCTGGTCAAGTTTTGTCAAGGCATTTGGTCTAATTTCGGATTGGTTTAAACAAGGGGGGCTTTTCATCCTATCAGGCTCAAGAAGTGTCAAGAACGCAAGTTTTGGTGAGTCACCCGACTTTGGGTATTTTACATATTTTTGTGGGGGTACATTTAGGGACTATAGGGTAGTAGTATTTTAGTTGTGGTTTTACCTTTTAGGACAGAGGTTATACCTTGAAGTAAGGAAATATTTTATCTTTCGGATAAGTGGCTGAAACCTCTTCTGGTCTTGGTTCACACCACAGCTAGGGGTCGCCGTTCTTCCCTTTTTGTACACTAGTCGCCTCCGCCCGCCGCGGAGTGTTTGGGGACAGAGGGTCGAATTATCACCTCTCGCCCATTATACCCGGTCTGGACGCGCCGCACGCGCACTTTGGCCCACCGGAAGTCCCTCGACGGGAGTACGATTTGGCGATCTCAACACCTCAACTCAAGTACGTTTGGAACGTGCTATTCACTGGATTGGTCTTGGCGTGGAGATATCGTTTGTGGAGTTTCACGAGCATATTGGGTCTTTACGCGGACATATTCGCTTTTTTTAATATTGGTTGGAAACTAGACCGGTTTTGGTCTTATTTCGTATTGGTCAGGGGCGAGACCGGAACGGTCGGTCTACCCTCTATTATTTCGTATTGGTCAGGTCTTGATCGTTTGGACGATCGACCTATTGGAAGTTATCTCTTGGAAGTGTTTTTGGTCTGTTTGTGTCTGGGGTGAAGAGTTCCGCCCCAGAGATACCTACCCAGATTGGTCTTCTATATTCAAGACCGCTTCGATCCAATCTGCAATCCCGATCCACCGAGTGTGTAACTAGCCCATTCCATCGGGTACACAAGGTGATATGGACACTAAACATCGTACCAAGTGGGTTCTGATGACGACCGGTCGTCTGCTTGCAGCGGACGATCGGACCAGATATCGAGTGGTGGTCCGCGGAGTACCCCCTCCGAAAGTTGGAAAGCTGGGCGCGATGGTGGTATCCAGGTTATCGATGCTAATGTTTTCGATTTCGAACTTGACTCCACCACAATGGTGCGCATGCCCGGATCACTTGGTGATCGTGGATATCACCGTGCTGATATTCCATCAAAAATTGGATTCGAAGATTTGAATGATTTGAATATGGAGTCGTTCTGGAGAGGACGTAAGGAAAGGCTATCGCCTTACGTTCTCGTTGTTGATAAAGATGGCGATGTCCGATCTGGACTGGAGGAGGACCAGATCGGGATTAATAAGTTTTTTCCTCCCCAAAAGGCTCCTACCGGAGCCGATCTGGACTATAGCAGGTCTTGCTATAGTTCCGGAAAGGATCAGGACCAAGGTCCTGATCCTATGTGTATGAATGAAAAAATTGATGGAAAACTAAAAGATGAAAACTACTTGGAGGCTGACTGGAACGATCCGGTCTACCTCCCTAAAGTCCCCAAGGTACCCAAGGTGCCCAGAAAAGGGCTGGGAATGCCACCCGACGAAGACGACTTCGAAGAAATGTCGAAGGTCGGGGATGAGGCTATCACCGAACAAGACCTGGACAAGATGTATTATGTTTTTGAATTGAATCGATTTGTTTGCCAAAACCAGGTCTTTCGGGTGTTGTACCTCCATATCCACGAACGTCTTCTCGGTCCCACTACCGAGCCGATCCAGAGTGATCGACCATTACTGCTCGTCAAGAATTTGGTGGCGATGTTGGCGGAGGTTGGCATTAAAATGCAGAACCCCGCCGATGTCAATAAATTGTTTGAATTTGATGCTTGGAGACTGGTGGCGTCGATGTCGTACCTCCACGACCGTTTGGTCCCACTGGTGGGGGCGGTTCGCCGCCCAACTCCCACCACGGCAATGAAGGTCGCCGAAGCCTCCACAGAGCTTGTTGACATTGTTTCCGATGATGAATCGATCTACCAGTCTCCACCGGCTTCTAACAGCTCATCAGAGTTGGAGACCGGTGTCAAGCGGATGACCATGGGGGTGGACCATGCCCGGTCTGAACAAAAAAGGGAAATGCGGCAGCAAGGGGCTGCTTGCCAGTCGGGGCTCCAGCAAGCCCCACAGGCCTCAGTTCCGCAAAAGGAGGGTATCAACACATTGCCCATGATGCCAGCCAACATCCAAGCCATGTTTGAGACGATGATGCAACGTTTCATGAAAGAACGGGTTAGACCACCTATGCGCCCACATGTCCAAGACCGGTCTACCTGTCAAAGTGCCAATGTTTGCAAAGATGTGGATATGGAATCGGTAACATCTATGGATAAACCTATTAGAAGTGATAAACCAACCGGCAAGACCGCGTAGACCAAGCAAGACAAGTGACTGTGATATGGAGTCGGTCGGCGGTCTTGACGACCATGGTGGGTCAGATGGTACAGGCGCAGGCAAGGTGCGCAAGGCTAACCTAGCCTCCACTACTGCCTACGACTTTGGATCTGCTGCGATTCCGCGAATCCGTATGGCCGCGACGACCGACCTCAAGGACTTCACCGGCAAGGATGATGATGAAGACCAGGCCCGGTCTTGGTTCAGTCGGGTCAAGTCTGCGTTCCTGCGAGACCAGACCCCAAAAGGCGAACGTTGTTTAATCTTCCGGGATTTGTTAAAAGGACCGGCTACGAACTGGATTCAACAGTTGGGTCGGGGCGTCCGGTCTGACGGGGACCTGTTATGTGCGGAGTTTGAAGGTCAATATTGTAACTCCGGATTTTCAAGCGCCCATAGGTACCACCATATGCAGAAGCGGGCCGACGAAACACCTTCGCGCCGGCATAACAATCAAAGAGAATAACCCGCCGAACGGTGCCGCCTTAGAACATGTGGGTCACTATATTAGTACCCTTGACGATCAAGAACTGGCGGACCAGCTTACTCTACTGCGTCTTAAGGATGCGGGCGAAGTCGAACAGACCCTGCGGACGTTACAACAGTCGCGTAGTATGAGAGCGAAGACCGCTGGTTGATCAGGTCGCTATCGTTTCAAGACCCAGACCGACCCGAGCGGTCAAGGCAATTGTAGCTGATGACAGCACGGGGTCAGAAGGGGAAAGTGGAAGTCAATCCAGCCAGGAGTCATCGGATGAAGACCAGTATCGTTACGTCTATGTTGCGGGACCTGCCCCGAAGACCAAGTCGAAGTCCGACCAGGTGGACCGGAAGGGAAGGAACGGAAGCAAGTCCGATCCAGACCGACCTCGTCAGAAGTGCTCCCGCTGTGGGTCGAGCAAACATGATGGTCCAAACTGCTGGAAGAAGATGGTGTGCAAGAAGTGCGAGAGACGCGGCCACCCGACGGACCACTGCCTCTTCGTATGCAAGTCATGTGGAGAAATCCACGAGGCCGGCCACTGCAAGATTGAAGATTTTTTTACATGATGCGCAAGTGGTACGTGCCGGACAAGCACGCGGGGATGCTGCCGCCGGACGCAGAAAAGATGTTAAACTAGAACGCTCGCCAGGTTGGAATCTGGATCGAGCCGAGAGTTCTACGGTTCACATCTATGCATATGTCGGCAAGGAGGATAAGACCGACAATACACGTTCTATTCCAAATTGCGTCGACCGAGACCATCCGGTCTACAGTCTGAAGCCCGATGAGTACTCCGGACTAAGGTGGTTATGCAGTTGGACTTGCTGCCTGGAGAATCCCGCGGATACTGGAAGTATCACGCGCCTGATAAATGGTTCAAGCAGGCGAAAGCCTGTGGCAAGATTAATAACCAGAAGGCGACGATGTTGCTCGACTCTGGAGCTGAAGTATCGGTAATCGACTCCGCCTTTGCTCGTAAGGTCGGATGTAGTATAGACGATACCCAGAGACAAAAATGCGTCGGGATCGAAGAAAAATCTTATATGACCGAAGGAAGAACGCATGTGAAAATTACTTTGTCGGAATCGCTGGTCTACTTTTTCAGCGCTTGGGTTGGCAAGTTGGCTGGTCAAGACGCTTTACTAGGAATGGATTTCATGGTCCCAGATGGTATTCGCCTAGACCTGTCACATGGAGTGCTTACGCTCCCGGATGAGGTCCAGGTCCAGTTGGCTGGTCGAAGACCTCTGTATGGTTCGTATACCGATCTGGTCCGGTGGGACCAAGACCTCACTATCCCAGTTGGTCTGTCTGCCGATACCCCGGTTGAGAAAGATTTTCGTTCGAGGAAGTTGTGGTAGACCAGGGGCGATCGGTGGGTCTCTACCTTCGTAAAGAGTGCTGGTCGACGTGATTTTGTCCGTGTTACCAATATCGGTGACAAGCCGCTGGCACTGGACAATAACACTATTGTTGGTATGTGGTTAGCAGAAGGGAAGGTACCAAGGAAGATGGGGTTCGTCTCGATTGGGTCGAGGCGGTATGTCGAGTGGCAAAACCTGGCGTACCAACCGACCACCGATCTTATCAGCGATGATAGGTCGGTGGAAGAGGATACCTCACCTTTAGTGGAAAGACCCAGTTATGTCACCCCAAAAAAGATGTTGGTCCGAAGAAAGGCGCCGCAGTCACCAGGAACGGTGGACCATCAAGTAGACGAGCCGAGGCTAGTCAACGTGGTGTCAGCACAACACCAGGCGACAGCGGATCAAGAAACGGAAGAAGGGGAACATGAAGTTGCTAGGTCGGACCATGACGGTATTCCTAATCAGACCGATATCAGTGAAGGACAGCCCGTCGATCAAGACCAGGGGCGTTCAGCCGGTCCAGATGGTCTAGGTGATATCACCCCAGAAGATGAACAAGTCTGTATACATGAAGGCGGGGAACAGTGTATTCAGGAGCTGCAAAGCCAAATGGCAGTCCTCCCTGAAGTGTCTGCCGACTCGCCCGAAGTTGCAACGGATGATTTACAAGTGGGTGATCAAGACCTTAACAGTCCAGACCAGATCGAGCAGTTGAAGAATATCATACGGAAGAAAAGACATCTGCTGATCGTAAAGGGCAACGCCTTACCACCTGCAGCCCGTGGTGCGATTTGCGATATTGACGTTGGAGATGCCAAGCCGATTGCCCAGAGATGTCAACGCGTGGCGCCACAGTACCGTGAAAAGCTTTCTGATCTCATTAAAGGACTGTTGGTCACCAAGATTATTAGACCGTCGACCTCGCCATGGGCCTCGCCGATCGTAATTGTTATCAAGAAGAACGGCGTTGACATTAGACTGTGCATCGACTACCGGCTGGTAAATCGGTTGACTAAACTGATGGTTTACCCGATGCCGCTGATTAATGATCTCTTGGAAGACCTGGACAATACCTTGTGGTATTGTTCGCTGGACATGGCAAGTGGATTTTGGGTGGTCTCGATGACTGATCGAGCCTGTGAGATTTCCGCATTTGTGACGCCGTTTGGTCTTTTCGAGTGGAACCGTATGCCGTTCGGTCTGAAGAACGCACCCCAGATCTATCAAAGGTTGATCGACAACGGACTGTACGGACACTTCAAAATGAAGACCGATCGGGACCCTGCCGAAAGTTATGATGTGTTTACAGAGGGTGAACCCGATCGGCAAATAAGACCGTCCGTTCCAGGGAGGCGGTCGTACATCGACGACATTCTGATACCTTCCTCGTCATGGAAAGATATGTGCGAGAAGGTTGAACGATTGTTGGAGACATGCGACCGCTGGAACCTGTCTATCAGTGCCGTGAAAAGTTTTTGGGGTATGTCCAAGGTCGCCTATTTAGGCCATATGGTCTCGAACAATGGTCTAGAGGCTAATCCCAACGACCTGGATTCGCTGAGTAACCTCCCGTTCCCCAGATCGCTGAAGGCAATGCAGTCCTTCCTGGGAAGCTTGAATTATTATAGCCGATTCATTGAAGACTTTGCTATCTACGCGGCTGTACTGTACGAGCTCCGGGAAGTTGACTATCATATGTTGCGCGAAGAAGACCGGGAAACTTTACAGGAGGGCGCCGACTCTGCTCTTTCTGCAGTTTGTCCGCAAGTGGAGGCCGAAGATCATATGAATCGTGCACAGTTTGCCTTTGGTATGTTGAATGTTAAGATGGCGACGGCACCGATTTTGAAGCATTTCGATCCCGAAAAGGTCCCGACCATTATTGTATATGCTAGTCAGTGGGACATTTCGGCCACTCTAGTACAAGATCACGATGGTGTGTATCATCCAGTCACGTTTACGAGCATAACGCTACCAAATGAGGTGAACTATGGAATTGTCGAGAAAGAAGTTCTGGCGTTGCCACGAATTCTGGATGTGTATTACAACCTGATGGTCGGCCGACCTATAAAGGTACTGTCAAGGCGGTCTACTTTGGCCTGGCTATTATCAGCCAATGGACGGACGTCTAGGCAGATGGTCGGCGGTCTTGTCGCAGTGGACCCTCGAGGTCGTTAAGTGCACCAGGGGCGAGGAAGAGATATTGGGCACATTAGCTGCCAGTATCACCCCTCGGTCTGAAGTGGACGAGGCATTGATAGCGATTGCCCCGAGGAAGCAACCTCGGCAGTCAGTTTCGAGACCGCCACCGACCGTCGACCATGATGAAGAGCTCTTGGTTTTAAGTTTTGACGGATCAGCAAGCGTGAAGAAGAAGGTCGGCGCCTATAGTGCCATAGTGTGGAAGTTGCCACAATGGTCTATAGTTTCTGCTGATTTCACGCCGGATATTACGGTTAGCGAGGCGGAGTACCGAGGTCTACATCTATGTCTGGACCTGCTGTCGTCGCAAGAGAAGGGGCGAGTCATCATATGTGGTGACTCGAACCTAGTGATCAGGCAGGTCACCGGAGAGATCGACTGCAAGGCCCCACGACTAAGGACGCTAAATGATCGGGTAATGAAGGCATTGAAAGACCGTCCCAACCACGAGCTGTTGCACGTGAAACGGGACTGGAACAGAAGTGCCGACTACCTCGCGACCAAGGCCATGCAAGACCAGACCGGGGCTACGATCACCGAGGAGGCCGTTCTTGATGAATTGATGAATATAAACAGGCTCCCCGAGGTGATCGGACCCAAGAACGCTCCGGACCAGGTGCATGTGATGGTCGCTACTAGACCGAAAGCTCGGAAGTCCCATCAACCGTTCCCAAAGGAACGGTTGAGTGAATCTGTTGTGCAACAGCTAAGGATGGAACGGATCCTCAAGGCGCAGGACGAAGAAGAATGGATTATGAACCTGAAGACCTACCTGCGTGGTGAATTGTCTAAGTTGAAGAATGGTCAAGCGAAAGAATGTGCCAAGATCGCAGACAGTTACGAAGTGGATGAGGATGGTTTACTATATTACTGCCCCGATGTCGACCAAGACAGTGCAGACCGGGACCGATTGGCGAAATTGGTGATACCTGAGTTGCTGCAGCCGGATGTCCTCCATCACTACCATGTGAATCTAGAAGGGGGACATCAGGGCATAGGCAGAACGTATCACAAGATCAGGTCCCACTTTCACTGGAGAGGTCTTTTCCGAAGTGTACAGAAATATGTGGGTTGTTGTACGGATTGCGAGACCGGAAAGGGTAGACCGGTAATCAAGGGGAGATCGCCCGGAAATATCGAAGCTACCTACCCTTTCCAGGTAATAGCGATGGACCACATACCGTCACTGCCTAGATCGACGCGCGGCAACACTGAGCTGCTGATCCGGGTAGACCTGTTCACCGGTCTAGTTATTGCAAAGGCAAGTGCATCTCAGTCTGCGGAGCAGATCGCCCAGAGCTACGAAGAATGTGTGTTCCGAAGATTCGGCGCCAGCGAGGTCATAAGACACGATCGGGAACCCGGTTTTATGGCCGAGGTGTTCCGGTCGTTCAATAACATGCTGGGCCAGAAACAGAGTGCGACGATGGCATATCGTCCGCAAGCGAATGGATCGGCAGAACGTATGGTACAAACTATTACAAGATGAATCAAGATGTACGTTGTCGATCCATACCAGCGCGATTGGGACGAATACGCAGAAAGGCTGGTGTTTGCACTCAACTCGTCGACCGATCGGGTTCGAGGAGAAGCGTCTTTTTATCTTGCGTATGGATGGGACCCCCGGTCCACTCTTGAAGCCGTGATACCTATTGGCTGCACTCGGACCCGCGATCGTGATGATCGACGTTGGCTCATGCAGGTCCAGAAACATTACCAGCATGCAAGAGAAATTGTCAACGAAAAGTTACGTCAAGCTACACAATACCGGGCAGACCGGAACAACGACCAGGTCCAACCCCACGGTATAGAACCAGGGGCGAGGGTATGGTTGTACCTAGACCGAGTGAAGGAGGGCTATGCGAAGAAGCTGGCTCACATGTGACACGGTCCTTTCCGTGTTGCCGAGCTGATTGGTGAACACGCTGCCCGTCTAGTAACAACCGGCACTGACTACAAGGTCTTCCCGATCGTACATGTGTCCAAGTTAAAACTGGTCCGAGAATTTCCTGATCGCCCCAAAATGCCCTGTCTAGTAGACGAGGCAGAACGGTTTGATTTCGATGAAGCATTACTGCCGGAGGACAGTTGGGAAGACCGCTGGAGAAGGACGAATTTGAAGTAGAAAAGGTCTTAGATGTCCGATCGGTCAAGAAGACCAGGTTCGGCCGGACCCACCGACAATATCTGGTCCGATGGAAGGACCATGATGAAACAACTTGGATCGATGAGTCCGACCTGAACTGTGGAGCACTACTACGAGAATTGGAACGGGACCAAGTCAGTCGGAACCGTTTCGCAGTGATGCAGACCCATGAAGACCAAGACCAAGACGTGCAGTAGCATCGGTCTTCCCGACCGACGTGAAGAGGTGGAAGGTCTTGTGTCTTGTGTATTGTGTATTGTGAATATGTGACGAATTGGAATAGTGGAGTGACGAACGTGGATTGTTTTTTTTTGCGATGTATGTGGAACGGTTGGTGATAACGTGTCTAGTGCAACTCTAGAGAAAGTGGTGGAATTAGCTCAAGTGATTTTATGACCGAACATGTGGAAAAGAACGATGATATATATTAAGTGTTATCTGGTCGACTACTTACGACCTCACTCGCCATCACCCCACAGACGGCCGACGGTCAACGACGGATGCTTTTCAACTTGGTCCTGGTACTGGTTACGCCAAGGTTCTTGTTGGTCTAGTTGGACCAAAGCATCCTTGAGGTCCAAGACCGGTGTAGTGCACCCAAGACCGGGGTACCATGTGCCACCGTCAGCCAGCAGCCGGGTCCTCTCTACGCGACGCCGCGGCATATGAAGTACAACTGGATATAAGAACACATCGACGTCGCACTCGTGGGCCAGCATCCCGTCCAAAACATATTGGCACAGGGAGGGACTGCCAGGCCTCACCCGCTCTGATCCGACGCCGCTTGCGCTTGTTCTGGATGGTCGCCAAGCCAGGGTCTTGCAGAACTCGTTCCGGGGGAAGAACCAGATAGTGGGATGCCTCCCAGATGGCTTGAGCGTGAGTCTTGTTAAAATATTTCACCTGACTCATGAAAGCATTGGCCCACGGAGTCGAGTGGAAGATGAACCCCAGCTTGGGATGCTCGAAAATATTCCACGGCTCGTCAGCGTACAAGCAGGAGATCTGTGCCGACGTGATCAAGTCCAGCCGCCATTCCGACGCGGCAGGAACTTTCTTCGCCGGCGGGAAAAACCAATGGTCTGGACGAGATAAAGACCGGGCCAGGAGCTGCTTGGTCAGGGTGGACCGGCGTAAACAACCGATCTGCCCTGGCGACCACGGCAAAGTATCCTCACGCGTTCGTGGCGGAAAGGAAAAACTGTCGATTGCCACGTTGGCCAACAAAGCATCTTTGTGGAGCTTGGAAGTCCCAGGCAAGACCTTAGGTGTTGACTTTGTCGACGCATGAGGTGGTGAAACGCCACCATGCGGACCGATCTTCTTGGTCTGCTCCGAAGTCGATGCAACTTGAACAAAACTTTCATGTGGACTTGTTCGCGACTTGGTTGGGATGGGGACAGCAAACTCCGAATCACCGGAGTCTTCGCCGGAGTCATCCCAGGACGAGACCTCTGAATACTTGGCACGGTCAGCACCGGCGGTCGAGGGCGCTTGATTTTTGGAGATGTTACTGTCGTCATCCTCGTCCAAGCTTGGGCTCACGAGGGGCGCCTGTATCTTGGCTCGCGTACGAGGCACCGCACGCCTCCCTTCGTGTTCAGGGTCGCGCGCAGTGCCCCGCGCCCTCGAGGGACGCGGCGCGTCCGCGCGCTTCTTTGACTTTTGACGAATTTTGGGCTGGGGAATTTCGGCCAATGAACGGCCTTGGTCTTGGTCCCGGTATAGGTCCACCAAGGCGTCCGACTCAGACCGGTCTACGCTGGAGGCAGCAACCGGATGCCGACGAGGACGCAACAGGTCAACCAAGCGCTGATGACATTCTTTTAATACCGCCCGACGACCATTCTCTGCCTGCGTCCAATCGTTCGACTTGCGTTCACAAGACTGGACCTCCTCGGTCTGGTCTTGAATCGAAATTCGGAGCTCAGTGAGACGCCTCTCGATGTCGTCGCTTTGAATGCTCAACGTGGTCTGGTCAAGCAGGTCTTCTGCTTGCTGCTGTTGGACCAGCACAAGCTGCTCCCGAAGATGAAGCTGATGATCCTCCAAGTGGGTCAACCTATTGCGCGCGTTTATTAGTCCGGTCAAAATCTGACGCAGCTGGATGTCATGCGTGTTCGACTGCCGATCAGCGGCAAGCAGGGCATTGATCGCCTTGCTGATGCCAGGAGGTATACGGGCTGGAGTTATACGGGCTGAAGACAAATCAAGGTTAGAACAGGTCCAAGGTGAAGACCGGACATGCATGCTTACGTTGTGTCGTCTGTTGAGCAATCTGCTCCTGGAGACGTGCGATCTCTTCAAGCGCGTCTTGCAACTGCGCGTCGGTCCCGGTCTGATGCCCTGCCGATGTCTGAGGTGCAGTAGAACGATGGGGGCTGCCAGACCGGACCGACCGGACGGGCGAAGTGACATGCGATGACGTAGTATGCGAGGTGCCTACAAGAACGGTCGTTAAGAAAATACAAGAAGGTCAAGTCCAGCAGTGCAAGTACCTGGAACGGATGAAGAAGATGGTTGCTCCATGTCGGAAAAGTCTGAATGACCAAGGTTCAACTGAATTTGATGGACGAGGTGAGACCGTTGTCGTTGTGCGACACGGTCTGACTCAGGGGCGGCTGTGGAGAAGCGTGCCCAAAATTTGGCACACTTCTGGTCAAGTTTTGTCAAGGCATTTGGTCTAATTTCGGATTGGTTTAAACAAGGGGGTCTTTTCAGCCTATCAGACTCAAGAAGTGTCAAGAACGCAAGTTTTGGTGAGTCACCCGACTTTGTGTATTTTACATATTTTTGTGGGGGTACATTTAGGGACTATAGGGTAGTAGTATTTTAGTTGTGGTTTTACCTTTTAGGACAGAGGTTATACCTTAAAGTAAGGAAATCTTTTAGCTTTCGGATAAGTGGCTGAAACCTCTTCTGGTCTTGGTTCACACCACAGCTGGGGGTCGCCGTTCTTCACTTTTAGTACACTAGTCGCCTCCGCCCGCCGCGGAGTGTTTGGGGTCAGAGAGTCGAATTATCACCTCTCGCCCATTATACCCGGTCTGGACGCGCCGCACGCGCACTTTGGCCCACCGGAAGTCCCTCGACGGGAGTACGATTTGGCGATCTCAACACCTCAACTCAAGTACGTTTGGAACGTGCTATTCACTGGATTGGTCTTGGCGTGGAGATATCGTTTGTGGAGTTTCACGAGCATATTGGGTCTTTACGCGGACATATTGGCTTGTTTTAATGTTGGTTGGAAACTAGACCGGTTTTGGTCTTATTTCGTATTGGTCAGGGGCGAGACCGGAACGGTCGGTCTACCCTCTATTATTTCGTATTGGTCAGGTCTTGATCGTTTGGACGATCGACCTATTGGAAGTTATCTCTTGGAAGTGGTTTTGGTCTGTTTGTGTCTGGGGTGAAGAGTTCCGCCCCAGAGATACCTACCCAGATTGGTCTTCTATATTCAAGACCGCTTCGATCCAATCTGCAATCCCGATCCACCAAGTGTGTAACTATCCCATTCCATCGGGTACACAAGGTGATATGGACACTAAAAAATCGTACCAATTGGGTTCTGATGACGACCGGTCGTCTGCTTGCAGCGGACGATCGGACCAGATCTCGAGTGGTGGTCCGCGGAGTACCCCCTCCGAAAGTTGGAAGGCTGGGCGCGATGGTGGTAGTCAGGTTATCGATGCTAATGTTTTCGATTTCGAACTTGACTCCACCACACAATCCCACCAAGCATGCTGGAATGTTGCCCAAGGAAGCTGAAGATTTGTTAAACTAGGACGATCGCCAGGTTGGAATCTGGTACGAGACGAGCGTTCTGGTTTGTGTATTTTTGCATATGTGGATAAGAAGAGGGCTGATCAAGAAGCAAAGAGATAATTATAAATGTGATCAGCCTGATTTACCACGCTTGGCTGATTTCCATATCGATGAGTTTTCTCTGTCCCCGGTGATCATGGCGGTTGATCTACTTCCAGGTGAATCGCGCGGATATTGGAAATACCACTCGCCAAAGAAATGGTTTAAATAAGCCAAGGCGAGTGGTAAAATCAATAACGAACGTGCCACGCTATTATTTGATTCTGGTGCTGAAGTGTCGATCATTGACTCAACCTTTGCTCGTAAGGTGAGTTGTCAGATCGACACGAGTCAAACGCAAGAATGTGTCGGCATTGGAGAAAGTGCATACCCCACGAAAGGTCGCACTAAAATCAAGATTATGTTAGCAGGCTCGTTGGTCTATTATTTCCATGCATGGGTGGGCAGGCTTGTTGGTTAAGATGCTATACTGGGTATGGATTTTATGATACCAGCTGGTGTTCTATTAGACATCGCCCACGGTGTGCTAAGTTTTCCTGATGACCTGATGAGATGATCATCCCATTGGAGGGGCGCAGACAGATGTATGGATCGAGTGGTAATTATATGAAACTCAATCAGTACGAACAGATCCCAGTAGGTCGATCTGACGAGGTTCGAATTTATGACCAGCGATCTCGAAAGTTCTGGATTACTCGTGGAAAAGATTGGGTCCCCACTATCACTAGGGGAGTGGGCAATTTGCGATACCTGCGTGTTACGAACGTCGTTGATCATCCGATCATCGTGCAAGATGAGACAATTTTAGGCATCTGGATGAACAAAGATGATGTGCCCCGTCGCCCTGGATTTGTTTTCGATAGGGTCTAATCGTTACAAGGAGTGGCAAAATCTCGCGTATCAAGCGTCTACCGATTCCGTGAATGACGATCAAGAAATTGTCGATCAAGGTCCCCTAGTCGAGAAGAGGGATTATCCTACTCCTCGAAGTATTTTAGTACGCCCTACGGACCCTATCGCCACATCTGTGGCCTTGGTAACTGGAGGGCCGCAAAAGGTGCAAGAGGTGCAAGCGCGGTGCAATCAGGAGCCGGAGATGAAAGGTCCGACTCCGGATCACGGAGTTGAACAACCTACTGCAAGAGATACGTCTATTCAAGACACGCGCGATCACCCTGTATCAGCCGATCCTAGCGAAGTTGGTGTAATCCCTATCGATGATCAAGTTTGTTACCATGAAGGTGGAGATTGGTATGTGGAAGAACTGGAGAAGCAGCTTGCTACGTTGCCCGAAGTATCTGCAAGCACCGAAGAAGTAACTAGGGACGATTTGCTAGTCGGAGCCCCTTGGTCAACTCACCAGAAGAAATTAATCAGCTTCGCGATATAATTTTGGCGAAGAAACATCTGTTGATCGGAAAGGGGAACGCACTACTTCCTTCTGCACGTGGAGTTGTTTGCGATATCGATGTAGGCAATGCTCTCCCGATCGCCCAAAAGTGTCGTAAGGTGGCTCCACAATTTCGCGAGAAGTTATCGGCTTTGATCAAAGGGCTATTCGTTACCAAGATCATTCAACCGTCTACGTCACCCTGGGCATCACATATAGTCATCATTGTGAAAAATAACGGTGTTGATATTCGCCTATGTATCGACTATCGCGCGGTGAATCAACTCACGCGCCTGATGGTATATCCAATGCCCCTAATCTCTGCTCTACTCGAAGATTTGGATAAAGCGCTGTGGTTTTGATCTTTGGATATGTAGTGCGGTTTCTGGGTCGTATCTATGACCGATCGAGTACGTCAAATTTCGGCGTTTATCACTCCGTTTGGATTGTTCGAATGGAATAGGATGCCTTTTGGCCTAAAGAATGCTCCGCAAATCTACCAGCTGTTGATTGATAACGCATTATATGGGTATCTCAAGTTTAAGGACGGTGCTCATGAATCGGATGATGTATTCACGGTGGGAGAGCCCGACCAAACACCGGGCCCGCCTGTACTGCAGCGGCGATCATATATCGATGATATTTTGATTCCGGCACCTACCTGGGCTACCCTGTGTGACAAGATGCATCGTTTGTTGGAGAAGTGTGATCAGTGGAATGTATCGATCAGCGTGACCAAATCGTACTGGGGGCGACGCGAAGTTCCCTATTTAGGGCATCATGTCTCTAGCCGAGGTTTGGAAACAAATCCGAAAAATTTGGATGATCTGATTGATCTGCCTTTCCCTGGCACCTTACGGGCCATGCAAACGTTTTTGGGGAGTTTGAACTACTACCGTCGGTTTATCGAAGATTTCGCGATTTATGACGCTGTGCTCTACTAATTAAGGGAAATGGATTATCAAGAGTTAAAAAGCCGATCGTTGAACAAGGAGAATATGGATCAGGAAGGTGACCGATCAATCAGGGCAAAAGTAACATTCAGCATGCTGAAGGCGAAGATTGCGTCAGCTCCAACCCTGCGACACTTTGATCGGAACAAAACGCCAGTGATCGTGGTTTACGCCAGCAAGTGGGAAGTATCCGCCGCGCTGGTACAAGAACATGATCAATTGTATTATCCCGTGGCATTCGCCAGCCGAACGTTGAAGAACGGTGAGCTAAACTACAGCCCCGTCGAAAAGGAAGTTCTGGCGCTTCTACGGGTTTTGGATGTTTACTTCACGATGCTGGTCGGAAAGACGATCACTATCTTGTCGCGTTTATCCACGCTGAGATGGTTACTAACGTCCAACGAGTTGGATGGACGGCTGGGCAGATGGGCTGCGATATTATCACAATGGGACCTCGAGATCAAGAAATGTGTACAGGGAGAAGAGGAGGTACTGGGGCGTTATCTGCGAGTATCACTCCTCGCACCGAAATCGATGAGGCACTGATTGCGATCGCACCGAAAAAGCAACCGCGGCAGATGATTGAAATACCAGCTCCTACGGTCGGAAAAGGCGAAGAACTCTACGTGATTAGTTTCGATGGATCTGCAACTGTCAAGCGATGTGTAGGTGTTCGGCGCTATCGTTTGGAAATTACCGGAGTGGAAGATTATTACCGCGGTAGCCGATCAAGCACCTGATATCACGGTGAACGAAGCGGAATACCATGGATTGATTTTAAGTTTGGACCTACTGTCGCGATATCCCAAAGGAAGGATGATCGTGTGTGGAGATTCGAATTTAGTAATCCGGCAAATGCGCGGCGAAATAGAGTGTAAAGCTCCGCGATTGCAAGTGTTGCAACAGCGTGCGTTTAATCACCTTCGCGAATGGACCGATCATGATCTGGTGCATGTTAAAAGAGAGTGGAATAAGAGTGCAGAGCATATCACCACTATAGCCATGCAGGGTGGAACATGATGTGAGATTGATGACGTGAAACAGCTGGAGGTATTGACCGATATCAAAGGTTGCCGGAAGTGATCACGTGGAATGAAGATCCCACTGCCCCGCAAGTACTAGTGATGACACGATCACGTAACCTACGTCAGCCGCGACCGTCAACGTGGACCGATATATCTATAGCCGGGATAAGGGCGGAACGGGTGAAAAAGGCACAGGACGAAGAGAAATGGATTCATGATTTGCGAAGTTATCTGTATGGTGACGTCTCACAATTAAGCGCAGACGAGGTTAAGGACTGTGCGAAAATTGCTGACAACTACGCTGTCGATGAACAAAGATTGCTGATATACTGTGGAAACATGGATAAAAGAAAAGCCAACGATACAAAGATGATCAAGACGATCGGCACCTTTTGATTAAGCTGGTCTTACCCGAGACCCTACATGCAGATGTCCTCCACCACTATCATGTGAGATTGGAAGGAGTACACCAAGGCATAAGACGTACATATCAGCGGATCAGACGATACTTCCATTGGCGTGGTCTATTCCGAAGCGTACAAAGGTTTGTCGGACAATGCGTAGATTGCGAGATGGGGAAGGGCAAACCTACGATCAAGGGCATGTCTCCGGGGAATATCGAGGCTACGTACCCATTCCAAGTGATAGCCATGTATCATATCCCGTCACTACCCTGATCGACGGATGGACATACTGAACTGCTGATTTGGACGGATCTGTTCACGGGTATGGTGATCTCGAAAGATGGATCGTCTCGCACAGCGCAGAAAGTTGCCGAAAATTATGAAGAGTGTGTGTTTCGGCGATTCGGGGCTAGCGAAGTGATCCGGCACGATCGTGAACCAGGTTTTATTTCGGAAGTATTTCGCGCGTTCAACAAAATCGTGGGACAACGTCAGAGTGCCACTATGGCATACCGTCCACAGGCGAATGGCAAGGCGGAGAGGACGGTGCAGACGATCACGCGAGCAATCAAGATGTATGTATCAGATGCCGACCAGAAAGATTGGAGCTTGTATGCAGAGCGGCTGGTATTCGCTCTGAACTCGACCCCGATCGCATTCGTGGTGAAACACCATTTTATTTGGCGTATGGGTGGGACCCACGATCATCGTTGGAATCTACATTGCAACTGGGCGGAATTCGGCGTAAAGACCGGGATGCTCGCCGGTGGAGATATAAGCTGCAAAAGGACTATCGTTACTCCCGTGAACAAGTGAGCGCTCGATTGCATCAAGCGATGTCTGAGCGATCTGAAAAGCACAATGATCAAGTGACACCACACAAGCTCAAAGCTGGATCAAGGGTCTGGTTATACCTTGATCGGGCGAAAGAAGGGTTCGCGAAGAAACTGGCGCACATGTGGCATGGACCTTCAGAGTCGATGAGGTAATCGTTAATCATGCGGCGAGACTGGTTACAGCTGACACCGACTATCGTATGTTCCTAGTAGTGCATCTGTACGATTTGAAATTGGTCAAGGAATTTCCAGATCGCCCTACTACGGCACTAACAGCTGGGATAGAAGATCGTTTTGACTTCGATGAAGCTTTGTTACCTGAAGACAGCTGGGAAAGGACGCTAGATCCAGATGACTTTGAAGTTGATCATATCACCGATGTCCGATCAGGTCGAAGACTAGATATGGAAGAACGTTACGCGAATATCAAGTTTACTGGAAAGGTTATGCTGAGCCGTCGTGGGTAGACGAGGCAGACTTGAACTGTGATGCTCTGATCAAGGACTTCAAGAGGAAAAGGATCAACAGACATCGGTTTGACGTGATGCAAGTGGACGAAGAGTCCAACTAATGCGTGATAGGCAGACTGGTCATGAATTACGATCGAAGAATTACCGATTGAAGAAAGATGATAGACGAAACTCACAATTGATGAAGAAGTGATAAATGGCTTGAGGTGATGTGCGTACGATGGATATTGCGAGACAAGGCGATGAAGTAACGAAAGATAAGACGACAGAATACCGGTTTTTATCATGCATGGGGAAGTAAAGAAGCACAGTGGAAATGGCATGATCAAGATTGCTTATTGATTAAGGGCGGAACGATCAACTGATTAACTAGAACCAAAGAACTTGCGACGAATACGATGGATTTTACGGCCAGGGTGGATTTCAGGATAGGAACGATATTGAACCCGCCAATGTTCAAAGGTATCAACCTCCTTCAACGCGTCCAATAGGGTCCGTGGTGGCGGGTCCGAAAGGAACACGGGGTACCACGCCCCATCGTCGGCTGGGGAATACTTCAAAGGACAGTTGCGAGCACAATGGGTGATCGACGGGTCCAGAAAATTGTCGAGATCACATCTTCGGTCGATCATCGCCCGCAGGACGAAATCCACGACCCTCTTCCAGGTCGCTCCGGCACGACTTCTGCGTTAGCGGAGACTGTGGTAGTAATTCCGGAAGAAGACATCCGTCTCGCGAAGGCCTTTCGCGATAGGGAGATAATGTGTCGACTCCCAGATCGCCAGCGCGTGATGTTCGAGAAACGACCGGTACTTTGTCTCGAAGTCGGCGAACCAGCCGACTGAGCGAAAAGAAAGGAGCGGCAACATGGTCATGAAAACGCCCCAAGGGCATTGAGAATACAGCAGCTCCACTTCCTGTTGGGTGATTAAATGACTGGACCATGAATCAGCCGGAGGGGCGTGCACGGCATCCGGGAACAACCATCCTGCGGGGCGGGTCAAGTATTCAAGACCACTTGGGCCTTGACGTTACGCAGATCAAACCCACCAAGCTGATCCGGAGTCCACGGCAGGATGTCGGCGTCACTGGCATCATCAGATACCGCGATCAACATCCGTAAATCACCCGTATGCGGAAAAAGAGACCCGGTAGTGACTTGATCAGGTAGATCCTCGCTCCCGAACTCGCTAATTGTAGGAGTGGAAGGATAGAAGCGATCGTGCCAGGAAATCCGCCTTCATCGTCCTAATCAGGACTTGGGGATCATCTTCCTCCGTCTTCGCCTCCGAAATAGGAGAAAGGAGGCGTGGCCGCTTCAACCGAGAGGAGGTTCGGGAAAGCTGAGTACGCCTTTTAGGCGAAGGGGAGGCGCGGCTGATCGAGCCTTCAGGAGGGGCAGTAAGTCCGGCTGGCGGTGTAGCTTGATCAGAACCTGCCGAAGGGGTGCGGATAACTGGTGTGATCTGCATCCGCAACAACATACCCGCCAACTGAGACTGAAGGTCCGAGTGAAACGAGCGCAACTGTGTGACTTCGCCCTGAACCTCCTGCAGTTGATGGCGCAACATGTAGCGTTCTACGGAAACTTGATCGAAGCGGCATTGCATGGCGGAATGTTCGCTCTCCAGCTGAGAGTATTCGTCGTGCAGATCGTCCAGCTCAGTTTGGAGGTCAGACACAGTTTAACCGATCAGATAGTTCCTGCGCCTGGGCCATGATGGCAGTATACTCGTCCATCTTCAGGCAATTGGACTTGTTTTTCTTCCGAAGGCGATTATACTGGTGTTTGCGCCTATCAACCTCGGCGGTGAGCCTGAGCACCTGTTCGAACAAGCGCTGATTCCCAGAAGCAGACCGATCGTGTTCTTCTTGTAACTTGGCTAGGCGCTGTTGATTATCTGTGTTGTCATCCTTTTTCTTTTTAAGTTCAAGGTCTTCTAGAGCTATTGGGCATATGGGTTGGTAAAAATGAGGGCAGTAAGTTCTGGATGCAGGTGATTGCGGGTACAAGAGATAATGTAACAACGATTGCTATAATCATTGAAATCATGTTGTTATCCCAACCGACCGGTGTTAAATATGAATTCTCGGATTTAAATATCATCAATATTGTTACAAAACCTCAAGAAAGAAATTAGCCCTGCAAGAATTTCTTAATTTCTTCTGCTCCGGATGAATCTAGTAAGCTTTCCTTCACCAGAAAATTTGCCCCCTTGATTTAAATAATCCTTCATTAGAATACCAAATCTTTTCTCCCCAAATACTCCCCCACAATGGTTGCGTTTGCAAGTTCACTAGACCAAGCTGGAGTAATTCATCGAATTCATTAATATCTTCATGGTCATCAAATAAAAACGCTAAAAACAGTAAAACTAAAATATCCAAGACAGTGATTTAGATCGCCTTTCATGGATTAGCTGCGCGTAGAAGTACTGTATGCGGTAAAATAGATAAAGCAAATTTACCTTTAGACTTGTTCAGTCATCCCAACCAAAGAGCGCACTTATCCACGATCTCCAAAAACTTTGCCAACCAGCCCTTTTATCCATTAAGGGAGGCATAAATCAACTATTTCTAGAGATTTACCCTCATTGGGCCAAGCGCGAAGGTCATCAAAAAGATGGGCGACATACTCCATTTTCGTGTAATATATTCAATTGTCAAGTAAAGTTTCTTCCTCAGACAGTCAAAGATTTGCTTTACTGCCAGCAGCTTGATCTGTGCATTCTATCCTATGCCAAACATTCTGGAAAAACAGTTGCCCAAGTAGAAAAAAGTATATTATACACAGGAGAATCACTAGTTAAAACATTTTTCGTCTGCGCCGCGACATTCGGGGGGATGAGTTTATACGGATACACAACTAAAAAAGATTTAACATCTATGGGTGTTAAATCTTTTTAGTTGTGTATCCGTATAAACTCATCCCCCCGAATGTCGCAGATCCACCTCCCGCGTTTGATCAGTGATGGTGTCTTCATGCACCGATCGCAGATACCTATCACGGGCATGACGGCCTTCCAGATCCCGGATCTGTGTGCGCTGATCGACCATGAGTTTTTCTTGATCGGCCATAGCTCTTTCGAAGGTCTTCAACTTGGTCTGGAGATCATTGACTGTGGTGTCGACGAAATCACGCAATGGATTGAGCTCTTTGAAGTCGTCCCGCTTGATCGCAACATCTCGCTCCACCACGGCGCGTTGGCACGAGCGAGCTGCTGCCGAAGCATCGTGACAGTGTCTTCACTCATCGCGAGCGAGTCATATAACGTGGCGATCTGATCATCACGCGCGTGTAGAGACTCTTGCAAGCTGTAAGCCCGATTGATAGCAGCGATAGCCTGATCAGCTGCGGCCCGATCCAGGGAAGGATTGTCGGTGGTGTTTGCCGGGGTGCCGTCCGGTATCGCTTGCATGATGGAAATGCAGGAATGCCTGATCGAGACAGCTTGATCGCAGATGACACGGTTGGTGAAGGGTGAACGTTGGGTCGCGAGGGGCGTACCACTAACGGTAACAGCCTGACAGAACGGGACCTGATCGGCGGGAGAAGGGGCAGGCAGATTGATGGGTGATTATCACCTGGTCGATGACGTCATGGTGGACAAGCCGACCAACAGTAACATGATCCACGATATCTAACGGCATGATCGACCCTCGCCCCAACCGCTGTACGGCTGGGACGAGGATCAGGTGCGGTTGTCGTAAAGCGTGTTATAATTGGGCCCAATAACGGGCCTTATTATAGGGCCTTATTATAGGGCCTAATTTAGGGGGGTCGATTACGGACAAAAATCGGGTACGTAATCGTATACGATTGTGGGTACCACGGCGTATACAGTTGCGTGTACAACCGTGGTGCACATATTCGGGACATAGACAGGGCATAGGAAGATGGGACGATTACGTACAGGTACTCAGCGAACACCGACGAACAGCGACGGACGACGGACAAATCAGGTCGACTGGTCGACGGAGGACGCTTGAACGGGTAGTTCTGATTGGTGGATACTAGGAAATTGGTAGTTCTTAGGATTAAGCAATAATAAAGTTCTCCTTTTGCGTTCAATCCTTTTGGACACTACAGGGACGGCACCTTTGCGCCTCCCCTACCTCTACGCATCTCTACGTCCCGCGGAAGCACCTAGTGCATTTTTGGCCCACCGGCAGGCGTAGAGTGTCAAGAACTCACCCTGCAACTCCGCCCTCTGTGTCAGCAGTTACACTGTAAAGGTTTTTGGTTTTAGGGAGTGTGATTGAGCAGTGCTCTCACCTCTCCACGTTTGGTTCGCGTTTGGCCCCTCGAGTTCGGCTGCTGTAAGCGCCCCACGGGAACTCTAGGTGGATTAAGTGAAATAACCCCCCTCCTCGTAGGTCTAGGCTAGGAATACAGATATTTGGGTGTTCTTTTAGCTGTTGAAGACTCCAGAGGCTCCGTGATCAGGCAGTGAAGACTTCCACTGCCTTATCAAGTACCCCCTTTGCCGATCAACACCTGATCGACACTCTGCAACTCGTAACCCGCGATCAACAACTCGCAGATCGCACCAACTTGTACCTGAGCAACTTTTGGCACCTGATCAAGTCTGATCTCAGCTGATCAACTACTTTTGGTGTGTGATCAAGCCTGATCAAGTCTGATCTCAGCTGATCAACTATTTTTAGTGCCTGATCAAGTCTGATTACAGCTGATCAACGACTTTCGGTGCCTGCCCAAGCCTGATCACGGTTGATCAAGCCTGTTCGCACCTGATTTGAGCTCGATTATACCTGATCACGTCTGATAAGCACCTCGCTCAACTCATTACAAGTTCCCCAATCTTGCATCAAGGAATTGCCGTGTTTACATCCCCGCCACCTGGAGAGTGACCCACGCCTAAGTCGTCGGGTACACAAGGTGAGCAGAAACACAAGCAGTCAAGGACAACCGGAGGACTCCCTTCGTTAGTCGGCAGTCTGGGCGCCGTGGTTCCACCTGATCAAGCGTCAAAAACTTTGATCGGCCGCTCCACCACAATACTTTCTCCATCATGTGTCTTCGTTAAATTCACCCGCGTTTCCTTCACGAAATTTCGCCGTCAATTGATACAACTTCCCATGTCCGCCATTAAAAGTCGACGCTATATTTTTTCGTCAACATGCTATCAGCCCACATAGAGGCGGCTTGCTTAACACCATACACGCAAATAACATACGCCAGACTACAAGCGTATAAGACATGTCGACAACAATGTCCAAGCACATCTCTGTGGTGGAGTCAAGTTCGAAATCGAAAACATTAGCATCGATAACCTGGATACCACCATCGCGCCCAGCCTTCCAACTTTCGGAGGGGGTACTCCGCGGACCACCACTCGAGATCTGGTCCGATCGTCCGCTGCAAGCATACAACCGGTCGTCATCAGAACCCACTTGGTACGATTGTTTAGTGTCCATATCACCTTGTGTACCCGATGGAATGGGCTAGTTACACACTCGGTGGATCAGGATTGCAGATTGGATCGAAGTGGTCTTGAATATAGAAGACCGATCTGGGTAGGTATCTCTGGGGCGGAACTCTTCACCCCAGACACAAACAGACCAAAAACACTTCCAAGAGATAATTTCCAATAGGTCGATCGTCCAAACGATCAAGACCTGACCAATACGAAATAATAGAGGGTAGACCGACCGTTCCGGTCTAGTTCCTGACCAATACGAAATAAGACCAAAACCGGTCTAGTTTGCAACCAATATTAAAACAAGCTAATATGTCCGCGTAAAGACCCAATATTCTCGTGAAACTCCACAAACGATATCTCCACGCCAAGAACAATCCAGTGAATAGCACGTTCCAAGCGTACTTGAGTTGAGGTGTTGAGATCGCCAAATCGTACTCCCGTCGAGGGACTTCCGGTGGGCCAAACTGCGCGTGTGGCGCTTCCAGACCGGGTATAATGGGCGAGAGGTGATAATTCGACCCTCTGCCCCCAAACACTCCGCGGCGGGCGGAGGCGACTAGCGTACGAA
Organism: Peronosclerospora sorghi; assembly: GCA_026184515.1. Classification (NCBI taxonomy): domain Eukaryota; phylum Oomycota; class Peronosporomycetes; order Peronosporales; family Peronosporaceae; genus Peronosclerospora; species Peronosclerospora sorghi. The sequence goes on along the minus strand of CM047582.1, from coordinate 27,704,615 downwards.
AAGGGAAGAACGGCGACCCCTAGCTGTGGTGTGAACCCAGACCAAAGGATTTCTACTTAGAAAAATCCTGTAACCAAAAGACTTCTACTTTATTAGGAAAATTACCACAACTAAAAAACTACTACCCTATAGTCCCTAAATGTACCCACACAAAAATATGTAAAATACCCAAAGTCGGGTGACTCACCAAAACTTGTGTTCTTGACACTTCTTGAGTCTGATAGGCTGAGAAGCCCCCCTTGTTTAAACCAATCCGAAATTAGACCAAATGCCTTGACGAAACTTGACCAGAAGTGTGCCAAATTTTGGGCACGCTTCTCTACATCTCAAGCCAGGTAGATGTTTTTGTCATGCTGTTTTGCGTAAGCACAGGCTTTAACAAACGATAATTTTGTTGAAAACTGTTCGTATCGATACTTGCGCTTGTAGACGAAGACTTGAGTCATAGATGCTCGATAATATATCCAACAAGTGTAGGTACCCGTCGAACCGACGGGGCAGGGCATAAAACCCGTCTGTCCGTCTACAAAACCTCCCCCCCCATGTATTTCCAGGGTTAGGGTAGCGAAAACATATACTCTACATTATACTAATGTGGTTACAATCCTTGTGTCGCACGTCGTTACTGCAAGCAGTAACGCCTGCGACCAGTATCATCTGTAGCCTCTAAATATTTCTTCGTATCCGTCTTGAGCAGTCGATGCACCTGCGCTAGGTCTTCATACAGCCCCTGTACCTGTTTGCCTGCCGCAATAAAAAAGGGAGCAAATCCACGGAACATAAATCAAATAGTATAAGCTCACCATCGACAACAATCCGGGCTCCTTGTGCGCGTCTTAACAACTTCCAGTGGTGGCGTAAGGAGCGCAGCCGCCCTGCCACTTGGCAATTTCACCGCCTGCAAAATGTCGGTATGTAAAGCAGCTATTTCTAACCAATGATAAAGTCGAATAATTTTTTACTTAACTATAAATGCGCTATTTGTAACCAATTAAAAGAAATCGATAGTACAGTTCGACTTCGCTTAGGTACAGGATCATGCGTGACATGTTATTCTTTTATATATATAGACTAGGGGATAGGAACCGTCGTTCCGACGAAATGTAAAAGCGCTATTTCTAACCAATGATATAGTCGAAAGTTTCGTCTATAACTGTAAAATTCAGCGAGCCGGTTGCCAGGCGTATACCACTTTATATCGAGCTGACCGCCTATATCGACTTCGAAAGCACTACCTAACGTATCATGTTTTTGTTTAGGGCGCGGCTATTTCCACACGCACCGGCAGCGTGTGTGGAAATAGCCGCGCCCGAGTAACAAATATGATTAGAAAGCGGTTGGCAGACTAGAACGATCGTTTTCGTCAACGTCTGCAACATTCTTAGCAATTGGTGTGCACGTCCTTGAATTGCTATTAATAGTGTCAAATATCTCTAAACCCTCTGCCTTCTGCAGCAACGAATGCCAACCAAATTGAAGCTCAGGATCTCATCTGGTTTTCCCCGAAGTTCACATATCATGCATTTGGCACTGACGAACTGATCGATGGATACAGTGAGCTAAAAAATCTCTGTGATTTTCAATGGATATGTTTCCGCGCGTTGCTCATCGTTGAATTCAAGGAGAAAGAGCCTACGTGAGCGCAATTAAAACTAACTTCGGTTGCTGAACTTACGGTGCTGTATGGTGCAGCGCAGATGATGTGTCGCAAAGTTGAAACCTGCACTACCGCAGAGCTTTTTCCTTGAGCAAGACGAGCTTGTGATTGCGCTGCGGCAAAGCAGCGATTGAAGTTACGGGTCCTCCTGGGATTTGTATTGAGTCACACACCACCACCACAATCGTTTAAAATGGTGAACGAAACGAAATTAGAAGGTATTTGAGATCTACGAGTGCAAGCTAGAAGACAACGAGTCAGCCCAAAAATTATTGACCAACTTGCAAACACTGCCGCTGTGGTTTATTGAAGGTCTGGCTTCTCTTGTCGCGATGTAAAACGGTTAACCGCTTACTGGAAGTATTCGTTGCAGGGGCCGACGCGGTTAATGTATCGGACCCGCGATGGGTGATTTATTTGACATACGAGCGGACAAAGGCTTGCAACGGTACTTTCTCCCTTGTCGGGTTTATCACAGTCTTCAAATTCTGCAATCTTTTCGGACGAAAGGCTGCGTATTGCAAGCTTGAGCAGAACGAGACGCACCGCATTTGCCAAGCTCTCGTCTTCCCCCCCTACCAGCGCAAAGCCAAGTGTAACATTATGTTGAATGGAGCTAACGGACATATGTTGTATAGGTCACGCCGAGCGTCTGGTGCACTGCGTTCATGCTCTAGCAGTATCGAATCCGCACGTGTACGAAATCACTGTAGAGGACCCGGTACCAGCTTTTTCCAGTGCGAGTATCCTTATAAAGTTCTTCATTTCTCTTTCAGCAGCTCACATTTGTGGCTTATCGACGCCTACAGCTTCGAGATCTCATTGACCTGAAAAACTGCATCAAGCACGACCTCTTCTGCCTCTCACCAGATGCAAGCATAGACGCTTCCGGGACTGGACGTGGTACTTCAGCGCTGACAACTGCTGACATTCACGCCGTGCAAAAGAAGCTTAAACTTACAAAAAAGCAAGTGCAAATCTGTTACGAGGCCCGCAAGTTGACATATGTGGACCGGAATGACGAGGTGCAGCTTAAAAAGCTTCGACTAGAGGTGAAAAAGCGGCTTTTTTGCTTGCACAGAGAGGAATTGGATGGGATGAGCAGCGCTGACCGTCGCAAAGCCTTTCTGGAGGCGGAGTACCAGCGCCTAGAAGCACATTACCGGCAGTTAGCTATGAAGCTTAACCTAATGAATAATACGAGTAATTTGTAAAGGGCGCGGCTATTTCCACACACGCTGCCGGGTTGTCAAGATTGTCCTGGGAAGTGAGGGGCTGAAAGCTATGGGGGGTGCCGGTGAGTGTGGAAATAGCAACTGTGTGTGTGGAAATAGCAAAAGCGTGTGTGGAAATAGCCGTGCCCTTTTGTTTATCACTCTGTTCTATACTGTAAACTTATTATTTCCAGTCGGACCACCAAAATGAAGGATGGGTAAAGCTTCCAATTTATCTGCTTTGGCTTTGGCCAAGTCATTATGCTACTGAATGTGGCGTCCGGGATTCTATCCAAGTATCTGACGCTCGAGAATGCCAGCCTCCCTACTCTACAGAGATCGTGTCTCTATGTGATGCTGGCCGTGGTGTACCGCATTGTCCGCTTCATTCGCAAGACGCCGTGGATTGGTGTACCTTGGTGGTTCTACACTATCTTGGCCGTCGTCGACGTAGAGGGCAACTATTTTGCCGTCAAAGCATACAACTAAGCCAACTATGCCACGCTTAAACTCATCCTGAACATGACAGTGCCCTTCGAGACGCTCTTTTGCTTTGTGTTTCTCAAGACTCGCTACTACTTTCGCCACTACCTTGGTGCATTGATAGCTCTGAGCGGCTCCGTTGTCATCTTTGTGTCCGACTATTCATCGTCAGCCAATGGAAGCAGGAGTCGAGAAGTACGTGGCGACTTGTACGCGCTCATTGCTGCTGCGATCTATGACACGTCGAACGTAATATCCAAGCTGTCGTCGAGGCACAATGTCGACTCGAATATCGAAGTATTGGGCTTTATGGGCTTGTGGGCGTCGATTGTGTCCATTATCCAAGTGTTCGTGCTTGAGCGACGTCCCATCGAAGCGGTCCTATTTAATGGTCGAATCTACGGCTATATGACAGGGTATGTATGTGTGCTCTTCCTCTTCTACTCCATCGCGTCAGTCTTCCTGCGTTGGGCCGAGTCGCTCCTGTCCAACCTCAGTCTATTGACCGGCCCAATTTTTACCGACGCCGTCTCGCGATTAATCTTTGACGAAGCCGTCAACAAATGGTACTGACTAGCATTGGCCTGGGTCTACACTGGCCTCATCTTCGACAGCACTGCATCTGCACCAAAGGAGGAGTCGATCACCAAAAAACACTGCCTGGATGACTACATGGAGGCATCCACTCCCGCATAACGTAAAGAAAAGTGGTAAATTACATTCCGCATTGATTTCGGGCTTGCTGCATGGAGCACTGACGCATCGAAGACCAATTTGCATGAATGCGGCTCCGTCATCCACGATCGTAACCACTTGCTAAACTTGAGATACGGTGGACACGTGGCAAGCTCCAGCCCAATCGGTAGCGTGCCAACCAATAATCCATAAAAATCTATAGAATGACGCTAATACGCACCGCTTCCACATCGTCGGGCAATTGACCAAACGCGTCGACATAGTCTTCCCACGGCGCCTTGCTCTCGGCCACGTGCTTCAAGTGCATGGCCCGTCGAGCAACCTCAAACAGCTTGTCTTTTGCTTTCTTGTACGCGTACCGCACGTTCCTACCCACAAACAACGTTAACTCATGTGCCCCCAACCAACGGACGCCCTCCCCATCCACTCGTAACGTACGCATACGCTGCTTCCGTCTGCTTGAGATACTTGGCCAAGCACTATTATAGTATAAGCCAGCAAGAGTAGACCACCCTTTTTTCGTCTTCTTCTCCACCTCTACGGTATCCTCTTCCATGAGTGGTTACGCCGGATTCGACGTCTTCTTCAGTTTTCATCTATCTCGGCAATAGCTTCGGCGTTAGCCGTCACGTCCTCTGCCAAGCCGCTACTTCTTTGAGTCATGCTTCAGTACATGCGATCGCGTACTTAATCGAAAAAATACTTAGATCAATATAATTCGCTTAGGTAACGGGATCGCATACTTATTCAAATTCATACATAGATCAAGATATATTCGCTTAGGTACGGGATCTGACGACATGAATTCTGTTATTGTATAGACTAGCATAGTACCCCGTTGTACCAACGTGGCGATTGCCTGAAACACATTAACTTAACTCCACGTAAAATGTCATTACGCTAAAAACGTGCCACGTTATTCTGACTAACGAAACCGAATAGTGAAGTACAGTAGCACGAAGGCCACTAAGACGAATATAATCAGGTAGAGCATGTGTTACGGGTCCCATCCCCGTCGTATCGACGGGGCAGGGCATAAAAACCTTCTGTCCGTCTACAAAACTTGCCCCCATGTATTTCCAGGGTTAGGGTAGCGAAAACATATACTATGCATTATACTAATGTGGTCACAATACTTGGGTCGCACCGACGGGGAGGAGGGTATATAAGGTAAAGTCATAGAAGCAACTACGTGACCGGGAACGTCACAGGGAGGAAAACTTTTAAATAGATGTAAAAATCACCATTTCTAACATATTATTTACGCTTTAATACTGATCTTCATGTCAATTGTACTACCACGGATTAGTGCGATTTTTGAAGCCAAAATTGTATTTTATGTTTTTTTATAATGGCATGTCATAGTGTCATGACGTGCGTACAGTTAAATTTCGGCTAGGTACGGGATCGCGTACTTAATTGAATTTGATACTTAGATCAAGATATTCGCTTAGGTGCGGGAGCGCGCATGCATCGACGACATGAATTCTGTTATTATATAGTAGACTAGCATAGTGCCCCCGTTGTACCAACGGGGCAATAAATTTAATATTTGAACTTTCATATATGAATCTCAGAACGGCCCCTAATCTCGTCAACAATTTCATAAGCTCCTAAACTTGGTTTTGCTTGAAAATATCGAGTAAGGCAGCTTAAGATAGAGTGTGTGCTTCGTTATTCTTTCGCCCACAGCTGATTCTATCCTTGTGTAACGTAATTAATTGGGGCCGATACAGATCAGTCCGTGAATTAATTTCGTTGAGCGCCAAAGTATCTCCTGAAGTCGTTAACGGCACTGTGTCAGGACCTACTGTGTCCAATGTTATCTTGGCAGCTGAACTCTTGCTAATTTTATTAGCATGTCGACGTGGCTCACATGATGACCCTGTTGCATTTGTTGCTGCATAAGTTTTTCATGAAGACGCTGCTGTTGCACCTACTGTTGCTGATCGAGCTTTTGCACTGCTTCAGCGTTGTGCGCCTGCAGATGTTGTTGCTGCTGTAGAAGATGCAGCTGGCGCTGACGTATTAAAGTCGAGTTGCTGTACATCGCAACTTGACACACACACACACACTGTCCAGTTAGGAACCTGATCGTTTGGTTAATTATCAAAGATTCTCTGAGTAGTAACACGATCCGGACACGATAGAATGATAATCGTTTCTTACGTAGAACGCATTTGGAGCCGAAGGTGAAGCGTTAAGCCGAGCCGTGAGTTCTTTGAGTCACGCTTCAGTACATGGGATCGCGTACCTAATCGAATTCATACTTAGATCAAGACTATTTTCGCTTAGGTAACGGGATCGCATACTTATTCGAATTCATACATAGATCAAGATAATTCGATTAGGTACGGGATCATTGACGACATGAATTCTGTTATATATATAGGCTAAGATGGTGCCCGTTGTCCCGACGAACTGTTTCATTGGAATTTCATAAAACTACTATCTATCTACATTAACCTTTAAAAAAAGTAAGATATTTTATTGGTATCAACGATTTTGTGCAATGTCGAACATTGGTAGTCGGATGGTATTGCTCAATTACTATACTCGCTATAAGGCCGTACGAACAGACGATTATTTCTATAAGCGATATTTGTAATATTTGTAATAACCAATGATAAAGTCCAATTCAATTATTTGTATTAAAGTTAGTTACCACATTACTTCCTACAATATATGAGACACCGGTTTGTATTAAAGTTAGTTACCACATTACTTACTACAATATACGAGACACTGGTTTTTATTAAAGTTAGTTACCACATTACTTACTACAATATATGAGACACGTCAGCACTTGCGAGGTCTCGCAGTATCTGGATTCCACGACTAATAAATGCCCTAGGTAAACGGCTCTGTCGAGGCGCTTCTGGACAGTCTCAAGTGGTGCATAAATTCGGGAAGATGAAGGTAAGCTTCTGATGTCCTTAATGTTGCACTGATTTTATGATAGTGACCATTTTCTCGGTCAAGTGCAGGTCCTAATGTTGGAGGACCATACGGTCCCTATATACAATCGCAGAGACTTGCAATCTATCAAGAAGCAGCCGAGAAGCTAGTTAAGGTAAAAATAAGTTCAAGTTACCTCTTAGGATAGAAGTAACGGTTGGTTGGAGCTAGAGTGGCCACGCTTATCGTATCTTCTTCACGAATGAGCGGTTGCAAAAGTTGCGTAATTCGCAAATTCGTCCCGGTGAAGCGACGATGTACGATCGTGCGTGTCTAGGTCTGGATGAAAAAGAAGTGAAAGAGCGACTGGCTCGTGGTGAGTCCCATACAATTCGACTCCGAATCCCAGAGGGAAAACCATTGTCAAGGACATACTCCGAGGATACGTGCAGTTTGACCACGTCGGAAGCGATGACCAAGTTTTGATGAAAAGCGACGGATATCCAACGTCTCACCTGGCAAATGTAGTAGACGATCATGCGATGCGCATTTCTCACGTTATCCGTGGTGAGGAATGGCTTCCGTCGACACCAAAACATGTGATAAGGTATAAGGCACTGGGTTATGAAGCTCCGACTGTATGTGGTAACTACATAGAATGATTTTTGAGCAAGTAGACAGCTAATGCGGCTATGCATATATTTCTTAAGTGGTCACATCTGCTAGGGGATATTTAGAGAGCATCATGCTCCGAGGCCGTCATCTCTTTGGCCTTTGTGGCTCGGCAAGCGTGGCCATTACTCTAAGCTGCCTTTTAAGCCCTACCATTGGACGCTCCGAGCCAAGTCCACACCCTCGTCGGCCTTGAGGAAAGCCCATGATGTTTGTGCGAAATCCAGGTATCATCAACATTATTTTCACACGTCCAGTCTTAGCGTGTATCACTAAACTCTGTAGCATGATTCAGATGAGTTTACTCGAACATACCACCACCAATGGTGCAGCTAATCGTCGTGAAAGCATAATGGCTGCTTCTAGTCCATAATTTCCTTGCGTGACCCGCAGTGTATTATGCATCCAGTACACGACAGGCTTATTTTCCATAGCTCTTCCAGAGCTCCAAGGCACAAACCACAGTGTTCGTCACTCGTACAGCTGAGATGGCCATTGGTCGAATACCTTTGAATGATCCACAGGTTCAGGTAACAATGCATTCTTAATCTCTTCCACTGGATACTCTTTATCCTTGGCGCTACCGCTAGTTGCAACTCTACCGGCCAATCCTTCACTGTTGTACGTTTCGCCAAACAATCACTCACGCGCTCACGTTGAATCAATATTTCGTGGGGATCATTCCCATTTCCCATGGCGGTGCAAGATCCACGCAAGACGAAGGGCATGGTTGCGTCTGGTTGGCCTGCCCCGCTTCCATGTGTGCCTCAGCTCTGGGAGATGCTGCTACAACGTTCGCCTCGTCAACAATAAAGTGCTCTTCTGCTTCGTCGGACGGTCCTTTTGTCCTTTTTTCGATCGCTTCCGCATCGTTTCGACTCGCTTCTGTCTCCTTCTAATCTCTTCCTTCCTCCTGAACAGCCTTCGTCTCGAAGAAATATTTCTCCCGCGTTCCCTGTTTGTTCACAAACGCATCCACCACTTCTAGCTAAAGTGAAAGTTTCAGCGCCCAGTTAGTAGCCGAATGAACTCGATTTTCCATTCTTCTCTCCGTACCATCCCCGGAGAAATGGGCTCTGGGTATTGATCCATTACTCATACAAAGCCACCCGTTTCATTCGGTATAATCGAAGCGGTGTATCGTCGTAAGGCAGCGTTCCCTGAGCGCGTTGCTGCTGAATCTTCGCCAACTGCGCCGAAATGCGCCTCGCTTCCTCGGCGTCTGGTAACGACATGGGTCGAAATTTCTTAGAAATTGTTCAAACAAATAAAAAATATACTATCTACTCTCAGATAATCCCTCGCGGATGTATTGATAGCCACACCAACCACACCCATGATATCAACAGCGACACCGATGATGCCACGCGTTAGCCGTCTTGTCCTCAGACAAGCCGGGACTTCTTTGAGTCACGCTTCAGTACATGAGATCTCGTATTTAATCGAATTCATACTTAGATCAAGACTATTTTCTCTTAGGTATCGGGATCGCATACTTATTCAAATTCATACATAGATCAAGATAATTCGATTAGGTACGGGATCATTGACGACATGAATTATGTTATATATATACTAGCATATTGCCCCCGTTGTACCAACGGGGTAATAAATTTAATATTTGTAACACTGCAGAATGTAAATTGGGGTTGACCTGAGAAAAATGCGAAGTCACGGCAAATAGATATAGGGGATGGGACCTGTCGTATCGACGGGGAAGGGCATAAAAACCGTCTGTTCGTCTACCAAACTTGCCCCCACGTATTTCCAGGGTTAGGGTAGCGAAAACATATACTATACGTTATACTAATGTGGTCACAATACTTGGGTCGCACGCCGTTACTGCAAGCAGTAACGGCGTGTGACCACTGTACCCCGTCGTACCGACGGGGAGGAGGGTATATAAGGTAAAGTCATAGAAGCAACTACGTGACCGGGAACGTCACAGGGAGGAAAACTTTTAAATAGATGTAAAAAGTGTCATTTCTAAACAATTATTTACGCTTTAATACTGATCTTCATGTCAATTGTACTACCACGGATTAGTGCGATTTTTGAAGCCAAAATTGTATTTTATGTGTTTTGTTCGATAAACTGTAAAAGCGCTAGATATAAAGTCGAATTAAATTAGGTCCGATTTATAGTACAGTTGGAATTCGATTAGGTACCGCCTCAGACGGACAGAAAAGAAGTAGAGCATATTTGTAAATATATTTGCCTCACCGGCTTCATTGTGTGGTGAAGTGTACCAGAATTTTGGTCACTTTTGTTCAAGGCAGTTGGTCGAATTTCGGATCTGTCTAAACAAGGGGGGCTTTTTAGCCTATCAAATTCAAGGAGTATCAAGAACGCTGGTCTTGGGTGAGTCACCTGACTTTGGTTATTTTACATAATTTTGTGTGGGTACATTAGGGACCATAGGGAGGTAGTATTATTGGTTAGTTGTGGATTTGCCTAAAAAAGTAGAATTCTTTTGGTTGCAGGGTTTTTCTAAGTAGAAGTCCTTTGGTCTTGGTCTATACCACAGCAAGGGGTCGCTGTTTTCTTTTTACGTACATTAGTCGCCTCCGCCCACCGCGGAGTGTTTGGGGGAAGAGGGTTGAATTATCCCCTCTCGCCTATTATACCCGGTCTGGACGCGCCGCACGCGCACTTTGGCCACCGGAAGTCCCTCGACGGGAGTACGATTTAGCGATCTCGACACTTTAACTCAAGTACGTTTGGAACGTGCTATTCACTGGATTGGTCTTTACGTGGAGATATCTTTTGTGGAGTTCACGGGCATATTGGGTCTTCACGTGGACATATTGGCTCATTTTAACATTGGTTGGAGTTTAGACCGGTTTTGGTCTTCTCTCATATTGGTCAGGGGCTAGACCGGTTGATTGGTCTACCCTCTATTATTTCGTATTGGTCAGGTCTAGATCGTTTGGACGATAGACCTATTGGAATCTATCTTTCGGAAGTGTTTCTGGTCTGTACGTACCTGGGGTGAAGAGTTCCGCCCTAGGTACACTTAGCCAGCACGGTCTCCTATTCAAGACCGAATCAAATCGATCTGCGATGCCGATCCACCGAGTGTGTAACTAACCCACTCCAATGGGTACACAAGGTGAGATGGTATTAAGTGAATCGGACCAAGTGTCTCTGGATGATGACCGGTCGTCTGCCAGCAGCGGACGATCGGACTAGATTTCGAATGGAGGTTCGCGGGGTACCCCCCCGTAAGTTGGAAGGCTGGGCACGATGGTGGTGGTCAGGTTGTCGATACAAATGTATTCGATTTCGAACTTGACTCCACCACAATTGCATATTTATAAATATTTTTGCCTCACCAAACACACTTCGAATCGAATTCTATTAATTTCAGCTAGGTACGGGATCACGTACCTAAGAGGAGAGTATACTTTGTTCAAGATATTCTATTAGGTACGGGATCATCGATCATCGACGACATGAATTCTGTTATATATATATATATATATAGACTAGGGGATAGTACCCGTCGTTCCGACGAACTGTCATTGAAATTTCACAGAAACTACTGTATAACTTTGTTTACTTTGAAACCACAAAGAAAGACAGTTTATATTAGATTATTTTATTTTCCCAGTGAGAATTTATCAATGCAAGACGTAGCTGCAAGCGAATCGAGTCCGAAGCAGCACAGTCCATCGGAGTCCGTCCATTACGATCCACGCGGTTTGGGTCAGCCCTTGTCGCAGTGAGCATTTTCAAAATGTCGACAAAGCCATTGGCAACTGCGCTGTGAAACGCCGTGGTGTCATCTGTGGGCAGCACCGCATTGGTGTCGGCACCATGCGCCAGCAGCAGCTCGACGGCGTCGGTCCGACCTTTGGACACGGCTCCAAGCAGGGGTGTGGGTTGTTGGAGCCCGAGGTCGCTTCCAGTTCCGCTCCGTGATCCAGCAAAAGTTTGACGACGCTCTTGTAGCCACAGTATGCGGCAATGTATAGGGCCCGCAGACCGTTTTGTGCCTGTGCTTCAATTTGCATGCCATGAGCTAAAAGTTCTCAAGCTACCTCCACATCGCCACGCTCAGCTCTACGATGTGCAGCGCCGTCCGAGTACCTGGACAATTTTATGCATCATCGTGAGCGTCAAAGGATAGAATACAACGCACTACGTCTCCGTGACCTGATTTAGCTGCCAAATGAAGCGGTGATGAATGGCGTTCTGTGCAGATAGCGTCCACATTTGCACCGTTCAGAAGTAGACTGTTGACCACAGTGAGGTGTCCATGCTTCACTGCATAGTGCAACGCTGTGTAGACCGTAGTCGTCGTCGCCGAATCCAGTTTCTCACCGCTCCAGAAGCACGACAGCATTGTGACCTCGTCGAGCTGCACGCACTAACGGGGTTACTCGTTTTTTAAAAGCCCAGAGTTTCTGGGATTTCAGGGTTTTGCGCGACCGTTCATCTTTTTCATACTGTTCGTACAACTTTTTAAACTCGTCGACACAGCATTCGAACAACCCAGGCGCTTCGTTCGGACATAAAAAAAAACTCCAGTCGCCATTCGCTTCCACGCGTTACATAAACAAATCAGGAATCCATAAGGCATAAAACAAATCCCGCGCACGATGTAACTCGTTCCCGTGATTTTTTCGCAATTCAAGAAACTCGAGCACGTCTGCATGCCACGGCTCCAAGTAGATGGCAAACGATCCTATTCGCTTCCCACCGCCTTGATCCAGATACTGAGCCGTGTCACAAAGACGCGTAACATAGGGATGATACCATTCAAACATTCGAAGACCCACTCGTGCCTCGAATGTAACTGTTGGTTGCACGAATGTTATGCATACTGATACCTATCCCCCCAGCCCATTTCGAGATACACGCACACTGTTGGGACGGACTAAACGGCAGCAAGTGAAAGACTAACCAGCATCAAGTGAGGCAGCTACTAGGAAAAAAACAAAAAAGGACCAAAAAGGATATACTTTGACCTTTTTGAGACTTTTATGTGCGGTCGGCAGCTGGCGTTTGCCAGGTGAGTTGTTAATATTTCAGATGGGTTGTTAATAGATGTTAGCTGGATTGACTTGAGCAGAGTTGCATATATCTTACCTTTGATCCTTAAATTCTTAATCGCACTCTACTCCTAGTCATGTACTCTGCCTTTCCTCGTAAGTTCCTTTGAATGCTGTAAGTATTGACAAGTTGGTTATTCTTGGTATATTAGAATTACGATGACAGACGAGGATCTATGAAAACTATGTTGATTATAATGCTGATGTTTTGATCTACGACGTTCTTTACTACGTTAATTAAATCGATAATCTACAATTTAATGTGTAAACTTCAACTTAGTATGCCCTGCGTCCACTCCAAACGTAACCTTGTACTTAGTCAAACGTACTTCCACGTGAATCAGTCAAATAATCAATAATCTCCACAGCAAATCCAGCAGTCGTCACAACCACTGCCTTGCGTGTTAATGCGATCTTAATTTTTCAGGTAATTAGCACACTGTATGTGCGAGGATGCGTAGCGCCAAGAATCAACAGTCAGAGAAAATGTCTCGTGGAAAAAAAAGAAAGAAAATGCAAAAGTAATATATTTGACTATAGCTAAATTATAGTCTGACACAAATACACAAACATTGAGTATCCCTTTTTTTGGTCTTGTACGAAAATGTCCAACTTTATATGCCTTGATCCGTGCATAAAAGCCCCAAAAAGGTAAAAAAAGTATATCCTTTTTGGTCCTTTTTTTGTTTTTTCCTAGTCGCTGTCTCACTTGCTTCTAGTTAGTCTTTCACTTGCTGCCGTTTCGCCCGTCCCCACACTGTTTCAATGTATCATAAATGCCCTCAATCGAATCATCTTGCATCGCTAGCAAGAAACAAGACGACAATTGCGGCCTTGGCGTTCCTGCATTAAATAACGTCGGCGTTGCGTGCGTAAAAAACTTTTGAGACATGATTTCATACATCTCTAACGCCGCCGAGATGTTGGTCTTGTGAATCCCAAGCGCCACTCGCATAATCAATTTCTGCGGTCGTTCCACGGTTTTGCCCTTTACACGGAACAGATATCACCTCTCGAGGGTTTTAAACCCAAAATAGTCGTACTCAAAATCCCGGTCGTTAATGATGGTAGAATTTAGCTCGTCTTTATATTGCATGACGATCTCGTAGACGTCATCCACAATCAGGGGTACATCCGAGCAATTATTTTCGTGCTCGTTCTTGTGAAAGAGTTCAATGTTGTCACTAAAGACTCTGTTGGTGATTTTATGAAGATTCGAGACGGCAATGCGAGCTGCGAGTTTAGAGAAATCTGGATGTTGCGTACTTTGGTACGCGGCTGTCTCAGCGGCCAGCTCATCCAACTCGGACGTGGTTACGCCAGGGTACACTCCTGCCACAACCTTCTGGGGGATTTCACGGCGTCGACGTAATCCGGATTAAGGCCATAGCAGAGTTTCGTTATCCGTGCCGTGATTTTATCGAATTTCACGTCTTCACGACGACACGTGCAGCCCCTGTAGCTGTTTGCCTGCCGCAACAAAAAAGTGAGCAATATTGGCATGGATGTAATTTTCATAAAACAAACATACGTTAGCTCCTTTGAACCTGGAGTCGCGTCTTAACTGCTATATCCATCAGACCATCACGATTAGGTGAGTTTTGGACAGCATCGCCACAATAAAAGTCAACATGAACGTACGCTCGCTCAGGTGCAACTTGTCAACAGCGACAGCCGATGATGCCACGTGTTCGGCAGAGAACAATCCAGTCTCTTAACCAATAATAAAATCGAATTCATTTAGGTCCGAATTACAGTACAGTTCGACTTCGCTTAGGTTAGGGATCGCGTACTTAATTGAAATCATACTTAGATCAAGTTATTCGCTAGGTACGGGATCATCGATCATCGACGACATGAATTCTGTTATATATATGTGGTGAAGTGGAGTCTATATTTACAGTATATAAAAGATGGACTATGGTAGTTATCAATGCTTGGTATATTTTATCTCGCCAAACTCTACATACTAGCACGATGACGTTTGTTACGCTGATGATCCTTTAAACACTGAATATTAGTGACAAAGATTGTGTCATGCCTTTAATAGGTAAACAATACGAACACTTAGTGTAACACGATGTTAGTAGTGCGGAGCTTCTGTCTTCTAGCAAGATGCTTCAATTCATTACTAGTGCCAAGTGATGCTTCCCACATTTTACAAGGTTTCGACACAGTTGCTTTAGCTCTAGCATCATGGCAGTGACGCTAAACGCTAAGTTGAGCGTCTTCAGCTTCATAACTGTCTACTTCGAGGTCCAACAACTAGGTGCACTAAGGCACATCAAATAACCGAGGCAAACAGACTGTAAGATGAACTGTTAGGATTGCATAAGGGAGTCAAGACATAGGCGCAACTTACCAGCACAACGGCGGGTCCGTTCGTGGCAGCAAAGCCAACGAAACTCATGCGGCCTTGGTCTCATACTCAACAACAAAGGGGCGCTAGGGAACATGATATAACAAGACAAACAGATTGTGAAGACGAACTGTCAGCAGTGCATAAGGGAGTCAAGACATAGGCGCAACTTAATAGTACAACGGCGGGTCCGTTCATGGCGGTGAAGCCAACGAAAAGTTATACGCCCTCGGCTGCTCCAGTTGATCGGCTTGGGTATTCTCGATTGTTTTCAAGTGGTTTTATTCCATTTTGGGAAAAAATATTTTCAGCCAATCAGAGGCGACCCGCGACGGCCACCTCGGGACGGCCAACTCGCTCATGGCTAAGTTGTTTGCGATTGGTATGAATGTAGAAAGATGATTGAAATTTTTGACCAATCAGGAGTGACATGCGACGGCCACCTCGCGACGGCCAACTCACTCACGGCTAATTTGTCTGTGATTGGTATGAATGTGGAAAAATAAGTGGAATTTTTGACCAATAAGGAGTGACATTCGACGGCCACCTCGCGACGGCCGACTCGAGACGACCAACTCGCGACGGCCAACTCGCGACGGCCAACTCGCGAAGGCCAACTCGCTCACGGATAGTTTGTTTGTGATTGGTATGAATGTGGAAAAATAAGTGAAATTTTTGACCAATCAGGAGTGACATGCGACGGCCACCTCGCGGCGGCCAACTCGCTAAATCAGATTACAGAGGGTTTCTGAAGTAACTGTCAAAGATGATCAATCAGGTTACAGAGGGAATCAGTGGTAGCTCTCAAGGATGATCAATCAGGTTACAGAGGGCCTCAGCGGTAACTGTCACGTATTCAAGTCAGCGCTGAAGTAACCACAAAGTAGTGGGTGAAAAAAGTGATTGACATTGATGTAGGAGGTAGTAATACTTAATAGAACGAAATTTCCCCTGAACTACGTAGATCTCTAGCGGCCCTCAAAAACCTTTCTTTTTTTCCATACAAAAACCAAGTGTAACACAAGGAAGTCGGTGAGCGCACGACCTAGAGAAGCAGCAGCCATTTGGAGTGCGCTAGTGTTGGGGGAAGCCTGGAACAGCCTTTTGAAGTGTACCCCAAGTGTAATTGATTGATTTGTTGGTTCGGACGGAAGTACTAAGTACCCGGGAAGTAAAACAAGGAGGGCTGGCTTATTACCTCTTTGTGTTGTTAATTAAGTGGAATTATAATAATTTTCAACCCCTTCACGACAACTGGTGCCGCGACCCGGGACTAACGTCGACCTCAAATCCAAGCTTACACAATGGCCTTAGTATCACAAGAAGATGGTCCAGATCTTCATTTTATATTGGAATGCTCCGATGATGATACTAAAAGGACGTACACATTTTGCGAAGCGTGTGCAAAGATGACGCAGTATCAACAACAGGTGCTCAGATTACCAGGTGATTCGAGCTGTTGGTTTTCATTATTTGAGATACGTAAGGTGAAGCAGGCTGCACCCAACTTTAGGGTGCGAGACGATCTCACTACATTTGGAAATTTACAAGCATCTGTGAAGGCACTGGAGGATTTGTTCCCAAATTTAGGGTATGAGATTATTAGACGGGATGAGTATGAGAGTGCGTGTGATTATGATTTGGTGCGGACCGCAGAAGATATTGGACTGATGATGTCTTTACTATTAGCAGAAAATCAGTGGGAAACATCATTAATGGTATATCGAGAAGAAACTGACAATATCATTCCCACTTACTATATAATAGCAGACACTGTACATACACCGGTAAGGGAGTCTAAACCACCGGGTATGTTGGAGATCATTGACAGAAGTGAGCTTGAAGAAGTACCACAGTTGAGGCCCAGAAAAAATTACCAAAACCAAAAAGAAGTTGGAGTTCTCATCTGATGACGATGAAATCATGTCCACACCAAAACTAGCTGGGCTCAAGCAAGAACCAGGGGTGGCCTCACCTATCCAGGGTCCAGGGGTGGCTGCACCTAGACAGGGTTCAGGGATGGCTGCACCTAAACAAGATCCAGTGGTAGCCAATTTGGTGAAGATGATGCAAGATGGGCATTTAAGTTTGGAAGAATTAGCCATAATCACTGCGACCTTGTCAGCTAGCCGAGCACCCAATACAATGAGAGGAGCACCTAGTACATCGTATCATACACCAGCTACACATCCCCGGACACATCATAATACTTCAGGGTATGGTATGACTGGTGGAAGTGCAAATGCATGGGCACCCTCACCTCAACCAGTTACAGCCATCATTCAGAATACCGAGATAAAATCTTTTGATGGGAATAGGAAGGACGCTGGAAGTGCACGGGCTTGGGTCGCTCGATTCTCACACGTAGCCAATATATCACATTCGAATGATAGTCAACGTCTGGGAATGTTTGTTGATAGTTTGACAAGCACAGCGTCATGGTGGCATGAGCAACTAGCAG
This sequence comes from Peronosclerospora sorghi, assembly GCA_026184515.1. Taxonomy (NCBI): domain Eukaryota; phylum Oomycota; class Peronosporomycetes; order Peronosporales; family Peronosporaceae; genus Peronosclerospora; species Peronosclerospora sorghi. The sequence continues at coordinate 27,687,118 of CM047582.1, read as the reverse complement.
ATTCGGTGAAGTATGTCTGGGGTACGGTGATCGCGCTTTTTCAGAAGATATTTTGTGTGGACAAAGTGTCGCCTCGAGTTGTGTATTCAAGATTGACGCAGAAACATGATGAGCTGGATATTACATATCTGTACCGATTAAACGTAGCAGCTTTGCGAGCAGGAATTGACTTTAGAAAAGCGTTCAATGCTTCACTATTGGAAGAACACATTCAACAATTCTTTGATACCATTCATGATCGCACCATACAGATGCAGTATCAACATATCACTTTCTCAAATATTGAAGAGCTAGAAAGATTATTGATTAAACATGAAGCGCGGCTTATGAGGCCTGGAAAGGAGAGAGCTACACGTAAGAATGCTGATGCTATGTATAAAGACCCGCAACCTAGTGCATACGATGGTCGGGGAAGTACATGCAGTACAGCGGGTGCGACCGACGTATGAGGAAAAGAGTGCGCGAACGCCAACAAACCCTAATACTGACCATGTTGTGATATGTGAACACTGTAACCGACGGGGACATGATAAAATTCACTGTTGGAAACTGGTGAGGTGTGAGCATTGTGAGAACTTTGGTCATGAGGTGAAGTATTGTCGGAAGTTCATTGAAGAGATGGCCGATATGCGTACTAAATTGAAGTCAGGAGAGTTGACCAAATCTCAGGTGGCGGATCTGTTAAACGACTAGCCCCACAGCGCATTGCAACCACTGTCGAGAGAAAGGGGGGGCATTGTAAAGTGAAAGTGAACGACACCGCTGTCACCCTGCATAAAGAAGAAAAACAGGAAAAATACTACATGTTGTAGGTATGTATCACTCACTTTGGACGAGGATAAAAAAATAAGAAAATTCAAGAAAAATTGACAAAACAAGCTACCTCCAGTGAGGGTAAGACGCAAGCTGAACTGACGATAAGTGGTAAAGTAACAGAGATTTCAGCATGTGTCACACTGGTGGATAAAAATGTGGGAGAAGGAGAATGGAGAAGACAACTAATAGAACGCCTCAACCCAAGGAAAATGTTAATGTTGGACAAGGGGCGGACATAAATGGTGGTTCGTACTCTGTGGAAGATAATGCTGTTGGATCTAAAGGAAGTCAGAACCGAGCAGAAGAGGATATAGCTGAGGTGGAGATGTATAAGCCTCACAAAATAAAAAAGAAAAAGGAGAAAATAAAAAAAGATATTCAAGAAAATAGCAAGAAAAAGAAAACAGGTGTGACAAGACCCTGAAGACGTAGTACATCCCTATCACGAACCCATGTTGATTGTGATGAGTAGAATGCGGACCCGAGTTGGTTGCATTAGGTGGAATAACAAAAGAAAAGCAGAATTAAAAACAAACATACATGTTTAACCAAGAACTGGAGGTTTGTTGGAACATGTGGATAAGTCACGTCAACATTTAATTTTATTGACGCAATATGGTTAAATATGACGATGGTAATATGGAGAGGAGCCTATGTGCACCGCGCCCCATAGCTCACAGAAAATATACATTAATGCATAGCTCCATTTTCCAGCTATATGAATAAACCATTTTAAATTTGGATATGCATTTACAATTGAATATACCCATTAATCGCTCGGATGATATAATTCTTGGTGTAAAAAGCGCAAAAAAGCCCAAGAAAAAAGAAATTATTAAATAGAATAAATGTTCGTAATCAATAGTGCTCCATAAATTAGTATTAAGATGTAAAATTCGTGTATCAATGAGATCTTACGAAGAGAAACCTGTCAGGGTGCTAAAGGTGTGAAACCTGTACGGCAACAGCAAAGATCGTACGAAGAGAAACCTGCCAGGGTACTAAATGTGTGAAACCTGTACATCCATTGAAAACAACAAGAAGAACCGCAAAAAAAAGATCGTACGAAGAGAAACCTGTCAGGGTGCTAAAGGTGTGAAACCTGTACGGCAACAACAAAGATCGTACGAAGAGAAACCTGTCAGGGTACTAAAGGTGTGAAACCTGTACGGCAACAACAAAGATCGTACGAAGAGAAACCTTTCAGGGTACTAAAAGTGTGAAACATGTACGGCTATTTTAAAATAAACGAAGAAAACCTGTACATCGAGGGCGACCGTACGAAGAGATACCCAAAAGGGTCCAGCAGGTGCAAAACTTGTATGGAGTGTCACGAGATGTTACGGAAATAAATAAATAAATAAATAAATAAATAAGCCATGGGGCAATAAACTGAGCGCAGAGGAAGACGAAAGGGGTGCGCAGCAGCTTGAGACAGAAAGCGAAGATAATCAAACAGGAAGAAACAAAGTCGACGGGAAGAGAGAAGAGCTCGGATTTCGTTCCATCAACATGAGTGGATACAACGAGGAGTGGGTGGATGTACAGAAAAGAACGTTTACAAGATGGGCCAACACGTATCTATCACGCAAGCGCATGACGATTGAGGATCTGTACGAGGACTTAAAAGATGGCATTGTCTCATCTCGCTACTCCAGATTATCTGTCGTGAGAAAGTGTGCCGAAAATTCAACAAAAAGCCGCGTATGCGCATCCAGAAGATGGAAAATTTGAATTTTGCCTTTGCGTTTATGCAAAAGAAGAATGTGAACGTGACGAATATCGGGTACTCGGATATTCTCGATGGCAACAATAAGTTGGTGCTTGGTCTCATGTGGACGCTGATTAAAGCTTTCCAGGTGGCTGAAATTGACGTAGAAGGC
>CM047582.1:27650588-27663187 GCA_026184515.1 Peronosclerospora sorghi | reverse complement strand
TGTACCCAATGGAATCGGCTAGTTACACACTCGGTGGATCGGGATCGCAGATCGATCTGATTCAGTCTTGAATATGAGACCGTGCTGGCTAAGTGTACCTAGGGCGGAACCCTTCACCCCAGGTACGTACAGACCAGAAACACTTCCGAAAGATAGATTCCAATAGTTCGATCGTCCAAACGATCTAGACCTGACCAATACGAAATAATAGAGGGTAGACCGACCGTTCCGGTCTCGCCCCTGACCAATATGAGAGAAGACCAAAACCGATCTAAACTCCAACCAATGTTACAATAAGCCAATATGTCCACGTAAAGACCCAATATGCCCGTGAAACTCCACAAACCATATCTCCACGTAAAGACCAATCCAGTGAATAGCACGTTCCAAACGTACTTGAGTCAAAGTGTCGAGATCGCCAAATCGTACTCCCGTCGAGGGACTTCCGGTGGCCAAAGTGCGCGTGCGGCGCGTCCAGACCGGGTATAATAGGCAAGAGGGGATAATTCAACCCTCTGCCCCCAAACACTCCACGGCGGGCGGAGGCGACTAGTGTAAGTGAAAAGAATAACGGCGACCCCTTGCTGCGGTGTAGACCAAGACCAGAAGAGGTTTTGCCATATTACTAGACCAAAAGACTTTTACTTGGAAAATCCACAACCAAAAGACTCTTACTTGGAAAAACCGCAACTAACCAATAATACTACCTCCCTATGGTCCCAAATGTACCCACACAAAATTATGTAAAATACCCAAAGTCAGGTGGCTCACCCAAGACCAGCGTTCTTGATACTCCTTGAATTTGATAGGCTAAAAAGACCCCCTTGTTTGGACCAATCGGAAACTCGACCAACTGCATTGACCAAAAGTGGCCAAATTTATGGTACACTTCACCACAATCAAGCGAAAGAGTGCATCAAGATCGCGGATAGCTACGAAGTGGATGATAATGGATTATTGTATTACTGCCTCGATGCCGACCGAGACAGTGCAGACCGGGACCGACTGGCGAAATTAGTGATCCCCGAGTTGCTGCAGCCTGATGTCCTTCATCACTATCACGTGAGTCTAGAAGGGGGACATCAGGTCATAGGCAGGACCTATCACAAGATCAGGTCCCACTTCCACTGGAGAGGCCTTTACCGCAGTGTGCAGAAATATGCGGGCTGTTGCACGGATTGCGAGACCGGAAAGGGTAGACCGGTAATCAAGGGGAGATCGCCCGGAAATATCGAAGCTACCTACCCTTTCCAGGTCATAGCGATGGACCACATACCGTCACTTCCTAGATCGACGCGCGGCAACACTGAGCTGCTGATCTGGGTAGACCTGTTCACCGGTCTAGTTATTGCGAAGGCAAGTGCATCTCGGTCTGCGGAGCAGATCGCCCAGAGCTACGAAGAATGTGTGTTCTGAAGATTCGGCGCCAGCGAGGTCATAAGGAACGATCGGGAACCCGGTCTTATTGCCGAGGTGTTCCGGTCGTTCAATAACATGCTGGGCCAGAAACAGAGTGCGACGATGGCATATCGTCCGCAAGCAAATGGATCAGCGGAACGCATGGTGCAGACCGTAACGAGGGCGATCAAGATGTACGTTGCTGACCCAGACCAGCGAGATTGAGACGAGTATGCAGAAATCCTGGTGTTTGCACTCAACTCGTCGGGTCCGAGGAGAAACGCCTTTTTATCTGACATATGGATGGGACCCTCGGTCGACACGGGAAGCTGCGATACCTATCGGTTGCACCCGGACCCGCGATCGCGATGCTCGACGCTGGCGCATGCAGGTCCAGAAACACTACCAGCATGCAAAAGAAGTCTTCAACGAAAAGCTGCGTCAGGCCACACAAGACCGGAAAAATGACCAGGTCTGACCCCACGGTATAGAACCAGGGGCGAGGGTATGGCTATAATTAGACCGAGTGAAAGAGGGCTATGCGAAGAATCTGGATCACATGTGGCACGGCCCTTTCCGTGTTTCCGAGCTGATCGGTGAGCACGCTGCCCGTCTAGTAACAACTGGTAACAGATTACAAGGTCTTCCCGATCGTGCATGTGTCCAAGTTGAAGCTGGTCCGAGAATTTCCTGATCGACCCAAAACTCCCTGTCTGGTAGACGAAGAAAAAAGATTTGATTTCGATGAAGCGTTACTGCCGGAGGACAGCTGGGAACGACCATTAGAGGAAGACGAGTTTGAAGTGGAGAAGGTCTTGGATGTTCGGTCGACCAAGAAGACCAGGTTCGGTCGGACTCACCGAGTGTACCTGGTCCGATGGAAGGACAATGATGAATCAACTTGGGTCGACGATCTCGACTTGAATTGTGGGGATCTTCTACGAGAGTTCGAACGAGAACGAGTCAGCCGTAATCGCTTCGCAGTGATGCAGACTCATGAAGACCAAGACCAAGACACGCAGTAGCATCGGTCGGTCTAGACCGGTGTGAAGATGTGGTAGGTCCGGAGCTGATGTGAAATTGTGATGAACTGTGACGAATTGGAGTAGAGGAATAACGAATGTGATGACTATTTTTCGTGATGGGGGTGGAACTGTTTACGATAACGTGTTCGGTGCAACTATGGAGAGAGTGGTAAAATTAGTTCAAGTGATTTGACGATCGGACATATGAAAAAGAAATTATGACATGTATTGCGAGTTATCTGGTCGACTACCTGCGACTTCACTTGCTATCGCCCCACAGACAGCCGATGGCCATCGAAGGATGATTTTCCACTTGATCCTGAAACTGGTTGCGCCAGGGGTCCTTCCGGTCAAGCTGGACCAAAGCATCCTTGAGGTCCGCGACCGGCTCAGCGCAATCAAGACCGGGGTACCATATGCCGTCGTCGACCAGCAGTCTGGTCTTCTCAACGCGACGCTCGGCATGTGGAGGTCACCCGGCCTAGCAAAGTGTCGATCCACGGAGTCAAGTGGAACACAAGTCCTATCTTGGGGTGTTCGAAAATTTTCCATGGTTCATCGCCGTATAGGCGGGAGATCTGCGCCGACGTAATCAAGTCCTCTCTCCATGCAGACTCGGCAGGGGTTTTCTTGGCCGGTGGAAAAAAGCCAGGGGTCCGGGTGAGAGAGATACCGGGCCAGAAGCTGCTTGGTCAGGGTAGACCGGCGCAAATGGCCGATTTGCCCCGACGACCACGGCAAAGTGACTTCAAACGTCCGCGGCGGAAGGGAGCTGGTGTCAACCGCCATGTCCTTCAGTAGAGCGTACTTGTGAAGCTCGGATGTCCCGGGGAGAACCGAAGGCGCCGGCTTCGCGAATGTCGATACTGGTGCAGCGTCACTTGTCAGACCGGTCTTCTGCTCTGACCCCAATGTCGACGCCACTTGGATGAAACTTTCACGTAAATTTGTTCGTGACTTGGACGGGATGGCGACCATAAACTCGGAATCGCAGGACCCTTCTCTGGAGTCCTCCTCGGACGAGACCCCTTTGTGCTTGGTGCGATTTGCAGTACGGCGCGAGGGCGCTCGACTTTCCGAGGGGCTATAGATTTCGTCCGTGTCCGATTCCGAGTCCATGAGAAGCGCCTGTGTCTTGGCTCGCTTATGAGGCACTGCACGCTTCCCCCGAGTCTGTGTCCGCGCGCAGTGCCCCGTGCCCTCGAGCTACCCGGCGCGTCCGCGCGATTCTTCCATTTTTGTGTAATTTCGGGCTTCTGAATATTAGCCATTGAACGATGTCGGTCTTGGTCCTGCTGCAAGCGGTCTTGGTCTTGCTCCGAGGCGACTAAGGTTGCCGATGCGGACCAATCTACGCTGGAGGAAGCAGTCGAACACGGATGCAGCAAGTTCATCAAGCGCTGGCGGCACTGGTCTAGATCCACATGACGACGACCCGACTCTAACGTCTAAGCGTCTGACTTGTCTTGACAAGACCGGACCTTCCCGGTCTGGTCTTGAATTGAAATCTGAAGCTCGGCAATGCGTCGCGCGAAGTCGTCGCCTTGCATGCGCAGTGAGGTCGCGTCAAACTGTCCGTCCAGATGCTGCCGGCGAACAAGTGCAAGTTGATCCCGGAGATGGGGCTGATGAGCCTCCAGACGGGACAGCTCATGACGCGCGCTTACCAGCTCCTCTAAAATTGGTCGAAGCTAGTCAACATGATCGTCGGACTGCCTATCGGCATCAAGCAAGGCACCTATTGCCTTGACGACGCTGGGAGGGATGAGAGATGAAGACAAACGAGGTTCAAGACAAGTACAAGACGAAGGCCAAAGATGCGCACCTCGTGTTGCCTGGTGGGCCACCTGGGTCCTGAGACGCAGGTTTTCTGCAAGCATATCCCGCATCTGCGTGTCGGCTTCAGTCTGACGCCCTTCCGATGTTGAAGTGTACGAGAGTTACGTGAGCTGTCATACCGAGCCGACCGGACAGGCGAAGCAAGGTGGGGCGACTCGGCGCATAGATTTTCTGCAAGAACAACAAGAACAAGCGTCAAAGGGAAGCATAAGAAGATCAAGTGAAGTAAAGGCAGTACCTGACGCAGGTGACGAAGATGTTTGGTCCATGGGGAAGAAGTGTGAGTGACCAAGGTCCAGTTGGTCGAGTGATGGGTGAGTCAGACCGTTATCGTTGTGCGACACGGTCGGACTCAGGGGCGGCTGTGGTGAAGTGTACCACAAATTTGGTCAATTTTGGTCAAGTCAATCGGTCGAGTTTCCGATTGGTCTAAACAAGGGGGGCTTCTTAGCCTATCAGATTCAAGGAGTATCAAGAACGCAAGTGTTGGTGAGTCACCTGACATTGGGTATTTTACATAATTTTGTGCGGGTACATTTGGGACCATAGGGAGGTAGTATTATTGGTTAGTTGTGGTTTTTCCAAGTAAGAGTCTTTTGGTTGTGGATTTTCCGGATAGAGGGCTTTTGGTTGTGGATTTGCCTAAAAAAGTAGAAGTCTTTTGGTTGCAGGGTTTTTCTAAGTAGAGGTCATTTGGTCTTGGTCTATACCACAGCAAGGGGTCACCGTTCTTCTTTTTACGTAAATTAGTCGCCTCCGCCCACCGCGGAGTGTTAGGGGGAAGAGGGTTGAATTATCCCCTCTCGCCTATTATACCCGGTCTGGACGCGCCGCACGCGCGCTTTGGCCACCGGAAGTCCCTCGACGGGAGTACGATTTGGCGATATCGACACTTTGACTCAAGTACGTTTGGAACGTGCTATTCATTGGATTGGTCTTTACGTGGAGATATCGTTTGTGGAGTTTCACGGGCATATTGGGTCTTCACGTGGACATATTGGCTCATTTTAACATTGGTTGGAGTTTAGACCGGTTGATTGGTCTACCCTCTATTAATTCGTATTGGTCAGGTCTAGATCGTTTGGACGATCGACCTATTGGAAGTTATCTCTTGGAAGTGTTTTTGGTCTGTTTGTGTCTGGGGTGAAGAGTTCCGCACTATGTATACCTAGCCAGCACGATCTCATATTCAAGAGTGAATCAGATCGATATGCGATCCCGATCCACCGAGTGTGTAACTAGCCCACTCCAATGGGTACACAAGGTGAGATGGTCTTAAGTGAATCGGACCAAGTGTCTCTAGATGATGATCGGTCGTCTGTCAGCAGCGGACGATCGGACCAGATTTCGAGTGGAGGTCCGCGGGGTACCCCCCCGTAAGTTGGAAGGCTGGGCACGATGGTGGTGGTCAGGTTGTCGATACAAATGTATTCGATTTCGAACTTGACTCCACCACAAAAACATATACTCTACATTATACTAATGTGGTTAGAATCCTTGGTTCGCTCGTCGTTACTGCTTGCAGTAACGGCGTGCGACCACTATCATCTGTATCCTCTAAATCTTCCTTCGTATCCGTCTTGAGCAGTCGATGCACCTGCGCTAGGTCTTCATACAGCCCCTGTACCTGTTTGCCTGCCGGAAAAAAGTGATCAAATCCACGGAACATAAATCAAATAGTATAAGCTCACCATCGACAACAATCCGGTCTTCTTGTGCGCGTCTTAACAACTTCCAGTGGTGGCGTGAGGAGCGCAGCCGCCCTGCCACGTGACAATTTCACCGCCTGCAAAATGTCGGTATGTAAAGCTGCTATTTCTACCCAATGATAAAGTCGAATATTTTTTTACTTAACTGTAAAAGCGCTATTTGTAACCAATTAAAAGAAATCGATAGTACAGTTCGACTTCGCTTAGGTACGGGATCATGCGGACATGGTATTCTTTTATATATATAGATAACGGAGAGTCACTTTAATTGATATCCCCACAGTCAATCACACGTTAACAGGGAAAAATATACCAGAAGACAGTTCGTAAAGAGAAGAAGAAAATATCCAAACCAGGGACTAAATCAACGGAATGTATATTGAGAAGTGTTTAGCTAGCGTAACATGAAATATGTACCAGATGTTGAAGTAATGGTAAACTTCCATCTGTTGTGTGGAATCCATTTTTTTCTTATGCGTAAAAAAAATGTATGTACTCAGAACCGAGTACTAATACACTAATTATGCTACTACATGTAATAAGAACGAAATACAAATTGCTACCTAAAAAAATAGTCCTACTCAGTTTTAGCAAAAACCAAAAATAGACGGACTATTTAAACAGATTTTATCCAACGTGTACGAAAGCGCTTGAAGCAGCAGCAGTTCTACCATCGAAGTTTTGAGGCGAAAAGACAATATTTATTTCTCCACTAGATCCCGGTAGAGCGCTGTTCTCCAGTACATCTAATCTTGTGCTGTGGCGACGAAAACAAAATAAGTCATACTAACATCATTCATTACAAGACTATGTGTTGCCTTTATCTCCACGGAATAGAACAGGATTAATGATAACCACGTCAGAACGTACATAAAATAGAAAGTATTCATGAACGACACGGTCAGAAGTCACAGATGTTCAACTGCAGTAGGAACGAATGGCTGACGGAATATATACATTGATAGTCCTGCGCTGCAATTCCGTCATTATGCGGTGCGTTTCCATGCTTACGGACTCTGATTGCAAATCTAAGCCAACCTGGACAATATATACATAGATAGTCCTGCGCTGCAATTCCGTCATTATGATGCGGTGCGTTTCCATGCTTACGGACTCTGATTGCAATCTAGGCCAACCTGATTACTCTTTTGTCCACCTGCATTTTGTGGTCGAATGGTTATCAGTCGTTCTCACGCATTCGCAAGTGCTGCGACGCGGCCATCGTTGGTCGAGCCACTGAATCTCTGCGTAAGTCCATCCAGAAACTTCCAACATTGTCGAATCTCTTTAACCGGTTTACATATAAACTTAGTTGTTTCAAGGTGGTTTGATTCCAACATTGTTGGTATCAAACCATCTTGATAAGTCAATGAAACAACTGAGTTCATATGTAAACCGGTTAAAGAGATCGATATGATCGAAAATCTCCTGCCCTACGTCCCAGCTGCAGTGCACGATGCTCGCTATACAATGAAAGAGAATTTGCCCTTCCAATTCGTTATCGCACCGCTTGATCAATTCCCACTGGCTGTCATGGTTGTCGCTCGCTTTGAGATATAAGTGCGCAAGCCTTTCTCCTAGTCCCACAATAAATGTGAGAACAGAGCGCAAAGGAGGTGGTCGGTCTATGATCGATGATCATAGACCAATCGGGGACCTGTCGGATGCAGACCAACCCACCCGCCTGCAGCTGCTCCTGCTTGAATTAAGACCTCACTTAGGATTTTGCTTTGAACGCAATATTCCAATCTGGAGTAGTATTGCCATGTTGAACGTCATTGAGCTGTCAGATGAGGAATTGGGGGTGCTGTTCAGCCCTGCCTTACACGGGGCTGTTCGCAACTCCATACCCGACAGAAAGTCCCTAAGCCAAGCGCCAATCAGACGTTCAACCAACATTAGAAGGGAGCAATCGTCAATGGCCAAGCACCTCGGAGTCGTTCCCGCTCGTTGCGGCTACCGAACGGGAAAATGTCTAAATCTCCAGGCTTTTAAGCGCAATGGAAAACTACATAAGCTATGCGAGTTCCACCGCGAGCGAGCTAATTTGAATCAGAAAAAGCTGGACCGCAAGAAGAGGATGCAGCGTTCCAAGATTATAACCACCGGGTCGCCATCTGCTTCGACATCATTCAAGGATGAAGCTTGTCGCGTCGAGGTCAGCAATGCTGGTCGCTCGCCGCGTACTGTCGAAGCGGTGATTAGTGATATGTTTGTCACTAGAGAGCCCAAGTTGGAGCTGAATGAGCTCAGAACAGATCTTATCGTTCCCACGAATCTTAATGAAGCTCCACTAGCGCTTGACTGTGAGGATCTTGCCATTTTCTGCAGTCTCATGAAGTTTGATGCTAACAATCGAGCGTCGGATAAATTGGCCAGCACACACTCGTGCCATTATTACACGAGCACTGTGTGAGGTCGTATATCAGATAACTTACTTAGTCCAGTCCAGCGAACACACTCATAGAAAGTAGCGTCACAAATAGAAAACTAATTTCTGACGGTCCCCGAGCTTTTATGTAGTATTAATACCAAAAATTCTTAACGCCATCATTAAGTGGAGGTAGTTTGATTATGCAGCACGTAAAATCTGTGGTAGGGGGCACGGTTATTGTAAAAATCACATGTAGCGATTTTGGAAGTTCTGGCTAAAATGTATTCGCGAAGATGAAACCTCATTGAGTAAAATATGCATATGGATTCGTTAGAGATTCAATTTAACTTTTAGCAATGTTATAATTGGATTTAGTAACCTTACATAATTTACTTTACGTAAAACAGCATAAGTGAAGATTTCCACCCCGTGGCAGTCGGCTGCACCTTGACTCTTTCTCACGCAGGATCCTACTTGCTCAAATCTATCAGACCAGGTAGTATAAGACCTCTGCTTAAGCTACAAGTTTCTACATATAGTTCGTGTAGGAAGACGCAGGTTGTGGTGTCCTTTGTCTTGTAGTGTGTATACGTAGCTAGTGGACCGATTAGAGTCCTGCTTGTGTCTTGTACTCCGGCGCGCTATTGCCAGGAGACCGTCCAGTCACTAGGTGCACGTGGCACTTGTATAGTAAAAAGTAAAAGTGTGTTATGTAAAGTTACCTAAGTGCTCAGTCCCACTGATATGCAACTTGAGAGTCTCCTGATATGCAGCTTAACAGTCGCGAGATGGTCGTCGCACTTGCATCTGATTGGTCGAAAAAAACAATATATACTCCAAATAAAGCATAAAACGTGGTCCACAGTAAACTTGTATACTCATGTATAGTCACGTTTTCAATCAAGACGTATACTTGAGTTCAACACTCCTTCCAAGGTTACCGGGGGCCATTTTCAACACAATATATCCAAAGGAAATAAAAACATCACGAAGTCAGCATCGGATGGGACCAATTCGAAATATAATCCATCGTTTCAATCCAATTCGACTTCTCAAACTTGCAATGCGCGGTCTATCCAATGTCTTGGTGAGTAAATCTGCCACCATCGCTTCACTTGACACGTGCTCCGGCTTCATCTTTCCTTTTCGTGCGTAATATTTAATAAACTTCAGCTTCACGTCCACGTGCTTCGCACTCGCACCACTCATCTCACTTTGTATCTGCTTAATCGCAGCCTGGTTGTCGATTTTTAGCACAATAGGCACTTATGTTTCGATTTCAATTTCTTCGAAGAGCTCTTTCAATCCAAACGCCTGTCTGCCTCCGACAGCCGCAGCAACGAACTCTACTTCAGCAGTAGATAGAGCGTGCTGTAAAAGCAGGTGAACTCGACAAGATCGTCGTGTTGCGTCCGGAAGAGGAGTTGAACTCCTCATCCACGATGGACGAGTCAGTTTTGGTGCAAACCAAACAGGCATTGAATGGCCGAAGCGGCCTCACGATCCTTGCGGATCCTGAGTACCCTTACCATTCCTTAATTAAGGAATTCGGAGATGTCATTAGTGACAACCCGCCAATGGGGTTACCACTGGATCGGGGAGTCCGACATGAGATTGACTTGGTTCCTGGAACCAAATACTACGTCACTAGGCAGTGGCCTCTCCCCAAGGAGCAATGCGACGTCATAGACGCATTCTTCAAGGAGAAAGAAGAGGCAGGGATGGTACGGGAGAGCAAGTCTCCCACTCATCTCCCACTTTTTGTGTTCGTAAACCGAACGGAACGTGGAGCATTGTGCATGCGTACAATAAGCTGAATGCAGCTACTGTACCAATTCAAACTCCGACTCCTCGAAAGGATGTCCTCCAGCGGCTCCTTTGGCAAGCTTATCCGTTCCGACGGTTTACAGCGCCTTAGATCTGGTGGACGGGTACTATCAGGTGCTCATGCGAGCAACCGATATCCCGCTTACAGCGGTCAGCACGCCTAGTGGCATGCTGTAGGAGTGACTTGTTATGCCACAAGGGATTTCAAATGCACCAGCGACTTTTAATCCCTTGGTGACATAACTCTTCAGCCCTCATAGAAATTACGCTCAGACGTACTTCGACGATATATTCGTTCATAGTCGCACAGAAGGCGACTCGTCAGATGTTCATACGCACCTAATACATTTTTGAGTGGTGCTCGAATGTATGCGGGGGCATAAGTTATATGCAAACGCATCCAAAATGTATTTTTGGTGCTGAGGAAATCCCTTTCCTCGGATGCTTCATCGGTAAGGATGGAGTGCGGGCGGATCCCGCGAAGGTGAAAGTCATTGTGGAGTGGCCTTCACCTGTAAATCTTAGAGATTTACGGAAGTGGCTTAGATTAGCAAATTATCTCCATAAATACAGCGAGAACTACGCTGAGATGGCGAAGCCATTAACAGACCTTCTTAACAGGGATGTAGATTGGTGTGGGAAACCAAACACCAAACCGCTTTCGAAGTGGTTAAGGGGAGCTTGTTGAAAGCCCCCGTTCTTGCTCTCCCAGATCCTGGGAAACCATTTAGTGTCGTCTGTGACGCCTCCGATTTCGCAATCGGATGTGCTTTGTTACAAGCAGACGATGCAGGAAGGGAACACGTGATTGCGTTTGAGTCGAGGCAGCTTAAAGATGCGGAACGGAATTATCCCGTTCATTACAAGGAGCTACTTGCAATTAAGTATGCTCTTGTCAAATTTAGGGTTCACCTACTTGGCTCAAAGCTGTTCGTGGTTTATACTGACCACGCGTCCTTACGGACAGCGATGTCGAAAGTCGAGCGCCCTCGCGCCGTACTGCAAGTCGAATCCAGCATACAGGGGTATCGTCTGAGGAGGACTCCAGCGAAGGGTCCGGCGATTCCGAGTTCATGATCCCCATCCAGTCCAAATCTCAAACGAATTTGCGTGACAGTTTCGTCCAAGTGGCGTCGACAGTGGGGTCGGAGCAGAAGACCGGTCTGCCAAGTGACGCTGCTCCAGTATCAACATCCGTGACGCCGGCTCCTTCGGTTCTCCCCGGGACATCCGGGATTCATAAGTACGCCTTATTGAACAACGTGGCGGCTGATACCAGATCTCTTCCGCCGCGGACGTTTGAAGTCACTTGGCCGTGGTCGTCGGGGCAAATCGGCTGTTTGCGCCGGTCTACCCTGACGAAGCAGTTTCTGGCCCGGTCTTTCTCTCGTCCGGACCCCAGGCTTTTTCCACCGGTCAAAAAAAACCCTGCCGCGTCTGCATGGAGGGCGGACCTGATTACGTCGGCGCAGATCTCCCGCCTGTACGGCGATGAACCATGGAAAATCTTCGAAACACTCCAAGATAGGACTTGTGTTCCACTTGACTCCATGGATCGGCACTTTGCTAGGCCGGGTAAAGAATTTCAACAGGATCCACGGCCAAGCAATTTGGGAAGCGTCCCACTACTTGGTGCTTCCTCCCGACCGGGTGCGACAAGATCCGGGCCTGGCGACGTTCCAGAGCAAGCGCAAGCGACGTCGAATTCGAGCGGGCGAGGCTTGGCAATCCCTGTGCCAGTACATTTTGGACGGTATGCGAGCTCGAGAGTGTGACGTCGACGTGTTCTTGTACCCGGTGTTCCTCCACATTCCAAGGCGTCGCGTTGAGAATACCAGACTTTTGGCCGACGACGGCACATGGTACCCCTGTCTTGATTGCGCTGAGCCGGTCGCGGACCTCAAGGATGCTTTGGTCCAGCTTGACCGGAAGGACCCATGGCGTGACCAGTTTCAGGATCAAGTATAGAATCATCCGTCGATGGTCATCGGCCGTCTGTGGGGCGATAGCAAGTGAAGTCGAACGTAGTCGACCAGATAACTCGTAATACATGTCATCATTCTTCTTCATATGTCTGATCATCAAATCACTTGAACTAATTTCACCACTTTTTCCATAGTTGCACCGAACACGTTATCGTAAACAGTTCCACCCCCATCACGAAAAATAGTCATCACATTCGTCATTCCTCTACTCCAATTCGTCACAGTTCATCACAATTTCACATCAACTCCGGACCTCCCACATCTTCATACCGGTATAGACCGACCGATGCTACTGCGTGTCTTGGTCTTGGTCTTCATGAGTCTGCATCAATGCAAAGCGATTACGACTGAATCGTTCCCGTTCGAACTCTCGTAGAAGAGCCCCACAATTCAAGTCGAGCTCGTCGACCCAAGTTGATTCATCATGGTCCTTCCATCGGAC
>CM047582.1:27614195-27626647 GCA_026184515.1 Peronosclerospora sorghi | reverse complement strand
CTTGGCTTTCTGTAGTGGTTCTGACAGTTTGTTTTCGTGATCTGGTTCACCTGTTATTCCATGTGCCCTAGCGTCCCTATCCATGGAGTATTACATATAGCTGAGGACGCATGACTTGTCGTTGGCTTTGCCACCATAAATGAACACGTTGTTATGCTTGTAAGTTGCGCCAATGTCTTGACCTTCTTTGATGATGCTAATGGTCTGTTTGCATAGTCTGGTGAACTTATTACTTCATGCGCCCTAGCCTTCACTGCCGTGATGCTAAAACCAACACGACTGTAATGAGACACCGTGTGGATACAAGACACACTACTTAGAGACGGACGAATCGTTCGCATCGTTCATAAGATGAAGGTATAACACAATCTTTGTTGTTGATGTTCAATGTTTGCAGACACCACATCAAGTCAAGGCAACATTGTGCTAGCATGTAGGGTTTTGGCATAGAAAATTATACCGTGAATTGATAACTACCACAGATCATCTTCTATATGTTGTAAATAAGGATTCCAGTTCACCACAATTTCCCCTTGCGTAACTTCAGCGTAAGCGAGCAAAAGGCAAGCACACACATAACTCTTAACCCCAATTCAGAAATGTACGTGAAGAATCGTCAGTCATAGTCGTGGCAAAACATGATATGTCACCTTCCTTGCATATGTGCCTCATCTTATTCCAAGCACTTTCTTGTTCGAACACATAGCGAGCAGCTTGCTTTGTACTGTGAAGCACTTCTTGTACCAGACATTTTGTGTTAGGGTGCTCTTTACCTCGAATCTGTCTGTGTATTTCTTCCGTGTCTTCTCCGTATGCGCATGCAGCGACGTTTTCTATCAGCATGCTTGTCTTCGTCCTTAGCGGTTGACTGGTCCTATCTTTCTCATCGCCGTTCTTACCACGCACCTCATCCTCTAGTGCCTCGCCTTTCACCTCGGAGTTTTCCTCAAACTTTAACTTTTCTTCGTCAATTCGATCCTCATCGTCGTCAGAATCTTCACCCCACAGTTTTCATCCACGACGTTTTCATCATTCTGGTTAAAATCACCCATTTCACGATCAAGCTCTTCCGTGTCTTCACTTTCATTCTGTTCGACTTCTTAATCGTCAGGCATGCCGTGCATCGTACCCTCAAAATCGTTCTGCATCTCAAGACCCTTGTCTTCAGCTTTCTGATCAGATGGTGGCTCAGGCTCCTCCTGTCTCTCTCCCTGCAAGGCTTTTTGTGCTTTTCCAATAAAGATTTGTTTTTCTATAAGTCTTCGAGACGCGTTTTGGTCGCACTTATATCCAACTTGATCTTAGGCAGCTCGTTTTCATTTGCTCAACAGTACTGGAAAGTTGCGCAAGTTCTTTTTCAACAGAAGTTTTCTCATCACGAAGTTGTTCGAGTTCGTTTCGCATTGATGATGCATTGGCTTGCAAAGCTTGAATTTAATTCTCGCTTAGACCACTCGCAAGTGTGCTTGACATCCCACCACAGCGAGCATGTTTACCACCCAGACATTGCACAGACATTTCCACCAACTGTCAATCCAAAGTGACGACGCGGTATTTGCATTGGCGTCCTTGATAAGCAATTGCTGAAGCTTCGTCCAGATTCTTTGCCACCAATGTGTCGCGCAGGGCATGATAAAATGCAGGCAGATATTTGTCATCGTTGACCTTCACTAAGTCAAAAAGACGTGGTGCCTCTTTCCCAGAAGGAGCTCTAACACTAGTAAAATACTGAGAATACTTGGACTAAAAATAACCTAACTGTTCTATTATCAAAAACGTGGTACGTCCCAAATTATGCTTGCGTAAATGTGTCACGCAAGGTTGGGCACCTGAAGTTGTCTCAACGACCAAATTATTGAGAGCACCACAAGAAGTTGATATGACAACGTCGTATTTGCTGTCGATCGCACCAAGATCACCGAAGCGACCGTACAGCCCAGCGTTTTCGAGTGGCATTCCTGGCTTTGATGCATCAAGAAGCTCTCGAAGCATACGACTTCGAGTCTCATGAGACTGCATCGCGCCGGAAGCCTCTTCGGCTTTCGAACGGTATTGCTCTACAAGCGAGCTTTCTTTACTTTTAACGAGATCCAACTCTTGCATGGCTACAACAACTCGACCCTGCATATTCTTAATTTTTTCACGTTTCTCATTCTGATCTTTCTCAACACCACGCAAATAGCTTCAGGCTCAATGATACTACAGGAGTTTGCTTCGAGTGCCTTCTTGGCATTTGTCACAGGCTCCTCCACAAGTTGGATTTCCGTTTCGGTGGTGTCAATCACTGACCGCAAAGCATTCATTTCAGCCTGAAATGGTTCCATTTCCTGCTGGATACTCTCCATGGTGCTACGTAACTTGGCTGTTTCTTCCTTGTGGCCCTCGAGAATGCTCTCTAGCACCTTCTCCTGATTCTTCAGCTTTGCTTGCAACTTCTCTACTTCCTTCTCCAGCAGCGGTACCAGCTCCTCGTTTTCCTGCTCTTTTTGCTCGATATTCTTTTAGCTCCTTCTTATATTTTGATTGCAGTTCCTTTTGCCGTTATTTGGCGTATTTAAGCTCTTCTCGCAACTTCACATCTTGCTTTTCAAAGTCAGCATATTCTGACTTCTTCTCATCCAGCTTTTTGACAACTTCGTCGTGCTCGCTCTTGACACGCTGATACACAGCTTGGACTGCCTGCAACTCTTCACGGTTATTTCCATGCGTGCCCACTCCTTCTTGTACTCGGTTTGCAGCTGATCGCGTTGGGACTCACACAGTTCACGGTTTTTTTACGCCTCTTGAATCCACAACTGATACAGAATGTTTGTCTTAATGTAGACTTCCTTTTCCTTCCGAAGAAACTCCATTGCTTCTGCTCGAGGTCCCTCGAGATGTGCCTTCTCCTTCTCGACAAGCTTGACTCGACCCACTTTTCTCCTCGCGTGTCATTGCACTGTTCCACTTCGTCCCATACTCGATCCGTCGGCTCCACATACACATTGGAGCCAATAATGTCTTCCAAATACTCAAGAAGACCATCTTCATTCGTGAAGCCGTTCCACCAGTTTAGAGCGGCGAAGCACCGTCCCTTCTCTTGGAACACGACATTTGTCGGTCCATCCTTACAGATTTGCGTCGGTACTTGCTCGAAATTAGAGGAAAAAGCCGACGGGATTCCTTCCTGAAGCGCCCGAACTCGACGGGTTTTGTCGTCCTATTCTATTACTCGCTGGTTAAAGCCCAAATCCCTTCGTCAGGGTACCGCCCCATGTCAAACGTCCATAAATCCATTGGAATCGCACCACCGTTGACCACAACGTGATCACTCTTCCGAAAACATGACGAGCTTCCATCGCATGAGGACATCGAATTGGCCAGTTGAGAGAGCAATCATGTTCACATTTGACGACAGATACGACACGTCAATCATAAATCTCGACCCAATGACTCCATCGATTGCCCAAATCCAAAGCCTAAATGCACCTGAAAGCGACCAACCGCTGTAAACTCGTATAATAATTGTGCAAGGTACCATGGCAATTCAGGTTATGAATATCGACGCGCATTTTCAATACAGTAGTAAGGTGAGGTTCCGTCCAATCCAACGCAGCACTGTTGCAAACTCGTTCACACTTTTTGGACTTCTTAGCTGGCAAGACGCGTGGTTTAGAGGCCGGATCTCGGGGATCCCGCATGCCTGGCAACGCTCCATCGCAGATATTCCATGCTAAACGCAAACTGAGCCAATACTTTTATTCGCAGCGTCATGAAACATTTTGGCATCCCATAGACGAAGATGTCATGACGTACGTGCTTCACACGATCACAGAAATTTTGGCCAAGATACTACACAATTTCAATGAAATGTTTAATGATCCCAAACCCAAACACTGATGTGATCTTTTTCCCCGGTATCATCACATCAAAGTCAGCGATGTCCCCATAACTTCCTCGTGATGACTTCTGTGCCTGCGGCGCCAAAACCCACTTGCAACAGCTGGGCAATCCTGCTCAAGTATCTCCTGTAGCATTTTTGTCTCATATCCGTTTCACTGGGAATGTCTTCGTCATACAAGTCGCCGACATTTCGGTCGACCTGAGTGGATTGCGAGCGAGCTTCCTCACGAGACGCATCACTCAGTCGATCAGACCGATCAGCATCGTTTCTGCATCCTTTGAATGATCGAAACACCCACGCTAATCATGACGATCACCAGCCTTACAATGTTAAGAGCAGCGGTAGTCTGTGCATATCCTGATGTATCAAATACCACGACTGCGTACCAAGAACTCGTGCCACTGGCTGCGCTGCAGTCAATGCACGTATCGTTGACGTAACAGCCCAAACTGTCAACGGTAGCAAGTTCCGTCGTGCCAGTCGGTTTATCTACGAAATACGGCGCTAACCAGCCTGTTTCGGGTCGTTGTCAGCTCGGGCACGATCCAACCACCCGTCACTAGTGAGTTTTTGAAACTTGACTTTTTGGAGCCAGGTCTTGGCTCCTCTTTTTCATTAATATTCACGAGTTCCATAGTGACTGTCAATCCATTCGCATCCCGCACGGATTCGTTGTAATATTGGCGTCTGCGTCAATACGCAACAAAAACGCGTATGAAACGCCAACATTATCTCAAGCGATAAAGGTTTCAGCTGACGCAACCTGTTGCACAGGAATTCCCCGCTGTCTAATCGTTTGGAACCCCGTCATCTAGAGCCGCACTCGCTTGAACTGACCCTTAATCGTACGCCCACTATCGTCTACTTTCTTCTCACGCTCTATCTTGCGATGAAGTGTCACTCTTGGTGAGTTGGTCCTTCCCATGAGTTGGATATACGAGCTGAAATGTTCTACTTTTAAAGAATATCGGCACCAATTACTTCATCTTGCAGCAACTCCCCAGCATTGGTCGCGTTATCAACGCGTATAGAACAATTGTTTGGAGCTCGAACTAGAAGACTATCATGTCATCATCACCTACTCACATCGCAACTATCCTCTCGAATTTTCTCAGCCTATAAAAACGACCGTTGCACTGTCCAACTATTGCTAAAGATCGCCTAAAATATTTTTACAAACTGTTAGTCTCAGTGAGCAATAGCCGATCGTTGAGCCCTTGAAATCATTCAAGCTGAGGGTTTGAGGTGGTTTGCCTCTCCTTCTTTCTATATCCCTCTTTCAGTGTTGCATACTGCACCCAAGTTGTAGCATAACCTAGTACGGAGCAAGGTTGTAACACTGGATACAGGATATTGCGTCATTTTACTGCAATTTCGCCTTAATGAAAGCGAACAAGTAGCGCCAGAACTCCTTGGCTGCTACTTTATCCAGATGACGCTTGTCCTGGTGGATCATTAGCACTTTCACACCCCACTGCTTTATGTCTTCTTAAACACTTCAAGCGGAAACTCCACTTCCACCCCTTAAATTGCCACGACTGTCCCGACACGATCATACCAACGACTGAGCGCCAATCCTTGTCGCGAAATCGACTGACCGTATCCACGACCTTAACCGTGTACACGTGTCCATCCTCTTCGTGTGAAATCATCATCGACTGTTGTTTCCGATTTACTTCCGCTTTTTTTGTGCATTCGAGACGTAGACACCATTTTCGAGAAAATCCTTTGCATTCAGCATCGTAAACAAGTCCGAGAAGCCTGCCGGCACGACAATGATCGGCATGCCCATTAATTTTTCTTTAATCAGTCTATGCATGGGCAACAATTCTTTCTTGACCGTCGTGGTTGCGACCAAAGCCGACGCTTTCGTCGCCTTTTCAATCTTTTCCTTTGTCTCGGCATTGACCATCTCCAGCGTCTTGACCACATTCTCAAACTTGTTCTTGTGTGCATTCAGCACACTCGTTCTCGTTCTCATGACGTACTCTTTGTCCGAGATCCTCTTCATCACCGCATCCGCCTCCACTTGGTCGGGCGTCTTGTCGGGTTTCTGTTGGGGCCGTGGCAGCTCCTTCTCCTGCAAAATAAGAAAACGGTTGTTGTCCAGATTGGTGCCCTTATCCTGTAGCAACTGCGTCACGCGTGTAAAATTACTGGGCTTGTCATTGATAAAATACTTGCTCACGTTGCTTTTCGTTGCTGTCCGCGTAACACAGAATTCGGAATTGGGCACAACCACGTAGTTGGCTTCATTGTCTATTATCTCAGAAGCAGCTTCACCCTCTTCCGTGTAAATAATCTCATAAAAGAAAACGGAAACTGTAGCTATGTCGAGATCAGAAAAGTCCGCAGAGCGATGTACGAGTTCCGGTACTTTCTTCAAGCGCAGATTGGACGCGCGTTTGCTGAACACGAAGAGAAGCGCGTCGATAACGTTTGACTTTCCACTGCCGTTGGGCCCCACTACGGCGCTGATGTACTTAAGAAATGGTCCAATTTCGACCTTTCCAGCGTATGATTTGAAATTCTCCAACTGCATTTTGGTAATCATTAGTCGCTTTGTCGGCGCCGTCTTGGCGGGCGTTAGAGTGGCGGACGTCATGGAGGCTGCAGGAGAAGCTGGTGTTGGATGTGACTGCACAACATTCAACTTGTCTATATCCATATCTGTAGCATGTTGTACCTCCTCCTGCGTCGCTGTCTTCGTCTCTTCGGCGTCCGCGTCGTCAAGTGCCATGTTTCTTTTGGGTTGCGCGAACTCAACTACTTAAGTCATCGACTGTGCTCGCTAACTAAACATTTTCTTGGAGCACGCGCGCGGTTTCCTCCTCTTTTTGTTTCAATCTCGTCAAAAGGTCCCTCTCTCTTACGCAAACACCTCGACCTTTGACGCTCTCTCGTCTGCCTCGTCCTTTCTTTCCACAGCACACGTATTCTCTGCTCCAGCTGCTCCTGCTTCATCGATAAGGCCTGACTTAACTCTAGCAATGTACTTAACTTTCTCTTCCTTCTCTCTCAACTCCACTTGCAGTATGTGGACTTCGGTACTTTGGCTACAACTTGACTCTCGATGCAACTGCGTCAATTTATCCACTTCACGCTGCAATCTTTTCCAATTGATCGATTAGATACTGCGCACGTTCCACTGCAACTACTTCACGACGACATTTTTCGTCTAATTCGTCATGCAGCTCTCGCACAATCGTCGACGATTCCAAGAGCTGCGACTCTCGCACTCGCATTTCTTTTTCTAGCGCTAGCACACGTTTGGTATCGTCCACACTCGAGCAAACTCTTTCAGTGCATTTTCGTCCCTTTCCATGCTTACCACCACTGGATTCGTCTCGACTTGTCCATCCGCCTTCTCCTCTTGCTCCTCACTTTCTGTCTCAAGCTGCTGCACACAATTTTCGTCTTCCTCTGTGCTCAGTTTATTGCCCATGACTTATTTATTTTTTTTTTTTCGTAACATCTCGTGACTCTCCATACAAATTTTGCATCTGCTAGACCCTTTCGGGTATCTCTTCGTACGTTGCCCTCGATATACATGTTTTCTTCGTTTTATTTTACAATAGTCGTACAGGTTTCACACCTTTAGTACCCTGACAGGTTTCTCTTCGTACGATCTTTGTTCTTGCCGTACAGGTTTTACACCTTTAGCACCCTGACAGGTTTCTCTTCGTACGATCTTTGTTTTGTTATGCGGTTTTCCGTGTTGTTCTCAATAGAAGTACAGGTTTCACACCTTTAGTACCCTGCCAGGTTTCTCTTTGTACGATCTTTGTTTTTGCCGTACAGGTTTCAAACCTTTAGCACCCTGAAAGGTTTCTCTTCGTACGATATTTGTTTTGTTATGCGGTTCTCCGTGTTGTTTTCAATAGAAATACAGGTTTCACACCTTTAGTACCCTTACAGGTTTCTCTTCGTACGATCTTTGTTTTTACCGTACAGGTTTCACACCTTTAGCACCCTGACAGGTTTCTCTTCGTACAGTCTTTGATTTGTTATGCGGTTATCTTTGTTGTTTTCAAAGGATGTACAGGTTTCACATCTTTAGTACCCTTTCAGGTTTCTCTTCGTACGATCTTTGCTGTTGCCGTACAGGTTTCACACCTTTAGCACCCTGACAGGTTTCTCTTCGTACAATCTTTGATTTGTTATGCGGTTCTCTTTGTTGTTTTCAAAGGATGTACAGGTTTCACACCTTTAGTACCCTTACAGGTTTCTCTTCGTACGATCTTTGCTGTTGCCGTACAGGTTCACACCTTTAGCACCCTGACAGGTTTCTCTTCGTACGATCTCATTCATACACAAATTTCACATCTTAATTCTAATTCATGGAGCACTCATAGGCTCACTCTTCATATTACTATCGTCACAGTTAACCATATTGCGTCAATAAAATTAAATGGCGACGTTACTTATCCACATGTTCCAACAAACTTCCAGTTCTTGGCTAAGCATGTATCTTGTTTTTTATTCTGCTTTTCTTTTGTTATTCCACCTAATGCAACCAACTCGGGTCCTCATTCTACTCATCACAACCAACATGGGTTCGGGATAGGGATGTACTACATCGTCAGAGTCTTGTCACACTTTTTATTCTTTTTTCTTGCTATTTTCTCGAAGGTCTTGTTATTGAGCTGCTATCCTCTTCTGCTGGGTTCCGAATTCCTCTAGATCCAACAGCATTATCTTCCACAGTGTATGAAACATGATTTATGTCCGCCCCTTGTCCAACATTAACATTTTCCTTGGGTTGAGGCGTTCCATTATTTGTCTTCTCCATACTCCTTCTCCCACATTTTTATCCACCAGTGTGACACATGCTGAAATCTCTGTTACTTCACCACTTATCATCAGTTCAGCTTGTGTCTTACCCTCACTGGAGGTAGCTTGTTTTGTCATTTTTTCTTGAATTTTCTTATTTTCTTGATCCTCGTCCAAAGTGAGTGATCCATACATACAACATGTAGTATTTTTCTTGGTTTTCTTCTTTATGCAGGGTGACAACGGTGTCGCTTCACTTTCACTTGACAATGCCCCCCTTTTCTCTAGACAGTGGTTGCAATGCACTGTGGGGCTAGGCGTTTAACAGCTCCGCCACCTGAGCTTTGGTCAACTCTCCTGACTTCAATTGAGTACGTATATCGGCCATCTCTTCAATGAACTTCCGACAATACTTCGCCTCATGACCAAAGTTCCCATAATGCTCACACCTCACCAGTTTCCAACAGTGAATTTTATCATGTCCCCGTCGGTTACAGTGTTCACATATCACAACATGGTCAGTATTAGGGTTTGTTGGCGTTCGCGCACTCTTGTCCTCATACGTCGGTCGCACCCGCTGTACTTCATGTAATTCCCCGCCCATCGTATGCACGCTAGGTTGCGGGTCTTCATACATATGTGGTGGAGTCAAGTTCGAAATCGAACACCGAAGTGTCGAGAACCTGACCACCATCGTGCCCGGCCTTCCAACTTACGGGGGCGGGTACCCCGCGAACCCTCGTCTTCGATCCTATCGGATCGTCCGCTGCCGTCAGACGACCGATCGTCAGCAATGGACGCCTGGTCCGATTCTTTTCGCATCTCACCTTGTGTACCCGATGGATTGGGCTGTTAACACACTCGGTGGATCGGTGCTTGGGACTAACTTGTGGTCTAAATGCGGTAGACCGTGCTGGGTGATGTACCCGGGGCGGAACTCTTCACCCTGGGTACGGGTATACCGGTTGTACTCGAAATTTGTATACTCCCAAAGGCAGATCGCTAACCCGATCGTAAAGCCCGGCCAATATGGGAGATAACTCCGATAATCCAATGAGTTCCAATAATCCAATCCAATGGGGAGATCCAATAAGAACGTGACGTAATCCACGAACGATATCTCCACGAAATAATCCAATAGGTAAAATAACACGTTCCAAACGTGTGCAACTTAACGTTGGGGGTCGACCAAAGTACGCTCCCGTCGAGGGACTTCCGGCGGGCCAAATGAGTCTACAACGCGTCCCGGCCGGGTGTAATGAGATGGAGGGGATTAATCGACCCTCCGCTCCCAAAACACTCTGCGGCGTGCAGAGGCAACTAACGCGTAAGGTGAAAACGACCCCGGTTGAGCTGGGGGTCCAACGGTCACTTAAGCGAAGCTAAAAGCCAAAAAACCTTTACGAAGCGAAACCCAAAAGAAACCAAATTCCCAACTTGGCAAATCCCCAACTTGGCAAATCCCCAACTACTACCTACCACCTATAGTCCCCAATATGTACCAAACATGAAAATATGTAGTACACGCCATCTCATGTGACCTACCCGAATTTGTGTCCTGGACACCCCTTGCACATGACTGACCCAAAAACCTCTTGACTTTCCACCAATCCGATCGCTGACAGGCCGATCGGTCCATTGTTGACCGGAACCGACCAAATTCTTGGGTCCGCTTCACGACAGCCGCCCCTGAGTCGTGTCGCAGCCGCGCAACGGTAGCGGCCCGATCTCATCAAATTCCGTCAGAGCGGACTTGAGCAATAGACGGATCTCCAACTTCAACTCCACCAGGTACTTGTTCTGCATACCCGATCGCCTTGTGACCTCTCTTGACCTTCTTGCTGCAGGCGCCCTGCGTCCTTCATAGCCTCATGTTGAATCGCCGACCAGATCGGCCCGATCTGACAGCCTTTTTAGCTCTCCACCCAACACTCCGGGGTTTGATACACCGGGTCGGCGTCAGATCGAGACCGATCAACTTCGAAAAACAGTCGAAGAGCTCCTGTCCCAGTTGGACACTAAGGAGTCTGCCCTCTTGCAACTGCGGGATGAAGTAGATGGTTTGGTCTCTTTGACCGCGAAGCTTCAAGAGATAACCACCGAAAATGCACGTCTCCGGGCCCAGGTTGTCCAACAAGCAACGCGAGGTAGGTCGACCGGTCTGCTTCCATCCTGGGTCTGGTCTGACTTCCTTTTGCATATAGACCAACTGTTTGCCGATATCGCCAAGGCGTTCGACGCCTTATTCGAGGTGGATCGGCAGTCTCGTGATCACCGCGATCAGCTCCGACCGATCTTGGACGGACTGATCGGCGCACGCCATGACTTGTCCCGTATGGAAGCTTATCGTTCACATCTCCTAGAACAGCTTGCGGTAGTCGGACTACAGATGCTAGAAGACCAGTCCGACCGGTTCCTGATCCGCACCCAACGTGGTGACCTGGAATGGCAGACCAGCGAATTGCAGGCCATGGTCCGGGAGCAGATCGGGAAGGTCGAGTCCTTCCAGGCTCGATCAGACGCCTGGACCCAGGAATCAAATCGTCGCTGGGCGGCCGTAAATCGATGTTATCAATAGTTAACTGACTTGTTGCATCAGCGACCGGATGTTCGTTCCAATGCTGACCGGTCTGCATCGGCCGTTCCGGTCGGTCTACATAAAGACCAGACCCGGCGCCATTCATTGGCCAAAAGTGGCCCACCGAAAATTTCACAAACTTCCCAGTCTAAAAAGCGCAAGGAAGCGCCGAAGAGCTCGAGGGCGCGGGGCATAGCGCGCGACTCCGAACTCGAGGAGAAGCGCGCGGTGCCCCCGAAGAAGGCCAAGACGCCGGCGCCTATCTCAAGTCCCAAATCGGTCGCGTATGACAAGTCTGTCCCCGCCAAATCTAGTGCGCCCTCGCGCCCCCGTGCCGCGCACACCAAGCGCATAGAGGTCTCGTCTGGAGAAGGCTCGGAGGGCGGATCCAGTGACTCCGAATATCATATGACCGCTTTATCCAAGTCTCGGTCGGATCGGCGTCGAGGTTCCGTTCCAGCGAAGCACGCATCGGGGGATAAAAAGCCGACCAGCTCCCAGAGTGATGGTGCTGTGCCGACGTGCGGGTCTACCGGATCGGTTCCTTCGTTCCAGCCCGGCACCTCTGGATTGCATAAGCATGCCCGACTGAAAGGATTGTTGGTTGGAGGTCAGCCTCTCCCATCTCGGACTTCGGATGCTACTTCGTCGTGGCCCTCGTGGCAGATCGGCAGCCAGTACCAGTCTGCCCTGACCAAGCAAATATTAGCACGGTCTCTGTCGCGCCCGGACTCCTGGCTTTTTCCTCCGGCTCCCAAGACCCCTGACACTTCTGGATGGCGGGCGGACTTGGTTACAGCGCCACAGATTGCCCTTCTGTACGCAGATGAGCCGTGGAAGGTGTTCGTCCGCCCTAATCTGGGGCCCATGTTTGCGCCGACTCCGTGGATCGACTCGTTCCTAGGTCGAGTGAAGACTTTCTACGAGACTTACAGCCAAGCGATATGGGAGTCCACGCACTATCTAGTGCGTCCCGGTCGAGCGCAGCATGACCAAGGTCTGATCTTGTT
The DNA here is from genome assembly GCA_026184515.1 of Peronosclerospora sorghi. NCBI lineage: Eukaryota > Oomycota > Peronosporomycetes > Peronosporales > Peronosporaceae > Peronosclerospora > Peronosclerospora sorghi. Next base: position 27,614,403 of record CM047582.1, on the reverse strand, counting down.
CCAGAGGATCCGCAAAAGACGCCGGAGTCGGGCAGGCGAGGCCTGGCAGACCATATGCCAGTTTGTTCTGGGAGGGATGCAGGCCCGCGAATGCGACCTCGACATCTTCCTGTATCCTATGGTTCTCCATTGGCCAAGCGTCGGGTCGAGAAAGCTGGGGTGCTAGCTGACGACGGCGCCTGGTATCCCGGTCTTCATTGTGACGAGT
>CM047582.1:27589912-27614095 GCA_026184515.1 Peronosclerospora sorghi | reverse complement strand
CTGCTGAAAGGAGTCAGAGTGACTCTTAGCGGGAGGTTCCTCCTCCGCTTCGACCTGACTCAAGTCCATGGGTTCAGGACCCACCTTAGAGGAACAAAAGTTCCTCTTGGTGTTGAACGCCATCTTGAACGCCTCGCCCAGAGATTGGGGACGGCATCGAAAGAGCTCCGAACGTGCTTGCCCTTCTCTCAGTCCTCCCATGAAGATAGGGATGGACACATCGTCCGAATACGCTTTCGCGTACATCCCTTCCAACAGGGTCTTAAGTTCTTGGATATATCTTTCCAGGTCCCTAGTGCCCTGACGGCACCTCAGAAACGCAAGCTGATTCTGAAAAACCAGATCAGGCGTTGCGTACATGTCCATAAGCTTCTGCTTAAGGACCTACCAGGTAGGGAACACGTCAGTGACCGAATTCGGACACATAAACGCCCATGTACGGGCTCTTCCCGTAAGATGGGTTAGTGCAAGTCCCACCGCAAGTGATCCTCGATCAAATTCACTGTGGCGAAGGGCGTTTTGACCTCGCGAAGCCACACATAAAGGTTATCACCTTTTTCTCCGGTGAATTCCTTTATCTCAAAGGACGACGGAGGGTGCACCCCCGTAGACGCAGGATAACTTCCGCTAAAATTCGCCTCATGGGCGATGAGGGCGTTCACCCTCTCACGCATGGTATCAAGACCCTACTCCATTAGGCGGCGCATGCCATCCTAACCCAATATGGGTATTAGCATCTTAAAGCTTCTTGTTGGACGGGGGTAAACTAACCCCACTCGTCTTGGTCCATACTTTAAAGAGGATGCCGTCTACCAACAAAGGTGTTGGATTGATTACAAGTGCTACCAGATGTAGCCGGTGCGTAAACGCACGGTGCGGCTAGCGCACAGAGGAAGAATTTCCTTAAGCGTCGATACGCCGCTACTTAGCCGATACGCCCTAATGAAAGGGCTTAGTAAGAGATCGCTCTCTTACGCGGGGCCAAGATTCCCTTGGTTTACTGTTAGTAGAGACTAACGCCTTAATACAAGGCTTCCCTTAGAAAGGGAGTAGTTAAGGGAGGTACTCTCTTTGACTACAAACACTCACAGCACGCTCGACCCTTGCGATCGAGCGTCTAGCTGGATTCAGTGTTTTTGGTAAACTGATTTTTATTTAATATGTAAGTAGTCTAAATTACTTACTCAATTCGTACCTAGTCGAAATGTAATGTACACCACCTGTGTACCAACACGTGGCAGGCTGCCACGCCTTCACCCTTGTTGAAGGCGTTGTGTACTTACGTATACCAACGTAACTAAATGTAACCCTGTTACAGCAGATCTACGAGGAGTACACCACATGTTCTGCCAGCGCACTGCAGCAAAAGGCTTCCGATTATTTCAGGTACAGGATGCTCATGGAGGGAACCAAGCGTGTGATGCAATATTGTGTCTCGGATGGAAGCTAATGGCCTACCACAGATCGCCTTGCAAGTATTTTCGTTGGCGTGTTAAGGTGCTACTTCTGAACGCGATTTTACCACGTTTGGGTTCATTCACCCAAACCTTCGCAACAGTTTGACCGAGTATAACATCAAGAAGATAGTTTATATCAGACATATGGGCTTTAACTGTTAGATCAGCTGCAACAAGCCGATGAAGATGTAATAGAAGAAGAGGAAGAGGATGACGCCATAATGATCGATTTCAATTTTGAAATAAAATAAAAATACCCATTTTGTCTTCCTCTTGTTCTCATATTGAATATAAGAATTAAGAAGATTTGAGCTAAAAAAATCTTATAACACCTCTAATGATGCCGGTTGATAGCTGATCAAAATTATTCCTGACGATTGATTTGTAAAAAAACTTAACTTCGTTTTTCAAGAGTCAGTTGTGTGTGTAAAGACTTATACTACCAGCAGAGGTCTTATGTGGTGGAGTCGAGCTCAAAATCGAACACCGAAGTGTCCTGAACCCGACCACCATCGTGCCAAGCCGACCAAAACTTATGGAGGGAGGGTACCCCGCAAACCTTCGCCTGCATCCCGATCGGGTGACCGATCTGCATCGCAGGACTCCTGGTCCGATTTATCTTCATTCTTCTCACTTTGTGTACCCATTGATTTGGGTGGCAACACACTCGATGGGCCGCCGCGCAACACGAATTTCGGTGGGTATCAATATGGAATGTACCACTTCTAGGGCAACTTGCGTCAAGGGCAGAAAGTCACCCTAGCCTCGTCAATGCCCAGCAGTATAGATAATCCAATATAATTCCGGGGTGTAGATGGAGCGGAAATTGTCACTCTGTGGTTGAGTCAAGTTCAAAATCGAACACCGTAGTGTCGAGAACCTGACCACCATCGTGCCCGGCCGTCCAACTTACGGAGGGGGTACCCCGCGAACCTTCGCCTACGATCCGATCGTCCGCTGCTGGCAGACGACCGATCATCAACACAGGACGCCTGGTACGATTTGTTCTTCATCTCACCTTGTGTACCCGATGGAATGGGCTGGTAACACACTCGGTGGATCGGTGCTGGGAATCGACTTGTGGTATAAATGTGGGAGACCGTGCTGGGTGGTGTACCCTTGGCGGAACTCTTCACCCTGGGTACGGGCAGACCAGTTATACTCGGAGTGAGTATACTCCAAAGGGCAGATCGCTCAACCGATCGTAGAGCCCAATCAATATGAGAATAAAACTCCAATAATCCAATAGGGAGATCCAAATGAGAACGTGATACACTCCACGTACGATATCTCCACGTAACAATCCAAAAGAAACTTAATAACACGTTCCAAACGTGCGTAACTTGAACTTGAGAATCCGACCAAAGTGTACTCCCGTCGAGGGACTTCCGGCGGGCCAAGTGCGTCTGTAACGCGTCCCGGCCGGGTATAATGAGCTGGAGGGGATTACTCGACCCTCCGCTCCCAAGCACTCTGCGGCGTACAGAGGCGACTGATGTACAAGGCGAAATGACCTCCGGTCGAGTTAAAGGTCCAACAATTAAGACGTAAAACCAAAAACGCTCTTAGCAGGCAAAACCAAAACCAACCCTAAACTCCCCACCCCCTATGGTCCCCAATATGTACAAACATGAAAATATGTAGGTACACGCAATCTCATGTGACTTACCAAAATCCGTGTTCTTGACACCTCTTGAACATGATAGGCTTAAAAGCCTCCTGGATTTCCACCAATCCGATCGCCGATAAGCCGATCGGTGTGCTGCTGACGCAAAACGACCAAAATTCTGGGTCTGCTTCGCCACAGCCGCCCCTGAGTCTTGTCGCAGCCGCCGCGCAACGGTAGCGTCCCGATCTCATCATCTCCAGATCTTCACAGAAGCGAACTTTACCAATAGACGGATCTCTGAGTCCACCTTCGCCAGGTACTTTCCTTTGCATGTAGATCGGTTGCCCGCCGACATCGCCAAAACGTTCGACGCCTTATTTACGGCTGATCGGCAGTCGCATGATCACTGCGATCAGCTCCGACCGATATTGGACGGGCTGATCGGCGCACGGCACGATCTGTCTCGCTTGAAGTCCTACAGGTCACACTCCTGGAACAGCTCGCGGTGGTCAACCGGCAGAGGTTGGAGGAACAGTCCGATCGGACTTTACTCCGCACCCAACATGGTGACCTAGAGAGGCAGATCGGCGAGTTGCAGGTCGTGGTCAAGGACCAGATCGAGAAAGTCGAGTCCTTCCAGAGCCGATCGGACGCCTGGAACCAGGTATCAGATCGTCGCTGGGAGGCCGAAAACCGGTGCTACCAACAGTTGACTGACTTGTTGCACCGGCGTCCGGCTGCATGCTCTAGCTTGACCGGTATGCATCGGCCGTTCTGGTCGATCTGCATCAAGATCGGACCCGACGCCAATCATTGGCCAAAAGTAAGCACCCCGAAATTCCGAAAACTTCCAAGAAGCGTAAGGACGCGTCGAAGGGCTCAAGGGTGCGGGAAATATCGCGCGACTCCGAACTCGAGGAGAAGCGAGCGGTGTCCCAAAAGAATGCCAAGACGCTGGCGCATCTCCCAAGCCCAATATCGGATGCAGGTGACAAGTCTATCATCCCCAAACCTCGTGCGCCCTCGCGCCCCCGCGCCGCTCACACCAAGCGTATAGAGGTCTCCCCCGGAGAGAACTAGGGGGGCGGATCGAGCGATTCCGAGTTCTTGATCACTGCGTTATCCAAGTCCCGATCCTATCAACGCCGAGGTTCCGTTCCTGTGAAGCCTGCATCGAGGGATAATAAGGCGATCAGATCCCAGGGTGATGGTGCTGCACCGACGCGCGAGTCGACCGGACCGTTGCCCTCGTTCCAGCCCAGCACATCTGGGCTGCGCCGTCACGCCCGATTGAAAGGGTTATTGACCGGAGATCGAACTCTCTCATCGCTGAATTCAGATGCCACTTTGCCGTGGTCACCGGGGCAGATCGGTAGCTTGCACCGATCAGCCCTGACCAAGCAAGATCTAGCCCGGTCGATGTCCCGACCAGATTTCTGGCTTTTCCCTCCAGCTCTGAAAGCCCCTGACCCGTCTGCGTGGCGGGCGGATCTGGTCACGACATCAAGTTGCCCGTCTGTATGCAGACCGACCATGGGAAGTGTTGCTCAGCGCCAAGTTGGACTCCATGTTCGCGTCGAATCCTTGGCTCGATTTGCTTCTGGGTCGACTTCGGGTTTTTAACACAGCTCACTTCCAAGAGATCTGGGAGTCTACCCATTATCTCCTCCTTCCTGCGGGACGGAAGTTAAGTAACCAAGACCTGTGTATCGGAAGCGCCGGAAACAGCGTCGGAGTCGGGCGGGCGAGGCCTGGCCGATCCTATGCCAGTGTATTCTGGAAGGGATGCTGGCCCGCGAGTGCGACATCGACATCTTTTTGTATCCTATGGTTATCCATTGGCCAAGCGTCGGGTCGAGAAATCTGGGGAGCTAGCTGACGACGGCGCCTGGTATCCCGGTCTTCATTGTGACGAGTTGGTCACCAACCTCAAGGACGCTTTGGCCCAGATCGATCGGAAGGAGCCCTGGCGCAATCAATACCAGAACCAGATCGAAGGCCATCCATCCGGCGTTGACTATCGGCCGTCTGTGGGGCGATTGTGATCATTGATGCAGCAGTTAGCTGACCAGATAATTCGTAATATATGTCATCATTCCTTTCACATTGCTGATCATCTAATCACTTGACCAAATTTCACCATTTCCTCCAAGCTTGCACCAACACGTTATCATATACAATTTCCATCCACATCGCGAGAATCATCACTACGTTCGTCATTCCACTACTCCAATTCGTCACGGTTCATCACAGTCCATCATAAAATTCACAAAGTTCCGACCTCACACATATTCACACCGATCGATATACTGATCGGCGCTACTGTGGGTCTTGGTCTTCGTGGGTCTGCATTACTGCGAAGTGATTCCGACTGACTCGGTCTCGCTCGAGCTCTCGTAGCAGTGCTCCACAGTTTAGGTCAAGCTCGTCGATCCAAGTTTCTTCATCATGATCCTTCCACCGGACCAGATATTCTCGGTGGGTGCGACCGAGACGTGTCTTCTTGACCGATCGGACATCTAGCACCTTTTTCCACCGCGAATTCGTCCTCTTCCAATGGCCTTTCCCAACTTTCCTCCGGCAGCAGAACCTCATCAAAATCGAATATCTCCGCTTCGTCCACCATACAGGGCATTTTAGGCCGATCGGGGAATTCTCTGACCAGCATCAGCTTGGACACGTGCACGATCGGAAAAACTTTGTAATCTGTGCCGATCGTGATCAGACGGGCAGTGTGCTCACCGATCAGCTCTGCTACACGGAAAGTACCGTGCCACATGTGAGCCAACTTCTTCGCATTGCCCTCCTTGACCGATCGAGGTATAACCATACCCTCGCCCCTGGTTCAATACCATGGGGTCGGACTTGGTCGTTGTTCCGGTCTGCCCGATCTTGTATGGCCTGACGTAACTTTTCGTTGACGACTTCTTTCGCGTACTAATAGTGCTTCTAGGCCTGCATACGCCAACGGCGGGCATCGCGGTCGCGGGTCCGAGTGCAGCCGATCGGTATCGCCGCTTCAAGTGTCGATCGAGGGTCCCATCCATACGCCAGATAAAAAGGCGTTTCTCCTCGGACCCGATCGGTCGAAAAGTTGAGTGCGAATACTAGTCTCTTTGCATACTCATCCCAGTCACGTTGGTCTGGATCGGCCACATACATCTTAATCTCCCTTGTTATTGTCTGCACCATGCGTTCAGCCGATCCGTTCGCTTGCGGGCGATATGCCATCGTCGCGCTCTTTTTCTGGCCCAGAATGTTATTGAACGAACGGAACACCTCGGCCATAAAACCGGGTTCCCGATCGTGTCTAATAACCTCGCTGGCACCGAACCTTCTGAATACGCATTCTTCATAACTCTGGGCGATCTGCTCCGCAGATCGGGATGCACTAGCCTTCGCAATCACCAGACCAGTGAATAGGTCGACCCAGATCAGTAGCTCAGTGTTGCCGCTCGTCGATCTGGGCAGCGACGGTATGTGGTCCATTGCTATCACCTGGAAAGGGTAAGTGGCCTCGATATTCCCGGGCGATCGCCCCTTGATTACCGGCCTGCCCTTTCCGGTCTCGCAATCTGTGCAACATCCCACATATTTCTGCACGCTCCGAAAAAGTCCTCTCCAGTGAAAGGGGCCCTGATCTTGTAGTATGTGCTGCCTATGCATTGATGTCCCCCTTCTAGACTCACATGGTAGTGATGAAGGACATCCGGCTGTAGCAACTCAGGGATCACCATTTTCTCTAGTCGATCTCGATCAGCACTGTCTTGATCAATGTCACGGCAGTAATACGGCAATCCATTGTCGTCCACATCGTAACATCGTAACTGTCTACGATGTTGGTACACTCTTTCGCCATATCATTTGTTAACTTGGACAGTTCACCGCGCAAAAGGCCTTCAAGTTGACGATCCACTCTTCTTCGTCCTGCGCCTTGAGGATCCGTTCCGCCCTTAGCTGTTGCACTACACGCTTACTCAGCCTTTCTTCGGTAAAAATCGGCGAGACTTCTGAGTCCGCGATCTAGTCGCAGCCATCACATGCACCTGGTCGGGTCTATCCTCGGTCTTGATCACCTCCGGGAGCCTGTTTATATCCATTAGCTCGAGTAGAACGGCCTCCTCGGTGATCGTCACCCCGATCTGGTCCCGTATGGCCTGGGTCGCGAGATGGTCGGCGCTTCTATTCCAATCCCGTTTCACGTGCAATAGCTCGTTGTTGGGATAGTCTTTTAACGCCTTCATCACCCGGTCGTTTCACAACTTCAGCCGTGGTGCCTTGCAGTCGATCTCCCCAGTGATCTGCCTTATCACCAGATTGGAGTCACCACATAAGATGATCCTCCCTTTCTTCTGTGATGACAGCAGGTCGAGACATAGAAGGAGCCCCCGATACTCCGCCTCGTTGACCTTTATGTCCGGCATGAATCGGTGGCGGATGCAACTATAGACCATTGTGGTAACTTTCACAGTATGTCACTATAGGAGCCGACCTTCTTCTTCACGCTGGCCGACCCGTCAAAACTCAAGACCAGGAGTTCCTCATCCTGATCGACGGTCGGCGGCGGCCGCGAGATAGACTGTCGAGGTTGTTTTCTTGGGGAAATCGCCATCAGAGCTTCACCCACTTCAGACCGAGGGGTGATGATGGCAGCCAATGTGCCCAATATCTCTTCCTCCCCTTTGACGCACTTGACGACCTCGAGGGACCACTGTGACAGGATCGCAGACCATCTGCCGAGCCGACCGTCCATCCCATTGGCTGATAGCAACCAGGCCAATGTTGACTTCCTTGATAGGACCTTTACGGGTCGGCCGACCAGCAGGTTATGGCACACATCCACCGGGTGGTACACTCCATCATGTTCTTGCGCTAGAGTGGCACAAATGGCCCACTTACTAGCATACACAATGACGATCGGCATTTTTTCCGGATCGAAGTGTCTGAGAATCGGTGCCGTCGCCATCTTGGCCTTCAGCATACCGAAAGCAACCTTTGAACGCTTCATGTGATCCCCTTCCTCCACCTGCGGAAAATCTGCGGGTATATCAGAGCCGCAGCCCTCCCGTAAAGTATCCCGATCTCCTTCGCGCAACATATGGTAGTCGACTTCCCGGAGCTCGTACAGCACGGCCGCGTAAATCACGAAGTCTTTAAAGAAGCGGCTGCAGTAATTTAAGCTCCCTAAGAAGGCCTGCATTGTCTTCAGTGATCTGGGAAACGGGAGGTTGCTCAGTGACTCCATATCCTTAGGATTGGCCTCCATCCCACTGATCGACACCATATGGCCCAAATAGGCGACCTTGGACATGCCCCAAAAACTCTTCACAGCACTGATCGACACGTTCCAGCGATCGAATGTCTCCAACAAACGTTCGACCTTCTCGCACAGATCGCTCCATGACCAGGCAGGGATCAGCATGTCGTTGATATACGATCGCCTCCCCAGAAAGGATGGTCTCCTTTCCCGATCGGGTTCACCCTCTGTAAATACATCATGGTTTTCGGTGGGGTCCCGATTGGTACTGATCTTGAAGTGTACATACAATGCGTTGTCGTTCATCCTCTGGTAGATCTGGGGCGCGTTCTCCAAACCGAACGACATACGGTTCCACTCGAACAGACCGAACGGCGTAACAAATGCGGAGATCTTGCGAGCCCGATCGGTCATCGAAACCACCCAAAATCCACTTGCCATATCCAGTGAGCAATACCATAGGGTCTTGTCGAGATCTTCTATCAGATCGCTGATCAGCGGCATCGGGTACACGATAAGCTTGGTCAACCGATTTACCAACCGATAATCCATACACAACCTGATGTCGACGCCGTTCTTCTTGATCGCAATCACGATCGGTGACGCCCACGGCGAGGTCGACGGCTTAATGATCTTGGTGGACAACAGTCCTTGAATAAGATCAGACAATTTATCACGGTACTGTGGCGCCGCACGTCGGCATCGCTGGTCGATTGGCTTGCATCACCTACATCGATGTCACAGATCGCTCCGCGAGCAGCAGGGGGTAAGGCATTGCCTTTCCCGATCAGCAGATGTTTCTTCTTCCATATGATCTTGTTAAGCTGATCGATCTGGTCGGGACTGTTGACATCCTGATAACCCACTTGTAGATCGTCCAAGGTGACTTCGGGCGGATCGGCAGACACTTCAGGGAGGACTGCCATCTGGCTCTCCAGCTCATGAATGTACTGATCCCCGCCCTCATATATACAAACTTGCTCGTCTTCTGGGGCAACATCACCCAAACCGTCCTGATCGGTTGAACACTGCTGTTCCTGATCGGCGGGATGCCTTTCAACGACATCGATCTGCTAAGGCGCGCCATCGTGGTCCGACCCAGCCATCTCATGTTCCCCTTTTTCTATTTCCGGCTCCGCTGTCGCCTGTACTTGTTACGCCACCATGTTGAAGAGCCTTGGCTCATCTGCTCGATGATCCACCGTGTCCGGCGACTTCGGCGTCTTTCTTCGGACCAGCATCTTCTACGGGGTTGCATAGCTGGTTCGTTCCACCATAGGTGAGGTATCTTCTTCCACCGGTCCATCATTGCTGACCAGATCGGTGGTCACTTGGTATGCCAAGTTCTGCCACTCGACATACCGTCTCGATCCGATCGAGACAAACCCCGCCTTTCTTGGCACCTTCCCTTCCGCTAGCCACATGCCAACAATAGCATTGTTGTCGGGCGTAAGCGGCTTGTCACCGATATTGGTGAGTCGAACGTAATCAAACCGGCCGGCGCTCTTCAGAAAGGTCGGCACCCACCGGTCGCCCCTGGTCACACATATCTTCCTTGATCTGAAACCTTTATCGACCGGGGCATCAGCGGATTGACCTACTGGAATGGTGACATCTTGATCCCACCTGACCAGATCGGTGTACGATCCGTATAGGGGACGCCGACCAGCTAGCTGGATCTGGACCTCATCCTGGAGTGTAAGAACCCCATGAGACAAATCCAGTCGAATACCGGCCGGCACTATAAAATCCATGCCTAACAGTGCATCCTGACCGGCCAGCTTGCCGACCCAAGCGCTGAAGAAGTAGACCAACGAACATGAGAGAGTGATCTTCACGCGCGTCCTTCCTTCGGTCATGTAAGAACTTTCACCGATTCCGACGCACTCTTGTCTCTGAGTGTCGTCTATACGACATCCGACCTTACAAGCAAAGGCGGAGTCGATAATCGAGACTTCGGCCCCAGAGTCGAACAACATCGTCGCCTTCTGGTTATTAATCTTGCCACAGGCTTTCGCCTGCTTGAACCATTTGTCGGGCGCATGATACTTCCAGTATCCGCGAGACTCCCCAGGCAGCAGATCCAACTGCATGACCACCTTCGATCGGGAATATTCATTGGTCTTAAGACTGTAGACCGGATGATCCCGATCGACGCAATTGCGAATAGAACATGTACTGTCGGTTTTATTCTCCTGGCCGACATATGCATAGATGCCAAACGTAGATCGCTCGGCTCGATTCAGATTCCAACCTGGCAAGCGTTCTAGTTTAACATCTTTTCCACGTCCGGTGGGAGCATCCCCGCGTGCTTGCGCGGCACATACCACTTGCGCATCAGATTGAAAAACATTTCGATCTTGCACTGGCCGGCCTCGTGGATCTCTCCACATAACTTGCACACGAACAGGCAGTGATCGGTGGGGTGGCCGCGTATTCCACACTTCTTGCATATCAGCTTCTTCCAGCAGCCCCTATTATCGTGCTTGCTTGACCCTCAGTGAGAACACTTCTTGCGAGGTCGGTCCGGATCGGACTTGTTTCCACTCCTGCCCTTACGATCTGCCTGGTCAGGAGTCGATATGGTTCTTGGGGCAGGTTCCGTGACGAAGATTTGACGATATTGGTCCTCGTCTGACTCCCGAATGGACTGGCTGCTACTTTCTTCTTCCGATCCAGTGCTGTCTTAAGTCGCGATTGCCTTAACAGCATGGGCCGATCTGGTTAGGGGCCTCTTCACCGGATCGGTCTGGGTCTTAGATCTGTAGCGACCCGATCCAACGGCGACCTTCGCACTCATGCTGCGTGAGTGTTGCAGCGTCCGCATCGTCTTCTCCACTTCCCCACATCTTTTAGGAGCAGCAGATTGAGCTGATCTGCCATCTCTTGGTCATCAAGGGTACTGATGTAGTGACCCACGTGCTCCATAGCGGCATCGGTCGGCGGGTTGCCTTCCTTGATCACTATCCCGGCGCGAATTGCAGCTACGTTCAAGCGGTGCAAGTACTCGATCGGCGTCTCATCGCCCCGCTTCTGTATATGGTGATATTTGCGGGCGGTAGAAAATCCAGAGTTGCAGTACTGCCCCTCAAATTCTAAACATATCAGATCCCAGTCAGATCGGACATCCCGACCCAACTGTTGGATCCAGTTCGCAGCCGATCCTTTCAGCAGATCCCTGAAGATCAGACACCGTTCCTTTTTGGTGTCTGACCCCGTAAGAAAGCAGACTTGACCCGACCAAACCACGACCTGGGTTGCCCCTCGTCGGCGTCCTTGCCAGTAAAGTCCTTGAGATCCGTGGTCGCAGCCATGCGAATGCGTGGGATCGCAGCAGATCCACAATCAAAATCGGTTGTAGAGGCTAGGTTAGCCTTTTGCGTTCTTCCCGCCCCTGCACTGTCTGAACCATAGTGGTCATCCGGATCGCCGATCGACTCCATGTCGAAATCGCTATTCATGCTTGATCGGCGTGGTCGGGCTGGCTGCGGCTTGCGTCTTCCTCTGCCAACTGGTTTGCCAGCTCGGATAGCCTTGTCCGTTGATGCCACTGACTCCATATCGACATCCCGGCAAGTATTGACATTTTGCCGGGCATATCGGTCCTGGGCATGCGGGCGCAGAGGCGATCGGCATCGGTCTCCCATGAAACGCTCCATCATTGCTTCAAACATGGCTTGGACGTTAGCTTGGGTCATTTGCAACGTGTTGGTATCCTCCTTTGGAGGTACTAAAGCCTGTGGGGGCTCCTGGGGCCCCGACTGGCATGCAGCCCCTTGCCGCCGCGCGTCCTTTTTATGCTCCCATGGGGGTATGGTCCTCCCCCATGGTCATCCGCTCAACACAGACCTCCAACTCCGATGAGCTATTAGAGGCAGGTGGAGACTGATGTGGTGACGTGGAAGATATATTTACAGTATATAAAAGATGGACTATGGTAGTTATCAATGCTTGGTATATTTATCTCGCCAATACTGCATACTAGCACGTTTGTTACGCTGGTGATTCCTTCAAACACTGAATATTAGTGACAAAGATTGTGTCATGCCTTTAATAGGTGGACAATACGAACACTTAGTGTAGCACGATGTTAGTAGCACGGAGCTTCTGTCTTCTAGCAAGATGCTTCAATTCATTACTAGTGCCAAGTGATGTTTCCTGTCGCGGTATGGGCGCTGGATGAAGCATTGGCTAAAATTCACTGAGCCAAAAGAAAGCTTTTGCACCGGCCAGCATCTTCCCTCGAAGTTCACGAATGTACAACTGAACCTGGTCTTGAAATTGTTTTCTAGTCTGTCGCACTATGCTTTGAAATAGCTCTATAGCATGTGAGATCTTCCTTTGTGGCCAGCGGTGAAAAAGTCGAAGCAGCGCGTTTTAGTTTTTTGCTATCAAGAGCGCACAAAACACTAAACGGAACAACTGCGTTTAATCGGTCTGAGAGTTGGCTTGCATGCGGACCTGGCATTGGGTCGTATACGCAGTACGCAAGCATTCTTGCATTGTGAGTTCTGGATCAGTCATTTCCATCCCTGGCGGTGATGGGGCTTGGATCGAAGCCTTTACCTTGCGCATATCGCCACCTTGTCGCCGTATTGCACTACTCATCAGTGTATTTTGGTCCATGAAACGGATTGCAACATTTGGAAAGTTGCTTAGAAACAAATACTTGTCTCCAGCTAACAGCCCGCGCACAAAGGGGTCAGTGACAATAAATGACCCTACAACATATCCATCCGATGTAATCATGGGAAATACCGCAAAGAAGCGCATACGACCATCAGCCACAAACGAACTCTTGACGAAACGCAGATTCTCGGTCGCATCCAGAATGAGCACAGGCTCCGTGGTCATGACAACGTGAGCGTCCATTAGTACATTCAGCGGCAGCTCATGCTTCTCGATCCCCACTTTAGACACTTTTGTCACCAATAAAACAAACCGAAGCAATCTGGCAGCCCAACTCGGCCGCAGCATACTCGCACATTTCCTGACACTGAATCCCTGAATCAGCTATATAGAGATCTCACACCTTGTTTACGGGTAGTCTCGTTTATCGGAATTGGTGTTTTCGGCCACTCATGACGGCTGCTATAGTCCGGCGCGTAATTGGACGGTGTGTTTGCGTTAAATTCATTTAACTCAGAGATGCGAGGTAGTGTGTCAAAATTTTCGCTACGCTTCTTGAGCCACCCTCGCTGATTCTTGGTCAAATACTCAACAACAAAGGGGCGCTAGGGCACATGATATAACAAGACAAACAGATTGTGAAGACGAACTGTCAGCAGTGCATAAGGGAGTCAAGACACATAAGCGCTCCACAAGCACTGAAATATTACCAAAAGGAGGTGAGCTAGAAATTTATGGTGCTTTCTGTTTCATTAAATTGCCCACTAAGAATAGCTTTGATACACAGGTGCAACTTACTAGTACAACGGCGGGTCCGTTCATGGCGGTGAAGACAACGAAAAGTCATGCACCCTTGGTATCATACTCAACAACAAAGGGGAGCTAGGGCACATGATATAACAAGACAAACAAATTGTGAAGACGAATTGTCAGCAGTGCATAAGGGAGTCAAGACATAGGCGCAACTTACTAGTACAACGGCGGGTCCGTTCATGGCGGTGAAGCCAACGAAAAGTTATGCGCCCTCGGCTTCCCCAGTTGATCGGCTTGGGTGTTCTCGATTGTTTTCAAGTGGTTAAGTATTTTATTGTGGAAAAGATATTTTCAGCCAATCAGTGGCGACCTGCGACGGCCACCTCGCGACGGCCAACTCGCTCACGGCTAATTTGTTTGTGATTGGTATGAATGTGGAAGAATAAGTGGATTTTTTACCAATCAGGAGTGACATGCGATGGCCAACTCGCGACGGCCAACTCGCTCACGGCTAATTTGTTTGTTATTGGTATGAATGTGGAAAAATAAGTGGATTTTTTTACCAATCAGGAGTGACATGCGAAGGCCAACTCGCGACGGCGAACTCGCGACGGCCAACTCGCTCAATCAGATTACAGAGGGTTTCTGAAGTAACTGTCAAAGATGATCAATCAGGTTACAAAGGGAATCAGTGGTAGCTCTCAAGGATGATCAATCAGGTTACAGAGGGCCTCAGCGGTAACTGCCACGTATTAAGTCAGCGCTGAAGTAACCACAAAGTAGTGGGTGAAAAAAGTGATTGACTTTGATGTAGGAATTAGTAACACTTAATAGAACGAAATTTCCCCTGAACTACCCAGATCTCTGGCGGCCCTCAAAAACCTTTCTTTTTTTTACTCTATACAAAAACCAAGAGTAACACAAGGAAGTCGGTGAGAACACGCCCTAGCAAGTGGAGCAGCAGCCGTTTGAAGTGCGCTAGTGTTGGGGGCAGCCCGGAACAGCCTTTGAAGTGTACCCCAAGTGTGTTTGACTGATTTGTTGGTTCGGACAGAAGTATTAGGTACCCAAGAAGTTAAACAAGGAGGACTGGCTTATTACCTCTTTGTGTTGTTAATTAAGTGGACTTAAAATAATTTTCAACCCCTTCACGACACTGATACAACGACTTATCATAGGAGCACACATCCTCGTATGCTGCCTTGACTTCAGCGACCTTGAATGCCATGGTGGGAGTTGGGCGGCAAACCGCCCCCAACAACGGCACCGAATGATCATGGAGGGTCGACATCGACATCTCCAACTTCCAAGTGCCCAGATCGAACAGTTTCTGCACGTTGGCGAGGTTTTGCACCTTTATGCCGACCTCCGCCAACATCGCCAGCAGGTTCTTCACCAATAGCAAAGGCCGATCGCTGTGGATCGGCTCGGTGGTGGGTCCGAGAAGGCGATCGGGGATCTGGAGGTTTAAAATCCGCATGACCTGGTCTTCGCGAGTAAATCGCTTTAACTCGTGGATGTAATACATCCTGGCCAGGTCTTCTTCCTTGATAAGCCCATCCCGGCCTGCGACTTTTCTTCCAAGTCGTCTTCCTCGGATGGCATTCTGAGCCTCTGCTTGGGGACCTTGGGAAATTGATCGGATCGTTCCGATCAGCCTCCAAGTCGTTTTCATCTATAATTTTCTTTTCGTCAAAACATCTTTTTAAATGCATAGGATCAGGACAAAAGTCCTGATCCTTTCCGGAACTATAGCAAGACTTGCTATAGTCCCGATCGGCTCCGGTGGGAGCGTTATGGGGAGGAAAAACTTATTCATCCCGATCTGGTCCTCCACCCGGCCAGATCGGACATCGCCATCTTTGTAGACAACGAGAACATAAGGCGATAGCCGTTCCTTATGTACTCTACAGAACGATTCCACATTTAATTCATTGTAATCAATTCTTTGCGAGATATCATCGCGGTGATATCCACGATCACCAAGTGATCCGGGCACGCGCACCATTGTGGTGAAGTCAAATTCAAAATCGAACTCCGAAGTGTCCTGAACCTGACCACCATCGTGCCCGGCCGTCCAACTTACGGAGGGGTACCCCGCGAACCTTCGCCTACGATCCGATCGTCCGCTGCTGGCAGACGACCGATCATCAAAACAGGACGCCTGGTACGATTTGTTCTTCATCTCACCTTGTGTACCCTATGGAATGGGCTGGTAACACACTCGGTGGATCGGTGCTGGGAATCGACTTGTGGTCTAAATGTGGGAGACCGTGCTGGGTGGTGTACCCTTGGCGTAACTCTTCACCCTGGGTACGGGTAGACCAGTTATACTCGGAGTGAGTATACTCCAAAGGGCAGATCGCTCAACCGATCGTAGAGCCCAACCAACGTATGAAGAAAAGTCCAATATTCCAATATGGAGACCCAACGAGAACGTGAAAACTCCACGAACGATATCTCCACGTAACAATCCAAAAATTGTGTACACGTTCCAAACGTGTGTAACATGGGCTTGCGAAGCCGACCAATGCGTACTGCAGTCGAGAGACTTCCGGCGGGCCAAGTGCGTCTGTAACGCGTCCCGGGCCGGGTATAATGAGCTAGAGGGGATTACTCGACCCTCTGCTCCCAAACACTCCGCGGAGTGCGGAGGCGACTGATGTACTATGCAAAGATGCGAACGACTTCCTTGTTGAGGTGTTAACGACAAGAAAGACGGAAACAAAAAGACTATTAGAAGGAAAAACCAAAACTTACCAATCCAATCTCCCTACGGTACCCAATACGTAAAAACATGAAATATGTAAAGTACACGCAATACCATGTGACCTACCAAAATCTGCGTTCTTGACACTTCTTGCACATGATAGGCTTAAAAGCCTCCTTGTTTTTCACCAATCTGATCGCTGATAAGCTGATCGGCTTGCCGCTGACACAAAGTGACTAAAATTCTTGAATCCACTTCACCACAGCCTCCCCTGAGTCTGGTCGCAGCCGCACAACGGTAGCGACCCGATCTCACCACCAGTTGGCATCCCATATCTTCACAGTAGCGGACTTCCTCACCGATGGACAGATCTTCGAATCAGCCTTCTCCAGGTATTTGTCCTTGTGCACCTGATCATCTTGTAACCTCTCTTGACGCTCGTTTCTGCAGGTGCCCTGTGTTCCCAATCGCCCCATGTCAATTCGCCTCCCCGATAGGCTCGATCTGACAGCCCTCGCAACACTCCAGATTCCGACACACCGGATGGGCATCAGATCGGGGTCGATCAACTCTGGAAGACAGTCCGGAAGCTTCAGTCACAGTTGGACGTTAAGAATACGTCATTCTTGCCACTGCGGAAGGAAATGGATACCTTGATCCCCATGTGGTGAAGTAGAATCTTTATTTACAACATATAGAAGATGATCTGTGGTAGTTATCAATTCACGGTATAATTTTTACTATGCCAAAACCCTACATGCTAGCACAATGTTGCCTTGACTTGATGTGGTGTCTGCAAACATTGATCATCAACAACAAAGATTGTGTTGTACCTTCATCTTATGAACGATGCGAACGATGCGTCCGTCTCTAAGTAGTGTGTCTTGCATCCACACGGTGTCTCATTACAGTCGTGTTGGTTTTAGCATCACGGCAGTGAAGGCCAGGGAGCTAGGGCGCATGAAGTAATAAGTTCACCAGACTATGCAAACAGACCATTAGCATCATCAAAGAAGGTCAAGACATTGGCGCAACTTACAAGCATAACAACGTGTTCATTTATGGTGGCAAAGCCAACGACAAGTCATGCGTCCTCAGCTATATTTAATATACCACCACAACCAGACCTGCCGTTATGCTTTTAAGGTGCGCCTGTGTCTTGGCTTTCTGTAGTGGTGCTGACATTTTATTTTCGTGATCTGGTTCACCTGTTATCCCGTGTGCCTTAGCGTCCCTATCCATGGAGTATTAGCTCCCGGAAAGTCATGCGCCCTCGTCCGGCCAAGTTGGTTAATTGGTAATTCTCGTTTGTTCTCAAGTGGTTTTATTCCATTTTGAAAAAAAAATATTTTCAGCCAATCAGGAGCGACAAGCGATAGCCACCTCGCGACGGCCACCTCGCGGCTAATTGATTGATGATTAGTATGAATGTGGAGATATAATTGGAATTTTTGACCAATCAGGAGCGACATGCGACGGCCACCTCGCGACGACCACCTCGCTCAATCAGATTACAGAGGGTTTCTGAAGTAACTGTCAAAGTTAATCAATCAGGTTAGAGAGAGAATCAGTGGTAACTCTCAAGGATGATCAATCAGGTTACAAAGGGACTCAGTGGTAACTGCCACGTGTTGAAGTCAGCGCTGAAGTAACCAAAAAGTAGTGAGTGAAAAAAAGTGATTGACTTTGATGTAGGAATTAGTAACACTTAATAGAACGAAATTTCCCTTGAAGTCCAGATCTCTGGCGGCCGTGAAAGCCTTCTTTGACCCAATACAAAAACCAAGTGTAATACAAGGAAGCCGTTGAGTGCACGCCCTAGCAAGTGGAGCAGCAGCCGTTTGAAGTGCGCTAGTGTTGGGGGCAGCCCGGAACCGCCTTTGGATGAGTATCCCAAGTGTGTTTGACTGATTTGTTCGTTCGGACGGAAGTATTAAGTACCCGGTAATTAAAGCAAGGAGGACTAGCTTATTAACTCTTTTTGTTGTTAATTAAGTGGATTTATAATAATTTTCAACTCCTTCACTACAACTGGTGCCGCGACCCGGGACTAACGTCGACTTCAAATTCAAGCTTACACAATGGCATTATTACCACAGGAAGATGGTCCAGATCTTCATTTTACACTAGAAATTCCGATGATGATACCCACAGGACTTACACATTTTCCAAAGCGTGTGCAAAGGTAACGCAGTATCAACAACAGGTGCTCAGATTACCGGGTGATTCGAGCTGTTGGTTTTCATTATTTGAGATACGTAAGATGAAGCGGGCTGCACCCAACTTTAGGGTGCGAGAAGATCTCACTACATTTGGAAATCTACAAGCATCTGTGATGGCACTGGAGGATTTTTTTCCCAAAATTTAGGATATGAGATTATCAGACGGGATGAGTTTGAGAATGCGTGTGATTACGATTTGGTACGGACCGCAGAAGATATTGGACTGATGATGTCTTACTATTAGCAGAAAATCAGTAAGAAACATCATTAATGGTATATCGAGAAGAAGCTGACAATATCATTCCCACTTACTATATAATAGCAGACACCGTACATACACCGGTAAGGGAGTCTAAACCACCGGGTATGTTGGAGCTCATTGACAGAAATGAGCTTGAAGAAGTACCACAGTTGCGACCCAGAAAAATTACTAAAACTAAAAAGAAGTTGGAGTTCTCATCTGATGACGATGAAATCATGTCCACACCAAAACTAGCTGGGCTCAAGCAAGAACCAGGGGTGGCCGCACCTATCCAGGATCCAGGTGTGGATGCACCTAGACAGGGTTCAGGGTTGGCTGCACCTAAACAAGATCCAGTGGTAGCCAATTTGGTGAAGATGATGCAAGATGGGCATTTAAGTTTGGAAGAACTAACCATAACCACTGCGACCTTGTCAGCTAGTCGAGCACCTAATACAATGAGAGGAGCACCTAGTACATCGTATCATACACCAGCTACACAGCCCCGGACACATCATAATACTTCAGGGTATGGTATGCCTGGTGGAAGTGCAAATGCATGGGCACCTCACCTCAACCAGTTACAGCCATCATTCAGAATACCGAGATAAAATCTTTTGATTGGAATAGGCAGGACACTGGAAGTGCACGGGATTGGGTCGCTCGATTCTCACACATAGCCAATATATCACATTGGAATGATAGTCAAAGTCTGGGAATGTTTGTTGACAGTTTGACAAGCACAGCGTCATGGTGGTGTGAGCAACTAGCAGATTCGGTGAAGTATGTATGGGGTACGGTGATCGCGCTTTTTCAGAAGAAATTTTGTGTGGACAAAGTGCCGCCTCGAGTTGTGTATTCAAGATTGACGCAGAAACATGATGAGCTGGCTACTACATATTTGTACCGATTAAACGCGGCAGCTTTACGAGCAGGAATGGACTTAAGAAAATGCGTTCAATGCTTCACTATTGGAAGAACACATTCAACAAATATTTGATACCATTCATGATCGCAACATAAAGATGCAGTATCAACATATCACTTTCTCAAATATTGAAGAGCTAGAAGGATTATTGATTAAACATGAAGCGCGGCTTATGAGGCCTGGAAAGGAGGTAGCTACACGTAAGAATGCTGATGCTATGTGTCGCGAAGAGGACGCAAGAATTTTGGTCGGTTCTGGTCAACAATAGACCGATCGGCCTGTCGGCGATCGGATTGGTGGAAAGTCAAGAGGTTTTTGGGTCAGTCATGTGCAAGGGGTGTCCAGGACACAAATTCGGGTAGGTCACATGAGATGGCGTGTACTACATATTTTCATGTTTGGTACATATTGGGGACTATAGGTGGTAGGTAGTAGTTGGGGATTTGCCAAGTTGGGGATTTGCCAAGTTGGGAATTTGGTTTCTTTTGGGTTTCGCTTCGTAAATGTTTTTTGGCTTTTAGCTTCGCTTAAGTGACCGTTGGACCCCCAGCTCAACCGGGGTCGTTTTCACCTTACGCGTTAGTCGCCTCTGCACGCCGCAGAGTGTTTTGGGAGCGGAGGGTCGATTAATCCCCTCCATCTCATTACACCCGGCCGGGACGCGTTATAGACTCATTTGGCCCGCCGGAAGTCCCTCGACGGGAGCGTACTTTGGTCGACCCCCAACGTTAAGTTGCACACGTTTGGAACGTGTTATTTTACCTATTGGATTATCGTGGAGATATCGTTCGTGGATTACGTCACGTTCTTATTGGATCTCCCCATTGGATTGGATTATTGGAACTCATTGGATTATCGGAGTTATCTCCCATATTGGCCGGGCTTTACGATCGGGTTAGCGATCTGCCTTTGGGAGTATACAAATTTCGAGTACAACCGGTATACCCGTACCCAGGGTGAAGAGTTCCGCCCCGGGTACATCACCCAGCACGTTCTACCGCATTTAGACCACAAGTTAGTCCCAAGCACCGATCCACCGAGTGTGTTAACAGCCCAATCCATCGGGTACACAAGGTGAGATGCGAAAAGAATCGGACCAGGCGTCCATTGCTGACGATCGGTCGTCTGCCGGCAGCGGACGATCCGATCGGATCGAAGACGAGGGTTCGCGGGGTACCCCCCCCGTAAGTTGGAAGGCCGGGCACGATGGTGGTCAGGTTCTCGACACTTCGCTGTTCTATTTCGAACTTGACTCCACCACAATGGTGCCCGTGCCCGGATCACTTGGTGATCGTGGATATCACCGCAGCGATATTAAGCAAAGGATTGATTACAAGGAATTGGATGTGAAATCGTTCTGGAGAGAACACAAGGAACGGCTATCGCCTTATGTTTTCGTTGTTAATAAGGATGGCAATGTCCGATCTGGCCGGGTGGAGGACCGGATCGGGATTAATAAGTTTTTTCCTCCCCATAAGGCTCCCACCGGAGCCGATCGGGACTATAGCAGGTCTTGCTATAGTTCCGGAAAGGATCAGGACTTTTGTCCTGATCCTATGTATTTGAATGGATGTTTGGATGAGAAGAAAATAAAAAGCGAAAACCAAATGGAGCCTGATCGGAACGATCCAGGCCAACCCCCCAAGGTTCCCAAGAAGAGGCTCAGAATTCCGTCCGAAGAAGACGACCTGGAAGAGAAGTCGCAGGTCGGGGATGGGGTCATCGAAGAAGAAGACCTGACCATGATGTATTACATTCATGAGTTGAAGCGATTTATTCGCGAAGACCAGGTCATGCAAATAGTAGACCCCCAGATCCCCGATCGCCTTCTCGGACCCACCACCGATCCGATCCGAAGCGACCGACCGTTGTCATTGGTGAGGAACCTGCTGGCGGTGTTGGCCGAGGTTGGCATGAAGATGCAGAAGCCCGCTAACGTGCAGAAGATTTTTGATCTGGACACTTGGAGGTTGGGGTTGTCGTTGTCGACCTTCCACGACCATTTGGTGCCGTTGGTGGGGGCGGTCCGCCGCCCAACTCCCACCGCGGCATTGAAGGTCTCTGATACTATTGAAATGGATGATGATGCATGCTCCGACGATAAGTCGTTATGTCAGTCTCCACTTGCCTCGGATAACTCATCGGAGTTGGAGGTCGGTGTCGAACGGATGACCATGGGGTCTGGTCCGACCCCATGGGAGCATAAAAAGGACGTGCGGAAAGAAGGGGCTGCATGCTAGTCGGGACCCCAGGTGCCCCCACAGGCTTCAGTACCTCCAAAGGAGGATACCAACACGTTGCCCATGACCCAAGCCAACGTCCAAGCCATGTTCGAAGCGGTGATGGAACGTTTCTTGGAAGATCGATGCCGATCACTTCCGCGCCCACATGTCCAGGACCGGTCTGCCCGGCAAAATGTCAATATTTGCCGGGATGTGGATATGGAGTCAGTGGCATCAGCGGATAAGCCTATCCGAGGTGTTAAGCCAGTTGGAAAAGCAAAACGCAAGTCGCAACCAACCCGACCGCGCCGACCGAGCAAGAGAAGCGATTACGACATGAAGTCGGTCGGCGACATGGGTGACCACGATGGGTCAGACGGTACAGGGGCAGGCAAAGCACGTAAGGCTAACCTATCTCCTACGACCGCAATATGATCTTGGATCTGCCGCGATCCCACGCATTCGTATGGCTGCGACTACGGACCTTAAAGACTTTACCGGCAAGGACGCCAACGAAGAGCAATCCAGGTCGTGGTTTCGTCGCGTCAAGTCTGCTTTCCTACGAGATCAGACACCAAAAAATTAACGGTGTCTGATCTTCAGGGATCTGATAAAAGGACCGGCTGCGAACTGGATCCAACAGTTGGGTCGGGATGTCCGGTCTGACTGGGATCTGCTATGTGCAGAATTTGAAGGGCAGTACTGCAACTCCGGATTTTCTACCGCCCGTAAGTATCACCATATGCAGAATCGGGGCGACGAGACGCCGATCGAGTATTTGCTCCGCCTGAACGTGGCTGCAATTCGCGCCGGGATAGTGATCAAGGAAGGCAACCCGCCGACCGGTGCCGCTATGGAGCAAGTGGGTCACTACATTAGTACCCTGGATGACCAAGAGCTGGCAGATCAGCTTACTCTGCTGCGCCTAAAGGATGTTACGGAAAAGGAACAAACGTTGCGGACAGTGAAACACTCGCGCAGTATGAGGGTGAAGGTCACCGTTGGATCGGGTCGATATAGATCCAAGACCCAGGCCGACCCCGTGAAGAGGCCCTTTACTAGATCGGCCCGTGCTGTCAAAGCAATTGTGACGGAAGACAGCACTGGGTCGGAAGAGGAAAGCAGCGGCCTGTCCAGCCAGGAGTCGGATGAAGACCAGTGCCGCCACTTTTGCATTACGGAATCCGCCCCAAGGGCCCGATCGACGCCTAACCAGGCAGATCGGAAGGGCAGGAGCGGGAACAAGTCTGACCCGGACCGACCTCGCAAGAAGTGTGTTCACTGCGGGTCGAGTAAGCATGACGGTGGGGATTGATGGAAGGGGTTGACCTGAAAGAAGTGTGAAAGACGCGTCCACCCCATCGATCACTGCCTCTTCGTGTGCAAGTCATGTGGAGAGACCCACGAGGCCGGCCAGTGCAAGATGGATTTTTTTTCAATCTGATGCGCAAATGGTATGTGCCGAACAAGCACGCGGGGATGCTTCCACCGGACGTGGAAAATATGTTAAAATAGAACGCTCGCCAGGTTGGAATCTGGATCGAGAAGATCGGTCTACGTTTGGCATCTATGCATATGTCGGCAAGGAGAATAAAACCGACAATACATGTTCTATTCGCAATCGCGTCGGTCGGGATCATCCGGTCTACAGTCTTAAGACCGATGAATATTCCCGATCAAAGGTGGTCATGCAGTTGGATTTGCTGCCGGGGGAGTCTCGCGGATACTGGAAGTATCACGCTCCCGATAAATGGTTTAAGCAGGCGAAAGCCTGTGGCAAGATTAATAACCAGAAGGCGACGATGTTGTTCGACTCTGGGGCCGAAGTCTCGATTATCGACTCCGCCTTTGCTTGTAAGGTCGGATGTCGTATAGACGACACTCAGAGACAAGAGTGCGTCGGAATCGGTGAAAGTTCTTACATGACCGAAGGAAGGACGCGCGTGAAGATCACTCTCTCAGGTTCGTTGGTCTACTTCTTCAGCGCTTGGGTCGGCAAGCTGGCCGGTCAGGATGCCCTGTTAGGCATGGATTTTATGGTGCCGGCCGGTATTCGACTGGATTTGTCTCATGGGGTTCTTACACTCCAGGATGAGGTCCAGATCCATCTAGCTGGTCGGCGTCCCCTATACGGATCGTACACCGATCTGGTCAG
>CM047582.1:27572685-27589812 GCA_026184515.1 Peronosclerospora sorghi | reverse complement strand
CCTAAGTCCCTTACCATTCCTTACTAAAGGAATTTGGAGATGTCATTAGTGACAACCCGCCGATGGGGTTACCACCGGATCGGGGAGTCCGACATAAAACTGATCTGGTTCATGGAACCAAATACTGCGTCACTAGGCAGTGGCCTCTCCCCAAGGAGCAATGCGACGTTATCGACGCATTCTTAAAGGGGAAAGAAGAGGCAGGGATGGTACGGGAGAGCAATTCTTCCCATTCTTCTCCCACTTTTTGTGTTCGTAAACCGAACGGAAAGTGGCGCATTGTGCATGCGTACAACAAGCTGAATGCAGATACAGTACCCATGCAGACTCCGATTCCTCGGAAGGATGTCCTCCAGAACAATATGGCGGGCTATACGGTGTACAGTGCCTTAGATATGGTGGACGGGTATTATCAGGTGCTCATGCGAGCATCCGATATTCCGCTTACAGCGCTCAGCACGCCTAGTGGCATGCTGTGGGAGTGGCTTGTTATGCCACAAGGGCTTTTAAATGCACCAGCGACTTTCAATCGCTTGGTGACTCAACTCTTCCGCCCTCATCGAAAGTACGCTCAGACGTACTTCGACGATATATTCGTTCATAGTCGCGCGGAAGGCGACTCGTCTGATGTTCAGACGCACCTGCTACACCTTCGAGCTGTGCTCGAATGTATGCGAGAGCATAAGTTACATGCAAAAGCATCCAAATGTATTTTTGGTGCTGAGGAAATTCCTTTCCTCGGATGCTTCATCGGTAAGGATGGAGTGCAGGCGGATCCCGCGAAGGTGAAAGCCATTGTGGAGTGGCCTTCGCCTGTAAATCTTAGAGATTTACGGAAGTGGCTTGGATTAGCCAATTATTTGGGGCGCGCTAGAGCGAAACCAAAATATGATAGAGCGACACCAATCGCGCTCCCGATTTATTTTTCAGTTAAATTACTTCCTTTTTGTCCAGGAGCAAGCCGTCCGGTATATTTTTGTATCGGTGTCACCGAAATGAGCATTGTCCTCTTGTGTCGAGAACGCTCGAGTCATGTGTGGCCGATCAATTCCCTAAAATAATTGATTCGACAATGCTGTGGGTGGACAAGTATCGCCCGACGTCGCTCTCGTCGCTAGATTACCACCCGGACGTGACGAAGCGTCTAACAAATCTCTCTCAATCATCAAATCTAACCCATCTGCTTGTGTACGGACCTTCTGGTGCTGGCAAGAAGACGCGCATCATGGCTTTACTACGTGCGCTATACGGAGACGGTGCCCTCAAGGTTCGTCTCGAGCACAAATCGTTTAAGGTCCCTAATCGCAGCACGAAAGTTGAAATCACAACTGTTTGCTAGCAACTTTCATATCGAGATGAATCCTTCGGACGTGGGGAACAATGATCGACTTGTCGTTCAAGAAGTGCTCAAGGAGATCGCACAGTATCATCTGGCAGACAGCAATGCCCAAAAACCTTTCAAAGTGGTGTTGCTCATGGAAGTGGACCGACTCAGTAAACATGCACAGCATGCACTCCGTCGAACAATGGAAAAGTACACGGCTACGTGCCGCCTTGTGCTGTGCTGTAACAATCCGTCTAAAGTAATCGATCCACTGCGCAGTCGCTGTCTCGTTGTTAGGGTGGGTGCACCCACATTCGATGAAGTGTGCAACATCTTGCAGGGGGTTTGTGCGAAAGAAAGAATTGGTTATTGTGCCCCATTTGGCATGCAGATTGCGATTAAGAGCGAGCGGAATCTTCGACGGGCGCTGCTTATGCTTGAGACGTGCCGTGTCCAGCAGTGCGTCTTCGTAGTTGTTCTACGGACTTACAGAAAGACGTTTATTCTTACTTACTCTACTCACTCTTGATGTTTGCTGCTCTAGGTATCCGTTTTCGCCTGAACAACAGATTCAGCTGCCAGCATGGGAAGAATATATATGCACTCTGGCTAAGATTGTGCTGCAGGAGCAGTCACCCGCTGGGTACGTCGAGTCAAACGAGAGAGCTGTGGAAATCATTGTGCTGACCAGTGCTGCACTTGTTTCTGTTGTGCTTTCAGCCTCTTGAAGGCGCGCGAGATGATATACGAGCTCATGTCCAACTGCGTGCCGTCCGAAGTAATTCTCAAAGTTCTATGTCGCGAGCTCATGAGCCGTCTAGACGACTATCTCAAGCATGAGCTGGTCCAATGGGCCTCGTACTACGAACACCGAATGCAGCGTGGCTCGAAAGATATTTTCCACTTTGAGGCCTTCTTGGCCAAATTCATGATGCTCTACAAGAAATCCTTGTTGGACTTGTACATGTAGCAAGTAGCGAGCAAACAATAGAGAAATTCTCACACCTAAAACGTTTGGCTGTCGCCCGTTATGCACGACAATCTGAGTGGTTGCTAGTAATTCGACCTTAGTGAGACCATGTGGCGCCTGGCTGTGATTCTTCGCTTCCAAGCTACGCAAGCATTTTTGTCAAGCGACGAGTGCGAGAGCGTCAAGTGTGCGCTATTCGAGCAGTGGGGGGATGCTTACGTCAACGACGTTTCCAGTGTGAAAGCAACTGAGACAAGCGCTGCATGCTCGGCCCATCTCGAGCGGTAAGTAGACTGCATGTATGACCCTAAGTGCTAACTGCTCGACAATTGCTGATAAGGTGGGAGAAATCGAAGCTGAAGGGCGAAGAGATTAACAGACTTACGTCGACAGCCAGCAAGGAAGCGGACATTGCGCTGGTGATTTTAGATAGAAGTTTGGCTAACTTGCGCTTTTTTGCTCGCGGTAAACGCGGCATCTTGTATGCCGGTGAAATGCGATCAGATAACAAAACTGTAATGGCTAAACTCGCAGCGGGTGCGACCTCCGTTCGCTCAGTCACGCAAGAAGCTCGTTGCCTTCGACTTATGAGCCTCATGACAATTGGACCTAAAGTGATTGATGCGGGGAATGGCTGGTTCCTGTGCGAGTGACTAGAAGGCGAAAATGTAATAGAGTTCCTCGGATTAGATAACAAGGTTGCTACTCCAACCAACGCTATGTTGATCATTCGTGAAATGTTGTGTCTGGTGCGTTCAACATGGCACTGCGGTAGCTAATTGAAAGTTGTCTTTATTACTAGAATTAGACGGAGAGACTACTCAATCTACCTAGCTTAAATACGGACTATTATATAAATATTTGTAGTATACAGGTATACTATACCGTCTGTCGATCTTCTGACGTTGTCAAAAAATCCGAAATAACTAATTGTAGAGGAAACGTTCCGTCGAGTTGTTCTGATTTGGTGCAGTGGTATATACGGTTGGTCGCCATGATGTGCATCTTCGGCGCACATCGGTGTCAGCTTCTCTTTTATTCAATGCAGATGGCGTATTTTGATGATCCCCGGATGGAGGTCAGTAAACCAACTGAAAGCCGGATGTGACCTCATTGCGCGCACAACCTTGACCAAGGCCAGTTTTTCTTCATCCTCATATAGCCGTCTTTTGAAGAATCGGGTGTGCGCCACGAACGTCGTAAAGACTAATTGAAGCGCAGGGGGCGATGGTGTAGGCTGTCTTCCGTCGAATAAACACCGATTTCGATCAGACCAGAGGAAGTGGAGCGTCACCGCGCGAAGGGTGTGCCACACATCACCCACCACCGCTTCACTCTCCTTCCAGTTGTCCCGTACCAGTTGTTTCGTCCCGAGTACGATAGCGAGCCATGTGGGCCGTGACCGAAAGAACGACAGCATAAGTGTGCCAATTTGTTCCCATAGCTGCGTCGCGAGTGTGCATTCAAAGAACAGGTGCTTCTCTGTCTCGACTGCGTTGCACCCGTCGCGTACACAGTAGATGATGCTTCGGTTCGACTGCTGTAGGAACCAGAATCGTGAGCGAACGGGTAGGAGTCGAAACGCGAGACGAAACTGTAAGTCTTCGAACAGGGTAGCAAGATCACTCGCCAGTGTTTGCTGTATTGGACATATGCCTTGATCTGTACGTCACCAACATGATGGGAGTGAACAGACATTGGATGTGGCTTCGTCGGTGTTTTTGGTGTCCATACCATGCGAAGAAGAGCCGTCCGTGGGATCGATGGGACCAAGCATAGTTTTACTCCACTCATGCAGCCCAGATAAGGTATAAGACGCCGTGCACTGTTCAAGGACTCCAGATCAAGCTGGATCGCACCAAGCCGATTGAAAATATGCGTGGCCTCCTTATACAGCACTCGCAGCCACTTTAGCTGTTGTCCAGGTGTCGTAGACGCGTGCGAAAAGTCGATGTGTCTCTCCACAAAGTCTTGTTCTACCGGCCAAGAACAACCATCATGCATGAAGTCAGCCAGCGAGCGCTGCCGAAGACTCTCGATATGTGTAGTCTAAAGCTGCGTTGCGGTTCGGGAACCATTCCAATACAGCGTCGATGTGGTGAGATGGTGTGTGTCCTGGTGGCCTGCTCATAGTGCAGTCTGGGGTCCGAGTGGAACCAAATCAGCTGCTTAAGACCATACGAAGCGTGCTCATTCAAAGGAAGGTCGTGCCACGTTAGCTCCCAGTGAGTCTTGTACACCAGGTCCATGTCGCTTTCCACCACGACGAGGTCAGAATCGACTTGATCATGGCTCCATGCCGAAGTGGGGAAATCACAAGAAAGTCCAAGCCGTGACGTCCTCCGTAGCGAGGAAGTGCTGATGTTAGCAACTCGGCGCCAGCTGTCGTCCAGTTTCGCACACCTTTATCACTAGCAGCACTCACGAACTGCAGCAGCAGAGAAATACGTTGTCGCTTGAGCTGTGCATCGACACCGGGGATACCAAGACCGCCGTCGCCTTTACGCAGATACAAGAATTCCTGCGGGATAAGCTGGATATGTGACGCGTCTCGATTATGCTTTCGACTAAGCACGAAGCGGTTCAGCATCGACTGCCACCGCTTCACTACTGCAGTTGGAATCGATACGTGCTGTGTGTAGTGCCACAAGCGGGAAAGCACCATTGTTTGTGCAACCAGAAGCCGACCACGAAGTGTCCTCGCGCGCCGGTACCACATCTTGAAGCCGTCGTAGAAACGCTGCTCGAGAAGCTCTACGATGTGGTCATTCACTGGTGCCAACCCGAACGGAATACCGAGATACTTGACTTTGTCTAAGCGACCAAGTACTTGTACACCAGGCAGTCTAGGACACTCGTGATTCCGGTTCAGCGCCAGTAGCACCGACTTAGACATGTTGAGCTGCGCGCCATAGCCTTTGTAGTACTCCTCTACTAGCTCAAGATGAGCCTGTAGGTTCGATATCGAGCTGCCCAGAAGAGTCGAGTCATCGGCGAAGAACATACTCGTGGCAGTGTGATCGGCATTCAG
Organism: Peronosclerospora sorghi; assembly: GCA_026184515.1. NCBI lineage: Eukaryota > Oomycota > Peronosporomycetes > Peronosporales > Peronosporaceae > Peronosclerospora > Peronosclerospora sorghi. The sequence continues at coordinate 27,584,487 of CM047582.1, read as the reverse complement.
GCACACTCCGTACTCATCATGCGAGAGGAGCAAGTTTCCAAGCGGCTCGATGGACAAGAAGAAGAGCAGAGCCGACAAAAGGTCGCCTTGTTTCACCCCTCTCGTCGGATGCAGCGCAGGCTGTATGTTTTGGTTGATGAGGAGATGTGCTTGCGGGTCGGTGTACAGCAGCTTGATCCATTGAATAAACGTTGTCCCAAATCCCATTCGCTCGAGCAACCGGAACATGTAGTCCCAATTCACGCGGTCGAAATCTTTCTGGAAGTCCAGGAAGAGCGCATACGCTTCTTCGTCTCGACTGGTTGCCAAGTCTTGAAGATCCACGAGGGACCGCACGAGGTGGTGGATTGATCGCCCTTTGACGAAGCCCTTTTGGTCGGGATGGATTAAATCAGGGATGACGCTTTGCAACCGATGCGTCAACGCTTTTGACAACACCTTCACATCAACTGGTACTAGTGTGATAGGTTGGTAGTTTCCCGGTTCGGCACGCGATCCCTTCTTGTGCAAAAGAACGACAGCAGACTTGCGCTGAGATGGAAGAAGTACACCAAGGCTGAGGCGATCCTTGAAGACGATGCTCAAGCATTCCCCGAATACATCAGGGGATACCTGGTAGAACCCTGCAGACAGGCCGTCCATACCCGGTGCAGAGGTCGCCTTCATGTGACGGATCGCGCTTGCAAGGTCCGAAGCCGTGACTTCAGCGTCAAGAATTGTGCGGTCTACCTCAGGGACGAAGCGCACTATCGATCGGAGAAGCTTGCGTTGTAGTACGTCGTTTGGTGGAAGATATCGTTCCGCTGGACTGTTGGGGTTCCCCATCTCAGATCCCCAGTGCTCTAGAAAACGGAGCGAAATCTCAAGAGGATTTCCCGAGACACTTCCACTTGGTGTCATGACTTCCTCTATCGAGACTCGTCTCAGGCGTGTATCTAGTGGACGAAAGAAGTGCTTGGTCAACTTTTCAGCGTTAAAAGCTTGGAAGTCGAACGCAGTGTCTTGATTGTACTGGCTCGTCTGCGTGACTGTCTCCCTGTAGTTTCTCACGGCTTCGTCGAAGAGATCACGACTTGAGCTGTCAGACGCAGTGCGATATCGAGCTGCGGCTTGATCGATCTGGATTTGAGCGTCTTCAATACCTCTTGTGTCTTGCGCTCGAAGCTTCTTTTGTACGTCTTGTAGTTGCTTCTTGATGCTCGCCTTCCACTTCTCCCACACTTTTTTCCGCGTTCAAAGAGGTGCGCAGCTCGTCACGGACAGTATCGGCTTCCTTCTTGATCGCAGATACCACCACTGGATACTCAAGCAGATACCTCGGGAACTTCCAATAGCCACGACCGTGCAGCTGATTACCTGACCGGAAGCTCACACTGTGAGCAAGATGGTCGCCAGCATGTTTTGGAAGAAAATACTTGGATTGGTAGTAGAAGAGTTCGCAAAATGTCTCGGACAGCAAGATGTAGTCCAGCCTGTTCTTACGGGGAAAAGGGCCGGTGAACACGCGCTTGTTGTCGAAATGGATCCTCCATGCATCGGTGACGCCCAGCTTTGCTAGCCATTTGAGACAGCTAGATCGACCAGGGTCATAGCGCAGGTTGGGTGATGAAGAGTCGAGTCGTGGGTCCAATGGGGTGTTCAAATCGCCCAGCACAAAGTGCGTGGCGTGATCCTCGAACCCCTCGGTTTCCAAGATCGAGAAGAATTGTTGCTTTTCTTGGCGGTCGACAGGCGCATAGACGTTGTGTATGTAGATGGGAGCACTCTCAACCATCACCTTTACTACAAGGTAGCGACCTGCGACTGACAGAGTGGTGATAACAACAGCTGAATCGAATCCTGGGAAGTCAGAGCGGAGCACGGTGAGCACCCCATTGCTCCTTCTTCGCGTGGGTCGATGGAGGTGGGTGTTGGGATCTTCCACGAAGACCTTATGCTTGAAGCTTGAGTCCAGGTGAAACTGGAAGTTAGAAAGATGCGTGCTGTCTGCGAAGTTGGTTTCTTGGACACACGACAAAGAGTGCTTGGAGATCAGGCTCTCGATAAACAAGTTTCCGTTTTTCTTGATGCCATTAGTGTTCACGGTGACAACATTGATGTTGCTCCATGTTGTCGATTTCGAGAAAACTTTAGCAACGTTTGGCGAGGAATCCAGCGACCGTCGTCACCGTACCGTCTCCTGCAGCGTGGAGTTTCAGCACTGAAGAGTCGTCCGGGTAGAAGCCATCCTGCTGTTGCAGCGACTCAAGGTCATCAAGCAATTGACCCTGCCACTGCACCTCTCTCCACTGCTTCATGCAGTGTGCACCTAGGTCTGAGCGCAGGAGCCGTAGGAGCGTGTTCGGGTGCAGCAAACGCGTGTGATGCGCAGGAATCCACTCGACGGGCTGACCAGTGATGTACTGGATCCAGTGATCATTTTTAAACAGAGTTGGCGCGGTTGCCATCAGCGCAAGCTCAAACAAGCCCAGCGCCGTGGACGCGCGAGACAGCTCCATGATTGAGTCAGAGTGGGTCCACCATTTTGCGCAAGCTTTAAAGATATCAAGACGCTTCGACGGCACAGCAGTCCCCATCAACTTCTTCCATTTGATTGCGAAGGTCGTGTCTTCACCCGGGTTTGTCGCGCAGAGGACTCGGTTTATCACGTGCAGTTGTGCAAGCTCCGCGATTGATGTTTCACTTCCAGCCATCTTCAGCGATATTGCGCTGTTAAAGGCGAGCGGAAACTCAACCGCTTTCTTCGTGATGTGGTCCGGGTTTGTTGCATTTTTGATCAGCTTGCAAGCACCATCGACTTTTTTGTCCGCTTCCATGAGACGATCTGGGAGGGTGTCGAGCAGTGCCGTGTTCTCGTCTTTTAGCATCGATTCGGTTACCTCCGAAAGAGGTGACGCCTTCGATGCCTTCTTGATCTTTGTGTGATGCTTTTCAATGAAGAACGCGGACTCGGTGACTACGTATGCTGCATCGGGACGTTTCACGTCCACTGGTACTATTTGGTGGCGCACGCCGTATTTTGGGTCGGCAGTTGCGTTTTTTGCTCGACCGTGACTTCCATCGACTGGAGCGCCTGGAAGTAGTTCTTGGTGGCAATGCCGTCCAGTGGCAGCGGTTACTGTTTCACCAGAAGAGCAGAGAAGTCGATACCACTGCGGATGCGCTTCTTCCGGTTGCTCGCTACGGTGGTGAAGCCGTCTGTTAATAGAGGCATTGATGAAGACAATGGCTTCGGACTTCCTGGAGGCGTTATCTTGATGTTTGAATCATTGAAGGTCGATATCGACAGCGAATCTTCTCGGTTACTTGGATGCTGTACAAGCTGGTTGGCAGCAGATCGCTGTCCATGCTGAGCTCCGCGTTGGAGCTGACCATCTCGTTTTTTTAGACTCCCCAACTGCCTTCTGGAGCGAGGTTTTCTTTGGCCTGGTGGTCACGGCTTGTGCATAGGATTGTGTTGGTTGCTGTTGCGAACTTGAAGCAGAATCACTTGGCTCTTCTGGACGAGGAAATTCGCCGTCGGCCGTCGCGAGGTCAACCGCGTGGTGCGAGCGATAACCAAACGGCAAGCGCTCAGATCGGAACGGCGCGTTCTTGCCATGTATGGGGTGCAGCTTGTTGTCGAACAGGATCTGGTCAGAAATCGATCCGTTCACAATCAAGGGACTTGGACAATTCGTACTCAGGAAGTACACGCGCCAGGTAGCAGACGTGATTCCAGTCGCGAGTTTGACTTCGCGGAACGTGTCGTAGACTGGTTTGCAACCCAAAAGAAACAAGCGGTGCAGTATCACTTCCGTGGTGGTGTCCGAGTCGACGTTCGAGATATCGATGAAGTACTTGCTGCCAAGCACGTCAAACTCCTTTAACATGAAGACACCCCCAAGAATGTTCACCTTCGTCCGTTCGAGGTCAATACAATCCTCCTTCGACTTCACCTTGACGCGCAGGTTTCCGCCAGGGAGCTTCGAAACTTTACCGATCTCGAACGTGCCGTATAGTTTTTCAAGTATTTCGTTGTCGTGATGCGTGCCTGACAGCGATGCCATGATCTTGTGCATCGGCGTCTTTACAAATGTGCGCCCAGTGTCGATCACCATATCGAACCTGGCGCAATGGAGCAGATACGGGCGCTCTTGCTCCATTCGAGATGCAATAAGCGACCAGTCGCCACCAGCGGCATACTGTAGTTCAATTGCTTCGGTATCATAGGCGAGAGGTTTTGGGGTTTCCACACGACGACGCACCGCGTCAGTCTCAGCATTTTCGCGACGAAGGGCCTCTTGCTGCAAGAGCACGTCGGCCATCGTTGGACGCGGATCCACGGAATGAGGTGGAGGCGGCGCGATGGTGGCGGAAGGAATCGCAGGTTCCATCGACTCATCGAGCGAGGTAGCATCGGGAGACGAAACAGGCGCAGACGTCGTAGACTCTCCCACATCAACGTCCAGCTCGTCCGGCTCTAGAGAAGAAGAAGTGGGCGCAAGCGCACAAGTTGCTGTAGAAACGGCAGGCTATGTATCAGGATCCGAATCGGCAGAAGAACCCGATTCCCCCGTTTTTGCAGTAGGGGAGTGGAAGGTGGTGGAGAATGTCTGGGTGTGGACCCATAATTCGAGCCGGTTGCGACACGCGGTATCTGGTTGGAGGGAGTCGGGGAGGCCGGATTTTCCATGGTTAAAAAAGGGGCGGGATCGGAGAAAAGGATGGTAGAGGGTATTCTCTTAATTTGACTTTAGCAGTAGCTAGAAAATTGAGAAGTCACTGCGGTAGCTAAGCACTTAACTTCCCTCTCAGTGCTTTGACATGGACCTCATGAGGGTGAATAAAGAAGAGATGACACATCCTCATCGTCATATCATTGTACACCGCTCACATGGGAAATGGAGATGCACATTCATTGACTTTGAAAGGTGCTTATCTACCAAGAAACCCAAGAACTCTAAACTGCGGGCCTGGATAAAGTTACAATCTGTTGCTTGCTACTGGACAAACAAGGAAGTAATTTAACCGAAAAATAAATCGGGAGCGCGATTGGTGTCGCTCTATCATATTTTGGTTTCGCTCTAGCGCGCCCCCAATTATCTCCACAAATACAGCGAGAACTACGCTGAAATGGCGAGGCCATTGACGGACCTTCTTAAGAAGGATGTTGATTGGTGTTGGGAAACCAAACACCAAAATGCTTTTGAAGCGGTAAAGGGGAGCTTGTTAAAAGCTCCCGTTCTTGCTCTCCCAGAATATGGGAAAACATTTAGTGTCGTCTGCGACGCCTCCGATTTTGCAATCGGATGTGCTTTGTTACAAGCAGACGGCGCGGGAAGGGAACGCGTGATTGCGTTTGAGTCGAGGCAGCTCAAAGCTGCGGAACGGAATTATCCCGTTCATGATAAGGAGCTACTTGCAATGAAGTATGACCTTGTCAAATTTAGGGTTCACCTACACGGCTCTAAGCCGTTCGTGGTTTATACTGACCACGCGTCCTTACGGACAGCGACAAAGTCGCCTCATCTCTCGCAACGGATGGCCCGTTGGATCTCTTTCTTTGCGTGGTACAACTTTGAGGTTAAGTATAAAATAGACAAGCAGAACGTGCTTGCAGACGCGTTGTCGCGTCGTCCCGATTACGAGCTCGCTCACGCGACATTCGTCACCTCGTCTGTGGTGGATCTCATACGCCAGGCGAATGAGAAAGACCCACAGTGTACGGCGCTTATCAGAGCGTTTGGTGGAAAGGGACTTGGCTCGTATGAGCCAACCCTGTTAAGTCGAGCAAAATCTCTTTTACACCGTTACAGGTACTGTGACGGTTTGCTATATTATAGCACGAGCGCGGAGGACACTCCGCGGGTGGTAGTTCCTCATAATGAGGAACTGAAGTATAGAGTCATCTTTGAGGCACATGAAGCCCCTACCGGGGGTCATTTAGGTCGGGATAATACCTACAGCGCTTTAAGCGCTTTGTATTGGTGGTCCAAAATGTTTAAGTGAGTCGGTGCGTATATACGCACCTGTGAGACGTGTCAGAGGGTTAAACCCTCTGCAAATTCAGCTGCGCGTTTGGCGAGCTTATCGGTTCCAACGGAGTGTTGGAAATCCATTAGCATGGATTTCATCTTCGGTTTTCCGAAGGATAAGGCCGGGAACACCGGCATATTGGTCTTTGTAGACCGTTTGAGCAAGATGGCTCACCTGGCGGCAGTGCCAGAGTCCATTGATGTACAAGGAACAGCCAAAGTGTTCCTAGACCGTGTCTTTCGACAGCATGGTCTACCCGATTCCGTTGTGTCGGATCAGGATCCCCGTTTTACGGGACAATTCTGGGGAGCGTTGTTTAAGGTTCTGGACACCAAGCTCCTCATGTCCACTGCGGATCATCCGCAGACGGACGGTCAGACGGAACGCGTTAATCGCGTTGCTGAGGATATTATCCGGAGATTATGTCCGGATTCTCCAAAGGATTGGAGTGAGGTGCTTCCGATGGTCGAATTTGCTATAAACAATTCGGTCCATGCATCTACGGGGTTTACCCCGTTTTACGTGAACGGATTAGTGAATCCGAGGGTTCCGTTGACGCCACGTGTGTGTGGCCCAGGGCTTGAGGGGGGAGGATTCCCGGATGTCATCCCTGTATCTGTGCGAAAGCACATCGATAAATTCTTATCGACGCGCCTTAGTGTCTTACGACACGTCTGCGATGCCATGGCGGAAAGCCAAGACAAGCAGAAGGAGCAAGCTGACCGCAAGGGGCGGCGTAACGAAAAAGTGTATAAAGTAGGAGAAAGTGTTTTATTAAACGCTAAAAATCTTCCTACACATGCGGTTTCCAACGTGTTGAGGAAAAAACTGCGCCCCAGGTTTGTGGGACCCTTTAAGGTATTAGCCCGAAAGGGCTTGTCGTATACCTTAGACATCCCGAAGGCGATGCGTACGCATCCAACCTTCTATGTGGGTATGCTTAAGCCATACCAGAACCCGGAGGCGGGTCCCCTCTTGGAAGAGGGTGATAAGTTGGATAGCCGAAAGGCACGACAGGTCGGAACATCTCCGACAGGGTTGAAATACGACCCTGTAGCTCCGCAACGAGAGACTCGAGGGAGGCAAGCCGCCCCTCGATGCGTTCATTCGCACTCCCCTCGTTGCAGAGTCCCTCCTGGGCATCTTGGATGCGACGTCTGTGTCGATCACTGCGCTCGTGGAACTCACGTCGCAATTGCGCTACCCCCTCCTCCAGTGCTTGATACGGAGGGTACTCCACATTACCATGTGGAACGCCTGATGGCACGACGCCATCACCGGGGTGAGACCCAGTACCTGGTGAAGTGGAAAGGTTATCCACATTCCCAGAGCTCGTGGGAGTCCGAGGCTCCCCTGCGGCAGGATTGCCGTGACGTCGTTGACGCTTTCGAGCGGTAGAATCCCACTGAGAGTCAACGACCAAAGGGGTCGAAGAAGCCCCTTCACTCCCAGTAGCTGGGAGTTTGCCGGAGGCAGATGCAGAGTATGCATTGCTCTCCGGAACCACATCGAGACCAGGGCGCGTGTAGTAAGAGGCAGGTAATTTCCCTTGCGCTTTGGCCTGGGCATAGGCCAAGCGTAACGCCCTCTCTACCCGAACGTCGGGTTCAGAAAAGCTGTTGTACAGCGCATCAAAGTTGGGGAGGCGCTTCTCCCCTTCCGCCCAAGCGCGGAATGCCTGTTCTGCGTCCTCGACGCTTTCGTCCCGTAAGAGAACAAAGGGAACCTCGTGGAGGATATCCACGAGGGCACCGCGTGCCTGTTTCCCGAGGCGCGTCCGGTAGGACTTGGCAGTAAACTGCTTAGGCGTTAGCAGTCTGGACCGGAGTTGTTTCCGGAGAGTAATTTCACGCGTCAATATAGCCGCTGGACCAGTGGTATAGGAGGCTAAACCCCTCTTGACCGCGTTCTTAGCCCTCTTTTGAGGGTCACGAGGTCCCTTCCGTGCCAGTACGGCACGTCGGGCCTTATGAACCGAGGCCGGTTCATTGGTGATGGTCGCCTTAGGCGACCCGGATGTATCATCCCTAGTTGGTAAAGGTGGCGCACGAGTTAGCGCGTTTTCCCCACGTGTGGGGAATGACCGACAACGCCGTTCGGCGCTGTCGGAGTGGTCAGCCGTTGGGGAGATATCCCCAAGGGCATCCACTTCCGAGTTATCGTAATAGTTTCCTTCCATAGCACCACTAATGGTGCTCATGGTCAGCCAGAGGTTCTGGCAGTTGGAGTTCTCCAACAAAATTTTGTTTATTGCGTAAGCAATAGTCTTGATGGGGGAGGATGTAACAGGGTTACATTCGAGTCACATTTAGTAGGTGGTGTACGTGAGTACACTACGGTTGGGGTCAGTATTGACCGGTTCGAAAGGTTTTGAACCATTGGTTATTTTAACCAATCAAGTCAGGAGCCCCTGGGGGTGGCGTGGCAGCCATCTACGTGTCGGTACAGGTGGTGTACACTACATTTTAGCTAGGTACGAATTTAGTAAGTTGTACTTAATATTACATATAGTTTACATTAGTTTAAATTGATTTAGGCTAATTATATATTAAATATACATTTAGTTTACATTTCACTCAACCGACTACAGACGCACGACCTCGACTGGTCGCGCGTGTAGTGAGTGCAGTAGCGTAAAGGGAGTCCTCCCTTTAGCTACACCCTTAGTAAGGGAGCCTTGTGTTAAGGCATTAGCGAAAGCTAATAGTAAAGCAAAGTGGGAATCTTGGCCCCGAGTAGGAGAGCTCTCTCCTACTAAGCCCTTTTATAAGGGTGTATCGGCTAAGTAGCGGCGAACGCCGCTTAAAGGAAAGTCTTCCTCTGTGCGCTAGCCGCACCGTGCGTGTACGCACCGGCTTCACATGGTCATCCGCTCAACACCGACATCCAACTCCGATGAGCTATTAGAGTCAGGTGGAGAATGATACAGCAATTTATCATCGGAGCACACATCATCGCGTGCTGCCGTGGCCTCAGCGGACAGAAATGCCACGGTGGGAGTTGGGCCGCGAACCGCCCCCACCAACGGCACCAAATGATTATGGAGGGTCGACATCGACATCTCCAGCTTCCAAGTGTCCAGATCAAACAGCTTATGCATGTTGGCGAGGTTTCGCACTTTTATGCCGACCTCAGCCAACATCGCCAGCAGGTTCTTCACCAATAGCAACGGCCGATCGCTTCGGATCGGTTCGGTGGTGGGTCCGAGAAGGCGATCGGGGATCTGGGGTTTTAAGATCTGCATAACCTGGTCTTCACGAATAAATCGATTTAACTCGTGGATGTAATACATCCTGATCAGGTCTTCTTCCTTGATAACCCCATCCCCGACCTGCGAGTTTTTTTCCAAGTCGTCTTCATCGGGTGGCATTCCGAGCCTCTGCTTGGGAACCTTGGGAGGGTAGATCTGATCGTTCCGATCAGCCTCCAAGTCGTTTTCAGCTTTAGTTTTTTCATCAAATCGTTCATTCAAATGCATAGGATCAGGACAAAAGTCCTGATCCTTTCCGGAACTATAGCAAGACTTGCTATAGTCCCGATCGGTTCCGGTGGGAGCCTTATGGGGAGGAAAAACTTATTAATCCCGATCTGGTCCTCCACCCGGCCAGATCGGACATCGCCATCCTTATCGACAACGAGAACATAAGGCGATAGCCGTTCCTTATGTCCTCTCAAGAACGATTCCACATTTAATTCATTGTAATCAATTCTTGACGAGATATCATCTCGGTGATATCCACGATCACCAAGTGATCCGGGCACGCGCACCATTGTGGTTGAGTCAAGTTCAAAATCGAACACCGTAGTGTCGAGAACCTGACCACCATCGTGCCCAGCCTTCCAACTGCCGGGGGGGGGTACCCCGCGAACCTTTGCCTACGATCCGATCTGATTGTCCGTTGCTAGAAGGCGACCGATAATCAGGATAGGACGCCTGGTCCGATTTCTGCGTCTCCATCTCACCTTGTGTACCCGATGGAATGGGCTGGTTACACACTTGGTGGATCGTCGCCGTGAATTGATTTGGGTCTTAAATGTGAGAGCGTGCTTGGTAGTGTACCCTGGGCGGAACTCTTCACCCTGGGTACGGGCAGACCAATTATACTTAGAGTAAGTATACTCCAAAGGGCAGATCGCTTAACCGATCGTAGAGCCCAACCAATGCGAGAATAACAGACCAATATTCCAATATGGAGATCCAACGAGAATGTAACAAACTCCACGAACGATATCTCCACGTAACAATTCAAAAACTTGCTTACACGTTCCAAACGTGTGTGACTTGGGCTTGCGAAGCCGAACAATGCGTACTCCCGTAGAGGGACTTCCGGCGGGCCAGGTGCGTCTGTAACGCGTCCCGGTCGGGTATAATGAGCTAGAGGGGATTACTCAACCCTCTGCTCCCAAACAATCCGCGGCGTGCAGAGGCGACCAACGTACTTAGCAAAGATGCTAACGACTTCCTTGTTGTGAGTTAAAGGCCAAAAAATAACAACTAACCAATCCTATCTCCCTACGGTCCCCATATGTACAAACATGAAATATGTAAGTACACGCAATATCATATGAATTACCAAAATCTGTGTTCTTGACACTCCAAGCACACGATTGGCCCAAAATACTCCGTCCTTTCAGCCAGCCAGATCGATCTGCTTTGAAAACTGGTACACTGGTACAAACTGGTCAACAATTTTCACTTGCACTTCACCACAAAGCACATCCGATTGCGAATCGGAGGCGCCGCAGACGACACTAAATAGTTTCCCAGAATATGGGAGAGCAAGAACGGGAGCTTTTAGCAAGCTTTTCTTAACCGCTTCGAAGGCGGTTTGGTGTTTGGTTTCCCAACACCAATCCACGTCCTTCTTAAGAAGGTCCGTTAATGGCTTCGCAATCTCAGCGTAGTTCTCGCTGTACTCGTGGAGATAATTGGCTAATCCAAGCCACTTCCGTAAATCTCTAAGATTTACAGGCGAAGGCCACTCCACAATGGCTTTCACCTTCGCGGGATCCACCTGCACTCCATCCTTACCGATGAAGCATCCGAGGAAAGGAATTTTCTCAGCACCAAAAATACATTTGATGCTTTTGCATGTAACTTATGCTCTCGCAAACATTTGAGCACAGCTCGAAGGTGTAGCAGGTGCGTCTGAACAACAGAAGAGTCGCCTTCCGCGCGACTATGAACGAATATATCGTCGAAGTACGTCTGAGCGTACTTCCTATGAGGGCGGAAGAGTTGAGTCACCAAGCGATTGAAAGTCGCTGGTGCATTTGAAAGCCCTTGTGGCATAACAAGCCACTCCCACAGCATGCCACTAGGCATGCTGAGCGCTGTAAGCGGAATATCGGATGCTCGCATGAGCACCTGATAATACCCGTCCACCATATCTAAGGCACTGTACACCGTATAGCCCGCCATATTGTTCTGGAGGACATCCTTCCGAGGAATCGGAGTCTGCATGGGTACTGTATCTGCATTCAGCTTGTTGTACGCATGCACAATGCGCCACTTTCCGTTCGGTTTACGAACACAAAAAGTGGGAGAAGAATGGGAAGAATTGCTCTCCCGTACCATCCCTGCCTCTTCTTTCCCCTTTAAGAATGCGTCGATAACGTCGCATTCCTCCTTGGGGAGAGGCCACTGCCTAGTGACGCAGTATTTGGTTCCAGGAACCAAATCAATTTCATGTCGGACTCCCCGATCCGGTGGTAACCCCATCGGCGGGTTGTCACCAATGACATCTCCAAATTCCTTTAGTAAGGAATGGTAAGGGACTTAGG
>CM047582.1:27559300-27572585 GCA_026184515.1 Peronosclerospora sorghi | reverse complement strand
AGACCGACACGAGCGGTCAAGGCGATCGTAGCCGAAGACAGCACGGGATCGGAAGGGGAAAGTGGAAGTCAATCCATCCAGGAGTCGTCGGATGAAGACCAGTATCTTTACGTCTATGTTGCGGGACCTTCCCCGAAGACCAGGTCGAAGTCCGACCAGGTAGACCGGAAGGGAAGGAACGGAAGCAAGTCCAATCCAGACCGACCTCGTCAGAAGTGCTCCCACTGTGGGTCGAGCAAACATGATGGTCCAAACTGCTGGAAGAAGATGTTGTGCAAGAAGTGCGAGTGACGCGGCCACCCGACTGACCACTGCCTCTTCGTATGCAAGTCATGTGGAGAGATCCACGAGGCCGGCCACTGCAAGATTGAAGAATTTTTTAACATGATACGCAAGTGGCACGTGCCGGAAAATCACGCGGGGATGCTGCCGCCGGACGCAGAAAAGATGTTAAACTAGAACGCTCGCCAGGTTGGAATCTGGATCGAGCCGAGCTTTCTACGGTTCACATCTATGCATATGTCGGCAAGGAGGATAAGACCGGCAATACACGTTCTATTCCAAATTGCGTCGACCGAGACCATCCGGTCTACAGTCTAAAGACCGATGAGTACTCCCGGACCAAGGCGGTTATGCAGTTGGACTTGCTGCCTGGAGAATCCCGCGGATACTGGAAGTATCACGCGCCTGATAAATGGTTCAAGCAGGCGAAAGCCTGTGGCAAGATTAATAACCAGAAAGCGACGATTTTGTTTGACTCTGTAGCTGAAGTATCAATAATCGACTCCGCCTTTGATCGTAAGGTCGGATGTCGTATAGACGATACCCAGAGACAAGAATGCGTCGGGATCGGTGAAAACTATTATATGACCGAAGGAAGAACGCGTGTGAAAATTATTCAGTCGGGATCACTGGTCTACTTTTTCAGCGCTTGGATTGGCAAGTTGGCTGGTCAGGACGCTTTACTAGGTATGGATTTCATGGTCCCAGCTGGTATTCGCCTAGACCTGTCACATGGAGTGCTTACGCTCCCGGATGAGGTCCAGGTCCAGTTGGCTGGTCGAAGACCTCTGTATGGTTCGTATACCGATCTGGTCCGGTGGGACCAAGACCTCACTATCCCAGTCGGTCGGTCTGCCGATACCCCGGTCGAGAAAGGTTTTCGTTCGAGGAAGTTATGGTTGACCAGGGGCGATCGGTGAGTCCCGACCTTCGTAAAGAGTGCTGGTCGACGTGATTTTGTCCGTGTTACCAATATCGGTGACAAGCCGCTGACACTGGACAATAACACTATTGTCGGTATGTGGTTAGCAGAAGGGAAGGTACCAAGGAAGATGGGGTTCGTCTCGATTGGATCGAGGCGGTATGTCGAGTGGCAAAACCTGGCGTACCAATCTACCACCGATCTTATCAGCGATGATGGGTCGGTGGAAGAGGAAACCTCACCTTTAGTGGAAAGACCAAGTTATGTCACCCCAAAAAAGATGTTGGTCCGAAGATAGGCGCCGCAGTCACCAGGAACGGTGGACCATCAATTAGACGAGCCAAGGTTAGTCAACGTGGTGTCAGCACAAGACCAGGCGACAGCGGAGCAAAAAACGGAAGAAGGAGAACATGAAATTGCTAGGTCGTACCATGACGGTATTCCTAATCAGACCGATATCAGTGAAGTACAGCCCGTCGATCAAGACCAGGGGCGTTCAGCCGGTCCAGATGGTCTAGGTGATATCTCCCCAGAAGATGAACAAGTCTGTATACATGAAGGCGGGGAACAGTACATTCAGGAGCTGGAAAGCCAAATGGCAGTCCTCCCTGAAGTGTCTGCCGACTCGCCCGAAGTTACAATGGATGATTTACAAGTGGGTGATCAAGACCTTAACAGTCCAGACCAGATCGAGCAGTTGAAGAATATCATATGGAAGAAAAACATCTGCTGATCGGAAAGGGCAACGCCTTACCACCTGCAGCTCGTGGTGCGATTTGCGATATTGACGTTGGAGATTCCAAGCCGATTGCCCAGCGATGTCAACGCGTGGCGCCACAGTACCGTGAAAAGCTTTCTGATCTCATTAAAGAACTGTTGGTCACCAAGATTATTAGACCGTCGACCTCGCCATGGGCCTCGCCGATCGTAATTGTTATCAAGAAGAACGGCGTTGACATTAGACTGTGCATCGACTACCGGCTGGTAAATCGGTTGACTAAACTGATGGTTTACCCGATGCCGCTGATTAATGATCTCTTGGAAGACCTGGACAATACCTTGTGGTATTGTTCGCTGGACATGGCAAGTGGATTTTGGGTGGTCTCGATGACTGATCGAGCCTGTGAGATTTCCGCATTTGTGACGCCGTTTGGTCTTTTCGAGTGGAACCGTATGCCGTTCGGTCTGAAGAACGCACCCCAGATCTATCAAAGGTTGATCGACAACGCACTGTACGGACACTTCAAAATGAAGACCGATCGGGACCCTGCCGAAAGTTATGATGTGTTTACAGAGGGTGAACCCGATCGGCAAATAAGACCGTCCGTTCCAGGGAGGCGGTCGTACATCGACGACATTCTGATACCTTCCTCGTCATGGAAAGATATGTGCGAGAAGGTTGAACGATTGTTGGAGACATGCGACCGCTGGAACCTGTCTATCAGTGCCGTGAAAAGTTTTTGGGGTATGTCCAAGGTCGCCTATTTAGGCCATATGGTCTCGAACAATGGTCTAGAGGCTAATCCCAACGACCTGGATTCGCTGAGTAACCTCCCGTTCCCCAGATCGCTGAAGGCAATGCAGTCCTTCCTGGGAAGCTTGAATTATTATAGCCGATTCATTGAAGACTTTGCTATCTACGCGGCTGTACTGTACGAGCTCCGGGAAGTTGACTATCATATGTTGCACAAAGAAGACCGGGCAACTTTACATGGGGGCGCCGACTCTGGTCTTGCTGCAGATTGTCCGCAAGTGGAGGCCGAAGACCATATGAATCGTGCACAGTTTGCTTTTGGTATGTTGAAGGTTAAGATGGCGACGGCACCGATTCTGAAGCATTTCGCTCCCGAAAAAGTGCCGACCATTATCGTATGTGCCAGTAAGTGGGCTATCTCGGCCACTTTAGTGCAAGATCACGATGGTGTGTATCATCCAGTCACGTTTACGAGCCGGACGATAAAACCAAATGAAGTGAACTATGGAATTGTCGAGAAAGAAGTGCTGGCGTTGCTACGAATTCTGGATGTGTGTTACAACCTGCTGGTCGGCCGACCTATAAAGGTCCTGTCAAGACGGTCTACTTTGTCCTGGCTATTATCAGCCAATGGGATGGACGGACGTCTAGGCAGATGGTCGGTGGTCTTGTCGCAGTGGACCCTCGAGGTCGTTAAGTGCACCAGGGGCGAGGAAGAGATATTGGGCACATTAGCTGCCAGTATCACCCCTCGGTCTGAAGTGGACGAGGCATTGATAGCGATTGCCCCGAGGAAGCAACCTTGGTAGTCAGTTTCGAGACCGCCACCGACCTTCGACCATGACGAAGAGCTCTTGGTCTTAAGTTTTGACGGATCGGCAAGCGTGAAGAAGAAGGTCGGCGCCTATAGTGCCATATTGTGGAAGTTGCCACAATGGTCTATAGTTGCAGCCGCTGCCGATTTCACGACGGATATTACTGTTAACGAGGCGTAGTACCGATGTATACTTCTATGTCTGGACCTTCTGTCGTCGCAAGAGAAGGGGCGAGTCATCATATGTGGTGACTCCAACCTAGTGATCAGGCAGATCACCGGAGAGATCGACTGCAAGGCTCCACGACTACGGACGCTAAATGATCGAGTAATGAAGGCATTGAAGGACCACCCCAACCACGAGCTATTGCACGTGAAACGGGACTGGAACAGAAGCGCCGACTACCTCGCGACCAAGGCCATGCAAGACCAGACCGGGGATACGATCACCAAGAAGGCCGTTCTGGATGAATTGATGAATATAAACAGGCTCCCAGAAGTGATCGAACCCAAGAACGCCCCAGTCCAGGTGCATGGGATGGTCGCGACTAGATCGAAAGCTCAGAAGTCTCGCCGACCGTTCCCGAAGGAAAGTTTGAACGAATACGCAGTGCAACAGTTAAGGATGGAACGGATCCTCAAGGCGCAGGACGAAGAAGAATTGATTATGAACCTGAAGACCTACCTGCGTGGTGAACTGTCCAAGTTGACGAACGATCAAGCGAAAGAGTGCATCAAGATCGCGGATAGATACGAAGTGGATGATAATGGATTATTGTATTACTGCCGCGATGCCGACCAAGACAGTGCAGACCGGGACCGACTGGCGGAATTAGTGATCCCCGAGTTGCTGCAGCCGGATGTCCTTCATCACTATCACGTGAGTCTAGAAGGGGGACATCAGGGCATAGGCAGGACCTATCACAAGATCAGGTCCCACTTCCACTGGAGAGGTATTTTCCGCAGTGTGCAGAAATATGTGGGCTGTTGCACGGATTGCGAGACCGGAAAGGGTAGACCGGTAATCAAGGGGCGATCGCCCGGAAATATCGAAGCTACCTACCCTTTCCAGGTCATAGCGATGGACCACATACCGTCAGTGCCTAGATCGACGCGCGGCAACACTGAGCTGCTGATCTGGGTAGACCTGTTCACTGGTCTAGTTATTGCGAAGGCAAGTGCATTTCGGTCTGCGGAGCAGATCGCCCAGAGCTACGAAGAATGTGTGTTCCGAATATTCGGAGCCAGCGAGGTCATCAGGCACGATCGGGAACCCGGTTTTATTGTGTTCCGGTCGCTCAATAACATGCTGGGCCAGAAACAGAGTGCGACGATGGCATATCGTCCGCAAGCAAATGGATTGGCGGAACTCATGGTGCAGACCATAAAGAGGGCGATCAAGATGTATGTTGCTGACCCAGACCATAGAGATTGGGACGAGTATGCAGAAAGGCCGGTGTTTGCACTCAACTCGTCGACCGATCGGGTCCGAGGAGAAACGCCTTTTTATCTGGCATATGGATGGGACCCTCGGTCGACATTGGAAGCTGCGATACCTATCGGTTGCACCCGGACCCGTGATAGCGATGCTCGGCGCTGGCGCATGCAGGTCCAGAAACACTACCAGCATGCAAAAGAAGTCGTCAACGAAAAGCTGCGTCAGGCCACACAAGACCGGGCAGACCCGACCAATGACCAGGTCCGACCCCACGGTATAGAATCAGGGGCGAGGGTATGGATATACCTAGACCGAGTGAAAGAGGGATATGCGAAGAAGCTGGCTCACATGTGGCACGGCCCCTTCCGTGTTGCCGAGCTGATTGGTGAGCACGCTGCCCGTCTAGTAACAACTGGTACAGATTACAAGGTCTTCCCGATTGTGCATGTGTCCAAGTTGAAGCTGGTCCGAGAATTTCCGGATCGACCCAAAACTCCCTGTCTGGTAGACGAAGAAAAAAGATTTGATTTCGA
The DNA here is from genome assembly GCA_026184515.1 of Peronosclerospora sorghi. Taxonomy (NCBI): domain Eukaryota; phylum Oomycota; class Peronosporomycetes; order Peronosporales; family Peronosporaceae; genus Peronosclerospora; species Peronosclerospora sorghi. The sequence goes on along the minus strand of CM047582.1, from coordinate 27,567,122 downwards.
TGAAGCGTTACTTCCGGAGAACAGTTGGGAACGACCATTAGAGGAAGACGAGTTCGTAGGGGAGAAGGTCTTGGATGTTCGGTGGACCAAGAAGAGCAGGTTCGGTCGGACTCACCGAGTGTACCTGGTCCGATGGAAGGACCATGATGAATCAACTTGTGTCGACGAGATCGACTTGAATTGTGGGGCTCTTCTACGAGAGCTCGAACGGGAACTAGTTCGTCGTAATCGCTTCGCAGTGATGCAGACCCATGAAGACCAAGACCAAGACACGCAGTAGCATCGGTCGGTCTAGACCGGTGTGAAGATGTGGAAGGTCCGGAGTTGATGTGAAATTGTGATGAACTGTGACGGATTGGAATAGCGGAATGATGAATGTGATGACTATTTTTCGTGATGGGAGTGGAACTGTTTACGATAACGTGTTCGGTGCAACTATGGAAAAAGTGGTGAAATTAGCTCAAGTGATTTGATGATCAAACATATGAAAAAGAAATGATGACATGTATTACGAGTTATCTGGTCGACTACCTTCGACTTCACTTGCCATCGCCCCACAGACGGCCGATGACCATCGACGGATGATTCTCTACTTGATCCTGGAAATGGTTACGCCATGGGTCCTTCCGGTCAAGCTGGACCAAAGCATCCTTGAGGTCCGCGACCAGCTCAGCGCAATCAAGACCGGGGTACCATGTGCCGTCTTCGGCCAGCAGTCTGGTCTTCTCAACGCGACGCCTTGGCATGTAGAGGAACACCGGGTACAAGAACACGTCGACGTCACACTCGCGAGCTCGCATCCCGGCCAAAATGTACTGGCACAAGGATTTCCAAGCCTCGCCGCTCGAATTCGACGTCGCTTGCGCTTGCTCTGAAACGTCGCTAGGCCCGGATCTTGTCGCACCCGGTCGGGAGGAAGCACCAAGTAGTGGGACGATTCCCAAATTGCTTGACCGTGGATCCTGTTGAAATTCTTCACCCGGCCTAGCAAAGTGCCGATCCATGGAGTCAAGTGGAACACAAGTCCTATCTTAAAGTGTTTGAAGATTTTCCATGGTTCATCGCCGTACAGGCGGGAGATCTGCGCCGACATAATCAGGTCCGCCCTCCATGCAGACGCGGCAGGGGTTTTCTTGACCGGTGGAAAAAGCCAGGAGTCCGGACGAGAGAAAGACCGGGTCAGAAGCTGCTTGGTCAGGGTAGACCGGCGCAAACACGCGATTTGCCCCGACGACCACGTCCTAGTGACTTCAAACGTCCGCGGCGGAAGGGATCTGGTATCAGCCGCCACGTTGTTCAATAAGGCGTACTTATGAAGCCCGGATGTCCCGGGGAGAACCAAAGGCGCCGACGTCACGGATGTTGATACTGGTGCAGCGTCACTTGGCAGACCGGTCTTCTGCTCTGACCCCACTGTCGACGCCACTTGGATGAAACTGTCACGCAAATTCGTTTGCGATTTGGACTGGATGGGGATCATGAACTCGGAATCGCCGGACCCTTCGCTGGAGTCCTCCTCAGACGAGGCCCCTGTGTGCTGGATGCGACTTGCAGTACGGCGCGAGGGCGCTCGACTTTCCGAAGGGTTGAAGATGTCGTCCATGTCCGAGTCCGAGTCCATGAGAAGCGCCTGCGTCTTGGCTCTCTTATGGGACATTGCACGCTTCCCTCCGATTCCGGGTCCGCGCGCAGTGCCCCACGCCCTCGAGATACCCGGCGCGTCCGCGCGCTTCTTTGATTTTGATGTAATTTCGGGATGCTGAATATCAGCCAATGAGCGACGTCGGTCTTGGTCCTGTTTCAAGCGGTCATGGTCTTGGTTCAAGCGGTCTTGGTCTTGCCCCGAGGCGACTAAGGTTTCCGATGCGGACCAATCTACGCTGGAGGAAGCAGTCGAACACGGAGGTAGCAAATTCATCAAGCGCTGGCGGCAATGGTCTAGTGCCACCTGACGACGACCCGACTCTTGCGTCCAAGCGTCGGACCTGTCTTGACAGGACCGGACCTCCCCGGTCTGGTCTTGAATCGCAATTTGCAACTCGGCAATTCGTCGCGCGAGGTCGTCGCCTTGCATGCACAGTGAAGTCGCATCAAGCTGTCCGTCCAGCTACTGCCGTCGAACAAGTGCAAGTTGATCCCGGAGATGGGACTGATGAGCCTCCAGACGGGACAGATCATGGCGCGCGCTTATCAGCTCCTCCAAAATGTGTCGAAGCTGGTCAGCCTGAACGTCAGACTGCCTATCAGCATCGACCAAGGCACCTATTGCCTGGATTATGTTGGGAGAAATGAGAGCTGAAGACAAACGAGGGTCGAGAAGAGTACAAGATGAAGACCGAAGATACGCACCTCGTGTCGCCTGGTTGGCCACCTGGGTCTTGAGACGCATGTTTTCTGCGAGCATATCCTGCATCCGCGTGTCGGCTTCAGTCTGACACCCTTCCGATGTTTGAAGTGCAGGAGAATTATGTGGGTTGTCAGACCGGGCCGACCGAACAGGTGAAGCAATGTGAGGCGACTCGGGACATAGAGTTTCTACAAGAAAAAGCGTCAAGAGGAAGCATACGAGGATCTAGTGCAGTGAAGGAAGTACCTAGCGCAGGTGGCGAAGATGTTTGGTCCATGGTGAAGAAGTGTGAGTGACCAAGGTCCAGTTGGTCAAGTGATTGGTGAGTCAGACCGTTATCGATGTGCGACACGGTCGGACTCAGGGGCGGCTGTGGTGAAGTGTACCACAAATTTGGTCACTTTTGGTCAAGGCAGTTGGTCGAGTCTCCGATTGGTCCAAACAAGGTTTTTTTTTTTTAGCCTATCAAATTCAAGGAGTATCAAGAACGCTGGTCTTGGGTGAGTCACCTGACTTTGGGTATTTTACATAATTTTGTGTGGGTACATTAGGGACCATAGGGAGGTAGTATTATTGGTTAGTTGCGGTTTTTCCAAGTAAGAGTCTTTTGGTTGCGGCTTTTTCTAAGTAGAAGTCCTTTGGTCTTGGTCTATACCACAGCAAGGGGTCGCCGTTCTTCTTTTTACGTACATTAGTCGCCTCCGCCCACCGCGGAGTGTTTGGGGGCAGAGGGTTGAATTATCCCCTCTCGCCTATTATACCCGGTCTGGACGCGCCGCACGCGCACTTTGGCCACCGGAAGTCCCTCGACGGGAGTACGATTTGGCGATCTCGACACTTTAACTCAAGTAAGTTTGGAACGTGCTATTCACTGGATTGGTCTTTACGAGGAGATATCGTTTGTGGAGTTTCACGGGCATATTGGGTTTTCACGTGGACATATTGGCTCATTTTAACATTGGTTGGAGTTTAGACCGGTTTTGGTCTTCTCTCATATTGGTCAGTGGCTAGACCGGTTGATTGGTCTACCCTCTATTATTTCGTATTGGTCAGGTCTAGATCGTTTGGACGATCGACCAATTGGAATTTATCTTTTGGAAGTGTTTCTGGTCTGTACGTACCTGGGGTGAAGAGTTCCGCCCTAGGTACACTTAGCCAGCACGGTCTCATATTCAAGACCGAATCAAATCGATCTGCGATCCCGATCCACCGAGTGTGTAAATAGCCCACTCCAATGGGTACACAAGGTGAGATGGTCTTAAGTGAATCGGACCAAGTGTCTCTAGATGATGACCGGTCGTCTGCCAGCAGCGGACGATCGGACCAGATTTCGAATGAAGGTCCGCGGGGTACCCCCCCCGTAAGTTGGAAGGCTGGGCACGATGGTGGTGGTCAGGTTGTCGATACAAATATATTCGATTTAGAGCTTGGCTCCACCACAGTGGTGCGCGTGCCCGGATCACTTGGTGATCGTGGATATCACCGCGAGGTGTCATCAAAGATTGAATTTGAAGATTTGAATTTGGAATCGTTCTGGAGAGGGCGTAAGGAACAGCTATCACCTTACGTCTTCGTTCTCGATAAAGATGGCGATGTCCGGTCTGGCCTGGTGGAGGACCAGATCGGGATTAATAATTTTTTTCCTCCCCAAAAGGCTCCCACCGGAGCCGATCGGGACTATAGCAAGTCTTGCTATAGTCCCGGAAAGGATCAGGACCAAGGTCCTGATCCTATGTATGTGCATAAAAAAGTTAATGGAAAATCAAATGACGAAAAATACTTGGAAGCTGATCAGAACGATCTGAACAACCTCCCCAAGGTCCCCAAGATTCCCAAGAAATGGTTGGGAATGCCGGACGACGAAGACGACCTTGAAGAAAAGTCGCAGGTCGGAGATGGAGGCATCACTGAAGAAGACCTAAACAAGATGTACTACATTTTTGAGCTGAAACGATTTGTTCGTTTTGACGTGGTCTTTCGGGTGTTGAACCTCCAGATCCCCGACCGTCTTCTCGGTCCCACTACCGAGCCGGTCCAGAGTGATCGCCCATTACTGTTGGTGGAAAACTTGGTGGCGATGTTGGCGGAGGTTGGCATTAAAATGAAGAACCCCGCTGATGTCCAAAAACTATTTGAATTTGAGACTTGGAGGCTGAAATCGTCGATGTCGACCTTCCCGACGATTTGGTCCCACTGGTGGGGACGGCTCGCCGCCCAACTCCCACCGCAGCAGTGAAGGTCGCTGAAGCCTCCACAGCGCTTGTCGACATTGGTTCTGATGACGAATCGGTTTATCAGTCTCCACAGGCCTCTAACAGCTCATCAGAGTTGGAGACCTGTGTATAGCGGATGACCGTGGGGGTGGACCATGCCCAGCCTGAACAAAAAAAGGGACGTGTGGCAGAAAAGGGCTGCTTGCCAGTCGGGGCTCCAGCGGCCCCCACAGGTCTCGGTTCCGCAAAAGGAGGGTATCAACACGTTGCCCATGACTCCAGCTAACGTCCAAACCATGTTTGAGGCGATGATGGAGCGTTTCATGGAAGACCGGGTTAGACCATCTCTGCGGCCACATACCCAAGACCGGTCTACCCAGCAAAGTGCCAATGTTTGCCGAGATGTGGATATGGAATCGGTAACATCTGTGGACAAGCCTACTCGAAGTGGTAAGCAAGTCGGCAAAGGGAAGCACAAGCCGCAACCGGCCAGACCGCGTAGACCAAGTAAGACAAGTGACTGTGACATGGAGTCGGTCGGCGGTCTTGACGACCACTGTGGGTCAGACGGTACGGGCGCTGGCAAGCCACGCAAGGCTAACCTAGCCTCCACTATTGCTTACGACTTTGGATCTGCTGCGATTCCGCGCATCCGTATGGCCGCGACGACCGACCTCAAGGACTTCACTGGCAAGGATACTGATGAAGACCAGGCCCGGTCTTGGTTCGGTCGGGTCAAGTCTGCGTTCCTGCGAGACCAGACCCCGAAAAGTAAAAGGTGTCTGACTGATTATACGGGATTTGTTGAAAGGACCGGCTGCCAACTGGATCCAACAGTTAGGTCGGGATGTCCGGTCTGACTGGGACCAGCTATGTGCAGAGTTTGAAGGGAAATATTGTAACTCCGGATTTTCGAGTGCACGCAAGTATCACCATATGCAGAAGCGGAGAGACGAGACATCGATCGAATATTTGCATCGGTTGAACGTGGCTGCACTTCGTGCCGGCATAACAATTAAAGAGAATAACCCGCCGAACGGTGCTGCTCTGGAACATGTGGGTCACTACATTAGTACCCTGGACGATCAAGAACTGGAGGACCAGCTTACTCTGCTGCGTCTTAGGGACCCGGGTGAAGTTGAACAGACTCTACGGACGCTACAGCAGTCGCGTAGCATGAGGGCGAAGAGTGCTGGTGGATCAGGTCGCTACCGATCCAAGACCCAGACCCAGACCGATCCGGTCAAGAGGCCCTGGACCAGACCGACACGAGCGGTCAAGGCGATCGTAGCCGAAGACAGCACGGGATCGGAAGGGGAAAGTGGAAGTCAATCCATCCAGGAGTCGTCGGATGAAGACCAGTATCTTTACGTCTATGTTGCGGGACCTTCCCCGAAGACCAGGTCGAAGTCCGACCAGGTAGACCGGAAGGGAAGGAACGGAAGCAAGTCCAATCCAGACCGACCTCGTCAGAAGTGCTCCCACTGTGGGTCGAGCAAACATGATGGTCCAAACTGCTGGAAGAAGATGTTGTGCAAGAAGTGCGAGTGACGCGGCCACCCGACTGACCACTGCCTCTTCGTATGCAAGTCATGTGGAGAGATCCACGAGGCCGGCCACTGCAAGATTGAAGAATTTTTTAACATGATACGCAAGTGGCACGTGCCGGAAAATCACGCGGGGATGCTGCCGCCGGACGCAGAAAAGATGTTAAACTAGAACGCTCGCCAGGTTGGAATCTGGATCGAGCCGAGCTTTCTACGGTTCACATCTATGCATATGTCGGCAAGGAGGATAAGACCGGCAATACACGTTCTATTCCAAATTGCGTCGACCGAGACCATCCGGTCTACAGTCTAAAGACCGATGAGTACTCCCGGACCAAGGCGGTTATGCAGTTGGACTTGCTGCCTGGAGAATCCCGCGGATACTGGAAGTATCACGCGCCTGATAAATGGTTCAAGCAGGCGAAAGCCTGTGGCAAGATTAATAACCAGAAAGCGACGATTTTGTTTGACTCTGTAGCTGAAGTATCAATAATCGACTCCGCCTTTGATCGTAAGGTCGGATGTCGTATAGACGATACCCAGAGACAAGAATGCGTCGGGATCGGTGAAAACTATTATATGACCGAAGGAAGAACGCGTGTGAAAATTATTCAGTCGGGATCACTGGTCTACTTTTTCAGCGCTTGGATTGGCAAGTTGGCTGGTCAGGACGCTTTACTAGGTATGGATTTCATGGTCCCAGCTGGTATTCGCCTAGACCTGTCACATGGAGTGCTTACGCTCCCGGATGAGGTCCAGGTCCAGTTGGCTGGTCGAAGACCTCTGTATGGTTCGTATACCGATCTGGTCCGGTGGGACCAAGACCTCACTATCCCAGTCGGTCGGTCTGCCGATACCCCGGTCGAGAAAGGTTTTCGTTCGAGGAAGTTATGGTTGACCAGGGGCGATCGGTGAGTCCCGACCTTCGTAAAGAGTGCTGGTCGACGTGATTTTGTCCGTGTTACCAATATCGGTGACAAGCCGCTGACACTGGACAATAACACTATTGTCGGTATGTGGTTAGCAGAAGGGAAGGTACCAAGGAAGATGGGGTTCGTCTCGATTGGATCGAGGCGGTATGTCGAGTGGCAAAACCTGGCGTACCAATCTACCACCGATCTTATCAGCGATGATGGGTCGGTGGAAGAGGAAACCTCACCTTTAGTGGAAAGACCAAGTTATGTCACCCCAAAAAAGATGTTGGTCCGAAGATAGGCGCCGCAGTCACCAGGAACGGTGGACCATCAATTAGACGAGCCAAGGTTAGTCAACGTGGTGTCAGCACAAGACCAGGCGACAGCGGAGCAAAAAACGGAAGAAGGAGAACATGAAATTGCTAGGTCGTACCATGACGGTATTCCTAATCAGACCGATATCAGTGAAGTACAGCCCGTCGATCAAGACCAGGGGCGTTCAGCCGGTCCAGATGGTCTAGGTGATATCTCCCCAGAAGATGAACAAGTCTGTATACATGAAGGCGGGGAACAGTACATTCAGGAGCTGGAAAGCCAAATGGCAGTCCTCCCTGAAGTGTCTGCCGACTCGCCCGAAGTTACAATGGATGATTTACAAGTGGGTGATCAAGACCTTAACAGTCCAGACCAGATCGAGCAGTTGAAGAATATCATATGGAAGAAAAACATCTGCTGATCGGAAAGGGCAACGCCTTACCACCTGCAGCTCGTGGTGCGATTTGCGATATTGACGTTGGAGAT
>CM047582.1:27548711-27559200 GCA_026184515.1 Peronosclerospora sorghi | reverse complement strand
TTGACCGGATCTGCTCTAGCCTTCCTTCCAGCCCGGAACATCTGGGCTGAGCCATCACGCCCGATTGAAAGGAGTGTTGATCGGAGATCAACCCCTTCCGACGTTGACTTCAGATGCCACTTTGTCATGGTCACCGGGGCAGATCGGTAGCTTGCACCGATCAGCCCTGAACAAGCAGATACCATCCCGGTCTCTATCGCGTGCAGACTCCTGGCTTTTTCCTCCAGCTTCAAAGGCTCCCGAAGCTTCTGCATGGCGGGCGGACCTGGTCAAAGCACCACAAATCGCCCGTCTGTATGCAGATCAGCCATGGAAAGTGTTCATCCGCCCCAAGATGGGGTCCATGTTTGCGTCGAATGCGTGGATCGACTCGTTCTTGGGTCGAGTGAAGGCCTTCAATGAAGCCTACTGCCAAGCGATCTGGGAGTCGACACACTATCTAGTGCTTCCTCCTGATCGAGAGCAGCATGATCAAGGCCTGATCTCATTCCAGAAGAACCGAAAGAAGCGCCGGAGTCGGGCGGGCGAGGCCTGGCAGACCCTATGCCAGTTCGTTCTGGGAGGAATGCTGGCCCGCGAGTGCGACATAGACATCTTTCTATATCCTGTAGTTCTTCATATGGCCAAGCGTCGGGTTAAGAGCCCCGGGGCGTTGACTGAGGACGGCATATGGTATCCCGGTCTTTACTGTGACGAGCCGATCGCAGACCTGAAGGACGCCTTGATCCAGATCGATTGGAAGGAGCCCTGGCGCAATCAGCACCAGAACCAGATCGAAGACCATCCGACATTAACTATCGGTCGTCTGTGGGGTGATTGCGAATCTTGATGCGGCAGATAACTGACCAGATAATCCATGATACATGTCATCTTTCTTTCAAAATTCCTGATCACCTAATCACTTGATCAAATGTCATCACTTTCTCCAAACTTGCACCAACACGTTATTACACACAGTTTCCATCCACATCGCGAAAATTATCACCACGTTCGTCACTCCACTACACCAGTTCATCACAGTTCATCACACTATTTCACAATAATTCAGACCTTAAAAATATTCACACCGATCGATATACTGATCGGTTCTACTGCGTGTCTTGATCTTCATCTTCACGAGTCTGCATCACTGCGAAGCGATTCCGACTGACTCGTTCTCGCTCGAGCTCTCGTAGAAATGCTCCACAGTTTAGATCGAGTTCTTCGATCCAAGTTGCTTCGTCATGATCCTTCCATCGGACCGGATATTCTCGGTGGGTGCGACCGAAACGTGTCTTCTTGACCGATCGGACATCTAGCACCTTTTCCACCTCGAATTCGTCCTCCTCCAATGGCCTTTCCCAACTGTCCTCCGGCAGCAGAGCTTCATCAAAATCGAATCTCTCCGCTTCATCCACCAGACAGGGTGTTTTGGGCCGATCGGGGAACTCTCTGACCAGCTTCAATTTGGACACATGCACGATCGGAAAAACTTTATAATCCGTGCCGATCGTGATCAGACGGGCAGCATGCTCACCGATCAGCTCTGCTACACGGAAAGGATCGTGCCACATATGAGCCAACTTCCTTGCATAACCTTCCTTTACCCGGTCGAGGTATAACCAGACCCTCGGCTCTGGTTCAATACCGTGAGGTCGGACCTGATCGTTATTCCGATCAGCTCGATCTTGTGTGGCCTGACGCAACTTTTCGTTGACGACTTTCTTCGCATGTTAATAGTGCTTCTGGACCTGCATACGCCAACGGAGGGCATCGTGATCACGGGTCCGAGTGCAGCCGATCGGTATCGCCGCTTCAAGTGTCGATCGAGGGTCCCATCCATACGCCAGATAGAAAGGCGTCTCTCCTCGGACCCGATCGGTTGAAGAGTTGAGTGCGAATACCAGTCTTTTTGCATACTCATCCCAGTCACGTTGGTCTGGGTCGGCCACATACATATTGATCGCCCTTTTTATGGTCTGAACCATGCTTTCAGCCGATCCGTTCGCTTGCGGACGATATGCCATCGTCGCACTCTGTTTCTGTCCTATCATGTTATTGAACGACCGGAACACCTCGTCCATAAAACCGGGTTCCCGATCGTGTCTGATAACTTCGCTGGAGCCGAACCTTCTAAACACGTATTCTTCGTAACTCTGGGTGATCTTCTCCGCAGATCGGGATGCACTAGCCTTTGCAATCACCAGATCGGTGAATAAGTCAACCCAGATCAGCAGCTCAGTGTTGCCGCGTGTCGATCTAGGCAGTAAAGGTATGTGGTCCATTTCTATCACCTGGAAAGGGTAGGTAGCCTCGATATTTCCGGGCGATCGGCCCTTGATAATCGGTCTGCCCTTTCCGGTCTCGCAATCCGTGCAACAGCCCACATATTTCTGCACTCTTCGAAAAAGTCCTCTCCAGTGGAAGTGGGCCCTGATCTTGTGATATGTTCTGCCTATGCTTTGATGTCCCCCTTCTAGACTCACATGGTAGTGATGAAGGACATCCGGCTGCAGCAACTCAGGGTTCACCAGTTTCGCCAGTCGATCTCGATCGGCACTGTCTTGATCAGTGTCGCGGCAGTAATATAGCAATACATTTTCATCCACATCGTAACTGTCCGCGATCTTGGCACACTCTTTCACCTGACCATTTGTCAACTTGGACAATTCACCGCGCAGATAAGCCTTCAGGTTGACGATCCACTCTTACTCGTCCTGCGCCTTGAGGATCCGTTCCGCCCTTGTTGTACAACGTACTCACTTAGCCTTTCCTTGGGGAACGATCGGCGAGACTTCCGAGCTCGCGATCTGGATGCGGCCATCACATGCACCTGACCAGGGCTGTCCTTGGGCTTGATCACCTCCGGGAGCCTGTTTATGTCCATAAGTTCCTGTAAAACGGCTTCCTCGGTGATGGTCGCCCCGGTCTGGTCTCGCATGGCTTGGGTCGCGAGGTGGTCGGCGCTTCTCTTCCAGTCCCGTTTCACGTGCAACAGCTCGTGGTTGGGATAGTCTTTCAGCGCTTTCATCACCAGATCATTTAGCAACTTTAACCGTGGCGCCTTGCAGTCGATCTCCCCGGTGATCTGCCTTATCATTAGGTTGGAGTCACCACATATGATGATCCGCCCTTTCTTGTGATGACAGCAGATCAAGACATAGAAGGAGCCCCCGATATTCCGCCTCGTTGACCGTTATGTCAGGCGTGAAATCGGCGGCGGCTGCAACTATAGACCATTTTGGTAACTTCCACGGTATGGCACTATAGGCGCCGACCTTCTTCTTCACGCTAGCCGATCCGTCGAAACTCAAGACCAGGAGTTCCGCATCCCGATCGACGATCGGTGGCGGCAGCGAGATTGACTGTCAAGGTTGCTTCCTTGGGGCAATTGCCATCCGAGCCTCATCCACTTCAGACCGAGGGGTGAAACTGGCAGTCAATGTGCCCAATATCTCCTCCTCTCCCTTTGTGCACTTGACGACCTCGAGACCACTGCGACAAGATTGCTGACCAGCTGCCGAGCCGACCGTCCATCCATTGGCTGATAACAGCCAGGCCAATGTCGACTTTCTCGAAAGAACCTTTACAGATCAGCCGACCAGTTGGTTGTAGCACAAAACCAAAATCCGTAGTAAAGCCAGAACTTCCTTTTTGACGATCCCATAGTTAACTTCGTTCGGCTTCAACGTCCGGCTCGTAAAAGTCACCGGATGGTACACACCATCATGTTATTTCACTAGAGTGGCAGAAATGGCCCACTTACTAGCGTACACAATGACGATCGGCATTTTTTCCGGATCGAAGTGTCTGAGAATCGGTGCCGTCGCCATCTTGGCCTTCAGCATACCGAAAGCAACCTTTTCACGCTTCATGTGATCCCCTTCCTCCACCTGTGGAAAATCTGCGGGTAGATCAGAGCCGCAGCCCTCCCGTAAAGATGCCCGATCTCCTTCGCGCAACATATGGTAGTCGACTTTCCGGAGCTCGTACAGCACGGCCGCGTAAATCACGAAGTCTTTAAAGAAGCGGCTGTAGTAATTTAAGCTCCCTAAGAAGGACTGCATTGTCTTCAGTGATCTGGGAAACGGGAGGTTGCTCAGTGACTGCAGATCCTTAGGATTGGCCTCCAGCCCACTGATCGATACCATATGGCCCAAATAGGCGACCTTGGAAATGCCCCAAAAACTCTTCACAGCACTGATCGACACGTTACAGCGATCGAATGTCTCCAACAAACGTTCGACCTTCTCGCACAGGTCGCTCCATGACGAGGCAGGGATCAGTATGTCGTTGATATACGATCGCCTCCCCAGAAAGGATGGTCTCCTTTCCCGATCGGGTTCACCCTCTGTAAATACATCATGGTTTTCGGTGGGGTCCCGATTGGTACTGATCTTGAAGTGTCCATACAATGCGTTTTCGTTCATCCTCTGTAGATCTGGGGCGCGCTCTCCAAACCGAACGGCATACGGTTCCACTCGAACAGACCAAACGGCGTAACAAATGCGGAGATCTTGCGAGCCCGATCGGTCATCGAAACCACCCAAAATCCACTTGCCATATCCAGTGAGCAATACCATAGGGTCTTGTCGAGATCTTCTAGCAGATCGCTGATCAGCGCCATCGGGTACACGATAAGATTGGTCAACCGATTTACCAACCGATAATCGATACACAACCTGATTTCGACGCCGTTCTTCTTGATCGCAATCACGATCGGTGACGCCCATGGCGAGGTCGACGGCTTAATGATCTTGGTAGCCAACATTCCTTTAATAAGATCGGACAGTTTTTCGCGGTACTGTGGCGCCACACGTCGGCATCGCTGGGCGATCGGCTTGGCATCACCCACGTCTATGTCACAGATGGCTCCGCGAGCAGCAGGGGGTAAGGCGTTGCCTTTCCCGATCAGCAGATGTTTATTTTTCCATAGGATCTTCTTTAGCTGATCGATCTAATCGGGACTGATCGATCTGATCGGGACTGTTGACATTCCGATCACCCACTTGCAGATCGTCCAAGTTGACTTCGGGAGGATCAACAGAAACTTCAGGAAGGACTGCCATCTGGCTCTCCAGCTCCTGAATATATTGATCCCCGCCCTCATGGATACAAACTTGATCGTCTTCCGGGGAAATATCACCCAAACGTCCTGATCTGTTGAACACTGCTGTTCCCTATCGGCGGGCTGCCTTTCAACGACATCGATCTGCTTAGGAGCGCCATCGAGGTCCGCCCCAGCCATCCCATGTTCCCCTTTTTCTATTTCCGGCTCCGCTGTCGCCTGTTCTTGTTACGCCACCACGTTGACGAACCATGGCTAATCTGATTGATGGTCCACCGTGTCCGGCGACTGCGGTGCCTTTCTTCGAACTAATATCTTCTTTGGGGTTACATAGATGGGTTGTTCCACCATAGATGATGTATCTTCTTCCACGGATCCATCATCGATGATCAGATCGGTGGTCGCTTGTTATGCCAAGTTCTGCCACTCAACATACCGTCTCGATCCGATCGAGACGAACCCCATCTTTCTTGTCCCTTTCCCTTCCGCCAGTCACATGCCATCAATAGTACTGTTGTCGAGTGTAAGCGGCTTGTCACCGATATTTGTGACTCGAACAAAATCATATCGGCCGGCGCTCTTCACAAAGGTCGACACCCACCGATCGGCACTGATCACCCATAACTTCCTTGATCTAAAACATTTGTCGACCGAGGTATCAGCGGATTGGCCGACTGGAATGGTGACATCTTGGCCCCACCTTACCAGATCTGTGTGCGATCCGTATAGGGGCCGCCGACCAGCTAACTGGATCTGGACCTCATCCGGTAGTGTAAGCACTCCATGAGACATATCAAGACGAATACCTTCCGTCACCATGAAATCCATGCCTAAAAGGGAATACTGACCGGCCTGCTTGCCAAACCAAGCGCTGAAAAAGTAGACCGACGAACCCGATAGGGTGATCTTCACGCGCGTCCTCCCTTCGGTCATATAAGAACTTTCACCGATTCTGACGCATTCTTGTCTCTGAGTGTCGTCTATACGACATCCGACCTTACGATCAAAGGCGGAGTCGATAATGGATACTTCGTCCCCAGAGTCGAACAACATCATTGCCTTCTGGTTGTTTATCTTACCATAGGCTTTCGCCTGCTTGAACCATTTATCAGGCGAGTGATACTTCCAGTATCCGCGAGATTCTACAGGCAGCAGATCTAGCTGCATGACCACCTTCATTCGGTAATATTCATCGGTCGTGATATTGTAGACCGGATGATCCCGATCGATGCAATTGAGAACAGAACATGTATTGTCGGTTTTATTCTCCTTGCCGACATATTCATAGATGCCAAACGTAGACCGCTCGGCTCGATCCAGATTTCAACCTGGCGAGCGTTCTAGTTTAACATCTTTTACACGTCAGGTGGAAGCATCCCCGCGTGCTTGCCCGGCACATACCACTTGCACATCAGGTTGAAGAATTCTTCCATCTTGCAGTGGCCGGCCTCGTGGATCTCTCCACATGACTTGTACACTGCACACGAAGAGGCAGTGATAGGTGGGGTGGCCGCGTCTTTCACACTTGTTGCATGTTAACTTCTTCCAGCAGTCACCACCGTCATGCTTGCTCGACCCGCAGTGAGAACACTTCTTGCGAGGTCGTTCCGGGTCAGACTTGTTTCCGCTCCTGCCCTTCCGATTGCCTGGTCAGGCGTCGATCTGGTTTTCGGGGCAGGTTCCGCGACGAAGATATGGCGGTACTGGTACTCGTCTGACTCCCGACTGGACAGGCCGCTACTTTCCTCTTCCGACCCGGTGCTGGCTTCAGTCACAATCGCCTTGACAGCACGGGCCGATCTGGTTAAGGGTCTCTTCACAGGGTCGGTCCGGTTCTTCGATCTGTAGCGACCCGATCCAACGGCGACCTTCGCCCTCATACTGCGCGAATGTTTCAACGTCCGCAACGTCCGCTCCACTTCCCCCACAGCTTTGAGGCGCAGCAGAGTGAGTTGATCTGCCAGCTCTTGGTAATCAAGGGTACTGATATAGTGATCCATGTGCTCCATAGCGGCACCGGTCGGCGGGTTGCCTTCCTTGATCACTATCCCGGCGCTAGTTGCAGCCACGTTCAAACGGTGCAAGTACTTAATCGGCGTCTCGTCTCCCCTCTTCTGCATATGATGGTATTTGCGGGCGCTAGAGAATCCGGAGTTGCAGTACTGCCCCTAAAATTCTGTACATAGCAGATCCCAGTCAGATTGGACATCCCGACTCAGCTGTTGGATCCAGTTCGCAGCCGGTCCTTTCAGCAGAGTTCTGAAGATCAAACACCCTTCCTTTTTTGGTGTCTGATCCCGCAAGAAAGCGGACTTGACCCGACCAAACCAAGATCTGTCTTGCTCCTAGTCGGCGTCCTTTCCAGTGAAATCCTTGAGATCAGTGGTCGCAGCCATGCGAATGCGTGGGATCGCAGTTGATCCAAAATCAAAGGCGGTCGTAGAGGCTAGGTTATCCCTGCGCGTTCTGCCCGCACCTGCATCGTCTGAACCATAGTGGTCATCCGGATCGCCGATCGACTCCATGTCGAAATCGCTGTTTTTGCTTGATCGGCGCGGTCGGGCTGGATGCGGCTTGCGTTTTCCTCTGCCAACTGATCTGCCACCTCGGGTAGCCTTATCCGTTGATGCCACTGACTCCATATCAACATCCCGGAAAGTATTGACATTTTGTCGGGCAGATAGATCCTGGGCATGCGGGTGCGGAGGCGATCGGTATCGGTCCCCCATGAAACGCTCCATCATTACCTCAAACATGGCTTGGACGTTAGCTTGGGTCATGGGCAGCGTGTTGGCATCCTCCTTTGGAGGTACTGAAACCTGTGGGGGCTCCTGGGGCCCCGACCGGCATGCAGCCCCATGCTGCCGCACTTCCTTTTAATGCTCCCATGGTCATCCGCTCAACACCGACCTCCAACTTCGATGAGCTGTTAGAGGAAGGTGGAGACTGATATACCGATTTATCATCGGAGCACGCATCGTCATGTGCTGGCGTGTCTTCAGCAACCTTCAATGCCATGGTGAGAGTTGGGCGGTGAATCGCCCCCACCAACGGCACCAAATGATCATGGAGGGTCGACATCGACAACTCCAGCTCCCGAGTGTCTAGATCAAACAGCTTATGTACGTTGGCGAGGTTTTGAACTTTTATGCCGACCTCAGCCAACATCGCCAGCAGGTTCTTCACCAATAGCAACGGCCAATCGCTTTGGATCCGCTCGGTGGTGGGTCCGAGAAGGCGATCGGGGATCTGGGGGCTTAAGATCTGCATGACCTGGTCTTCACAAATAAATCTCTTTAACCCGTGGATGTAATACATCCTGGTCAGGTCTTCTTCCTCGATAACCCCATCCCCGACCTGCGACTTTTCTTCCAAGTCGTCTTCGTCGGATGGCATTCTGAGCCTCTGCTTGGAAACCTTGGGAAAGTGGATCTGATCGTTCCGATCAGTCTCCAAATCGTTTTCACTTTTTATTTTCTTTTCGTCAAAACATCTATTTAAATGCATAGGATCAGGAAAAAAGTCCTGATCCTTTCCGGAACTATAGCAAGACTTGCTATAGTCCCGATCGGCTCAGGTGGGGGCCTTATGGGGAGGTTAAAACTTATTAATCCCGATCTGGTCCTCCGCCCGGCCAGATCGGACATCGCCATCCTTATCGACAACGAGAACATAAGGCAATAGCCGTTACTTATGTCCTCTCCAGAACGATTCCACATTTAATTCGTTATAATCAATTCTTGACGATATATCATCTCGGTGATATCCTCGATCATAAAGTGATCCGGGCACGCGCACCATTGTGGTGGAGTCAAGTTCAAAATCGAACACAGAAGTGTTGAGAACCTGACCACCATCGTGCCCAGCCTTCCAACTTAAGGGGGGGGGGTACCCCGCGAACCTTCGCCTACGATCCGATCTGATCGTCCGCTGCTATCAGACGACCGATCATCAGCATAGTATGCCTGTCCGATTTTTGCGTCTCCATATCACCTTGTGTACCCGATGGAATGGGCTGGTTACACACTTGGTGGATAGTCGCTGTGAATTGATTTGGATCTAAAATGCGAGACCATGCTGGGTAATAGTACCCTGGGAGGAACGCTTCACCCTGGGTACGGGAGGACCATTTATACTTATAGTAAGTGTTCTACAAAGGGCAGATCGCTCAACAGATCGTAGAGACCAACCAATGTATGAAGAAAAGTCCAATATTCCAATATGGAGACCCAACGAGAACGTGACAAACTCCACGAATGATATCTCCACGTAACAATCCAAAAATTGTGTACACGTTCCAAACGTGTGTAACATGGTCTTGTGAAGCCGACCAATGCGTACTCCCGTCGAGAGACTTCCGGCGGGCCAAGTGCGTATGTAACGCGTCCCGGCCGGGTATAATGAGCTAGAGGGGATTACTCGACCCTCTGCTCCCAAACACTCCGTGGAGTGCGGAGGCGACTGATGTACTATGCAAAGATGCGAAAGACTTCCTTGTTGATGTGTTAACGACCAATAAAGACGGAAATCAAAAGACTATTAGAAGGAAAAAACAAAACTTACCAATCCTATCTCCCTATGGTCCCCAATATGTACAAACATGAAATATGTAAAATACACGCAATATCGTGTGACTTACCAAAATCCGTGTGCTTGACACTCCTTGCACATGATAGGCTTAAAGGCCCCCCTTGTTTGCACCAATCCGATCGCTGACCAGCTGATCGGCGTTCCGCTGACACAAAGTGACCAAAATTTTCGCATTCACTTCTCCACACCGTCGTCAGCTAATAGCCCGGCTTTCTCAACCCGATGCTTGGCCATATGAAGAACTACAGGATATAGAAAGATGTCGATGTCGCACTCGGGGCCAGCATCACTCCCAGAACGAACTGGCATAGGGTTTGCCAGGCCTCGCCCGCCCGACTCCGGCGCTTCTTCCGGTTCTTCTGGAATGAGATCAGGCCTTGATCATGACGCGCTAGATCAGGAGGAAGCACTAGATAGTGTGCAGACTCCCAGATCGCTTGGCTGTAGGCTTCATTGAAGGCCTTCACTCGACCCAAGAACGAGTCGATCCACGCATTCGACGCAAACATGGACCCCAGCTTGGGGTGGATGAACACTTTCCATAGCTGATCTGCATACAGACGGGCGATTTGTGGTGCTGTGACCAGGTCCGCCCGCCATGCAGAAGCTTCGGGAGCCTTTGAAGCTGGAGGAAAAATCCAGGAGTCTGCACGCGATAGAGACCGGGATGGTATCTGCTTGTTCAGGGCTGATCGGTGCAAGCTACCGATCTGCCCCGGTGACCATGGCAAAGTGGCATCTGAAGTCAACGTCGGAAGGGGTTGATCTCCGATTAACACTCCTTTCAATCGGGCGTGATGGCTCCGCCCAGATGTTCCGGGCTGGAAGGAAGGCTAGAGCAGATCCGGTCAA
>CM047582.1:27444090-27548611 GCA_026184515.1 Peronosclerospora sorghi | reverse complement strand
GAGTGTTTACTTTTAGCCAATGAGTGGTGTCGTTTCCGATATTGGTGAAGATCGATCAGAGCGGCCGATGCAGATGTGTCAACGCTAGATCCTGCAGCTGGAAGCAGGTAGATCAAGTCGGTAAACTGTTGGTGGCACGGATCTACGGCCGCCCAACGACGGTTTGACTCCTGGGTCCAGGCGTCCGATCGGCTCTGGAAGGACTCGACCTTCTCGATCTGGTCCTTGACCACGACCTGAAACTCGCCGATCTGCCTCTCCATGTCACCATGTTGGGTGCGGAGTAAAGTCCGATCGGACTGATCCTCCAACCTCTGCCGGTTGACCAGCGCGAGCTGTTCCCGGAGGTGTGACCTGTAAGCCTCCAAACGAGACAGATCATGCCGTGCGCCGATCAGCCCGTCCAAGATCGGTCGGAGCTGATCGCAGTGGTCATGCGACTGCCGATCAGCCGCGAGTAAAGCGTCAAACGCGTTGGCGATGTCGGTGGGCAGCCGATCTGCACACGAAGGAAGGTTAGAGCAGATCCAAGACGAAAAACAGACCGATCAGCTTACCTCGCGTTGTTTGTTGGGCGATCTGGGCCCGGAGATGCGCGTTCTCGGCGATCACCTCCTGCAACTTTGCGGACATGGGATCAAGGTATCAACTTCCTTCCGCAGTGGCAAGAATGACGTATTCTTAACGTCCGACTGCGATTGAAGATCCCGGACTGTCTTCCGGAGCTGATCGACCCCTATCTGATGCCAATCCGGTGTGTCGAAATCTGGAGCGTTGCGAGGGCTGTGTCGTAAAGCGTGCTATAATTGGGCCTAATTAAGGGCCTAATTATGCGTCTGATTGCGTGCACAAATTGGGTACGTAATTGTATAAGATTGTGTGTTCCAAGGTGTATACAGTTGCGTGTACAACTGTGGTGCACATAGACATGACATAGACGGGACATGGGAAGATGGGACGATTACGTACAGGTACTCAGCGAACACCGACAAACACCGACGAACGACGGAGGAATCAGGCGGACTGGTGGACGGAGGACACTGGAATGGACGGTTCTTATTGGCTGAAATTATAGAAATGGTAGATCTAAGGATTTAAGCAATAATAAAGTTCTCTTTTTGCGTCCAAACACTTACGACACCTCAGGGACGGCAACTAGCGCCTCACTTAAGTTAATATACACCTCTACGTCCCGGGCGGGATCACTTTGTACGTTCTTTGGCCCACAGGCAGGCGTAGAGTGTTACGAACTCATCCCTCAACTCCGCCCGCTGTGTCAGCGGTTCTTCTGTAAAGGTTTTTTGGTCTCGGGAGCGTGATTGAGCAGTGCTCTCACCTCTCCACGTTTGTTTCACGTTTGGCCCCTATCGTTCGGCTGCTGTAAACGCCCCACGGGAACTCTAGGTGGATTAAGTGAAATTTACCCCCCACTCGTAGGTCTAGGCTAGGAATACAGATATTTGGGTGTTCCTTTAGCTGTTTAAGACTCCAGAGGCTCCGTGATCGGGCAGTGAAGATTCCCGCTGCCTGATCAAGTACCCCTTCGCCGATGAACACCTGATCGACACTCTACAGCTCGTGACCCGCTATCAACAACTCGCAGATCGCACTAACTTGTACCTGGGCGACGTTTAGCACTTGATCAAGCCTGATCAAGTCTGATCACATCTGATCAACTACTTTTAGCACCTGATCAAGCCTGATCAAGTCTGATCACATCTGATCAACTACTTTTAGCACCTGATCAAGCCTGATCAAGTCTGATCACAGCTGATCAACTACTTTTAGTGCCTGATCAAGACTGATCAAGTCTGATCACAGCTGATCAACTACTTTTAGCACCTGATCGAGCCTGATCACAGCTGATCACAGCTGATCAACAACTTTTAGTACCTGCCCAAGCCTGGTCACTGCTGATCAAGCCTGATCACACCTGATCCGAGCTTGATTGTACTTGATCACGCCTGATCAGCACATAGACCAACTCGTTACAAGTTCCCCCCAATCTTGCATCAAGGAATTGCCGTGTTTACATCCCCTCCACCTGGAGAGCGACCCACGCCCAAGCCGTCGGGTACACAAGGTGAGCAGAAACACAAGCAGTCAAGGACAACCGGACGACCCCCTCCGTTATTCGGCAGTCCGGGCGCCGTGTTACCGCCTGATCAAGCGTCAAAACTTTGATCAGCCGCTCCACCACAGCTTTCAGATTGAGCCAATCGTGGAGGCGAATTGACATGGGGTGATTGGTAACACAGGGCACCTGCAGCAACGAGCGTCAAGAGAGGTTACAAGATGATCAGGTGCACAAGGACAAATACCTGGCGAAGGCGGATTCAAAGATCTGTCCATCGGTGAGGAAGTCTGCTACTGTGAAGATATGGGATGCCAACTGGTAGTGAGATCGGGTCGCTACCGTTGTGCGGCTGCGACCAGACTCAGGGGCGGCTGTGGCGAAGTGGATTCAAGAATTTTAGTCACTTTGTGTCAGCGGCACGCCGATCAGCTTATCGGCGATCGGATTGGTGGAAATCAAGGAGGATTTTGGGCCTGTCATGTGCAAGGGGTGTCAAGAACACGGATTTTGGTGATTCACATGATATGGCGTGCACTTACATATTTTTATGTTTTGTACATATTGGGGACCATAGGGGGTATTTTTTACTTAGTCGTTAATTTGTTCGGTCGTTAATTTGCGTCGTTTATTTTCTTGGCTTCAAATACCCGATGTCTTTAGCACTCAACCGGGGGTCGTTTTGCTTTGTACATCAGTCGCCTCTGCACGCCGCAGATTGTTTTTGGAGCGGAGGGTCGAGTAACCCCCTCCAGCTCATTATACCCGGCCGGGACGCGTTACAGACGCACTTGGCCCGCCGGAAGTCCCCCGACGGGAGTACACTTTGGTTGATCTCTCGAGTTTAAGTTACGCACGTTTGGAACGTGTAAACAATTTTTGGATTGTTACGTGGAGATATCGTTCGTGGAGTTTTTACGTTCTCGTTGGGTCTCCATATTGGAATATTGGACTTTTCTTCATACGTTGGTTCGGCTCTACGATCGGTTAAGCGATCTGCCCTTTGGAGTACACTTACTCGAAGTATAATTGGTCTGCCCGTATCCAGGGTGAAGAGTTCCGCCCAGGGTACACTACCCAGCACGGTCTCGCATTTTAGACCCAAATCAATTCACAGCGACGATCCACCAAGTGTGTAACCAGCCCATTCCATCGGGTACACAAGGTGAGATGGAGACGCAAAAATTGGACAGGCGTCCTATGCTGATGATCGGTCGTCTGCTAGCAGCGGACGATCAGATCGAATCGTAGGCGAAGGTTCGCGGGGTACACCCCCCCCCCGTCAGTTGGAAGGCTGGTCACGATGGTGGTCAGGTTCTCGACACTAGACACTACGGTGTTCGATTTTGAACTTGACTCCACCACAACTGCCTTCCGTCGTCACAACCACCTCCTCCTTTTACTTTTTTCTTCACTTCTGCTTCCGCTTCCGTTTTCACGTCCGCACCAGCGCCATCTTGCGTAGAATCGCGATGATATCCCTCGTCGCCCAAAGATCCGGGCACACGCACCATTGTGGTGGATCGGCTGATCAAAGTTTTGACGCTTGATCAGTCGTACCACGGCGCCCGGACTGCCGACTAACGAATGGGGTACTCCGGTTGTCCTTGACTGCTTGTGTTCCTGCTCACCTTGTGTACCCGACGGCTTGGGCGTGGGTCGCTCTCCAGGTGGCGGGGATGGCACGCTAAAATCCTTGCTGCAAGATTGAGATGACTTGTTATTAAGCGACTGTTGTCGATCAGGCTTGATCAGGCACAAATAGTCGGCGATCAGGGCCTCTGGTCGTTGATCAAGGGGTGATCAGGGGTGATCAGAGCCAATAGTCGAAAGTCAAATCGTGATCGACCTGATCGACCTGATCGGTCTGATCGGTCTGATCGGTCTGATCAATTTAGTCGATCAAGCACTAGTTGGCGCGAGTTGCGAACAGATGAACGCAGGTCGCAGGTTGAAAAATGTCGATCAGGTGTTGATGATCGGCGAAGAGGGTACTTTATCAGGCAGCGGAAGTCTTCACTGCCCGATCATGGAGCCTCTGAGTCTTAATCAGCTAACAGAATACCCAAAATATATGTATTCTTAGCCTTGACCTACGAGGGAGGTAAATTTCACTAAATCCACCTAGAGTTCTCGTGGGGCGCTTACAGCATCCGAACTCTAGGGGCCAAAGGTGAACAAAAAGGGGAAGAGGTGAGAGCTCACTGCTCAATCACGTTCCCGAGACCAAAACCTTTAAAAGAAGAACCGCTGACACAGCGGGCGGAGTTGCGACGTGTTCTCAACACTCTACGCCTGCCGGTGGGCCAAAAACACACAAAGTGCTCCCGCCCGGGACGTAGAGGTGTGTATAAACGGGGGAGGCGCAAAGGTGCCTTCCCAGAAACGATCTGCTCGATCGTACGCAAAAGGAGAACTTTCTATTGCTTAAATCCCTAGAACTACCAATTACCTAATATCGACCAATTAGAAATACCCATTCCATCGCACTCCGTCGACCAGTCGACCTGATTTATCCGTCGTTCGTTGGTGTTCGTTGCTGTTCGTTAGGTACCTGTACACAGTCGTACCTTCTCACGATGTCCTGTCTATGTCCAGTCTATGTACACCGTAGTTTTACACGCAACTGTATACACCGTGGTACACACAATCGTACACGCAATTACTCACCCTGTTGTGCCTACTGTCACACCCATAATAGTGCCCACAATTGGTACCAATTTTATGGCACACTTTACCACAGTACCATTCTTCACGGCGGACAAGTTCGAGATCTCGAACTCCACGAAGTGTTATACGTACCTGGGTTCAAGAAGAATCTGCTTTCGATTCCGCAATCAACAAGTCAGGCAAGTTCCGTGTCATCTTCGAAGGGCCTGAATTGAGAGTGCTCGTCAAAAAATCGTGGAAGGTCGTTGCAACTGCCCAGCTCGCATTCGGCCTGTTTTGGCTCCGTTCGCCCCCACGCCCCACTCCACCCTCAGCTTTGACAGTTTCAACGGACCGTGCAATATCGATTTTGCACGAGCGTATGGCTCACGGATCAACTCCCGTATTGCGCTTACTGCTCGACAAGTCGATGGTGAAGGACGCCGACATGCCTTCAAGCGCCCCAGGTACACCTGTGTGCCAAGGGGTAAAACAAGGTAAAATGGTCCAGAAACCGTTCAAGTCCAATACCGAGAAGCGCAAGTTTCGTCCATTCGAGCTCATCCATCTCGACCTTTGCGGCCCGATGGAAGTCGACAGCATTGGCGGCAGCAAGTATTTGCTCCTGATCGTGGACGAGTCTAGCGGTTTGCTTCACGGTTCATGCATTGCGTCCAAGTCCGACAGTAGATTGATGATCATGAAGTTCATCAATCAAGTCGGCAACTAGTTTGAACGCCGTGTCAAGTTCGTGCGTCACGACGGTGCCAAGGAATTCGCCACGAACGCAATCAAGTCGTTTTACGCTGATCAAGGCATCGAGCAGCAAGTGACGGTACCATACGCGCATCAGACCAACAGTACAGCCGAGCGCAACATCCGCAGCATCGTCAAGATGGGTCGCAGCATGCTTCACAACGCTGGCCTGGACAAGGCGTTTTAAGCGGAGGCCGCGATGACCGCGATGACCGCGATCTACATCAAGAACCGCTTACCGCCACCCAAGTCTGATGACAAGACGCCATACGAGCTGATCCACGGAGTGAAGCCTAGCATCAAGCGCATGCGCGTCTTCGGTTGTCTCGCGTTCGTACTCACGCCGAGTGAGATGCGCAAGAAGTGGGATGCCAGGCTCGCCCCGGACTGTTTGTCGGCTACCAAGAGTAATCAAAAGCGTATCGGATTTTTGACATTGAAGCGAATAAGATTGTGATCAGTCTCGATGTTAACTTCGACGAGACCAAACCGGGCAGTTGGCACCTCGAACATATTGCCCCAGGCATAGGCGATCTGCTGGAGCGACTAGATGATATCGACAACGAAGGCGGCCTCAAATTGGCCAATTTCAAGTACAGCGTAAAACGCCGTTCAGGCGCCCCATAACCAGTTGATCAATTATCCTCGACAACGGAGCCAGCGGCTCCAAAAACGTTCGACGGTCAACTCGACGACGAATTTCCCCGGTCGAGTGGTGGCGTGCAAGTGCGAACTTAGCCGAGACCAACGATTTTGCTGAACCAAGCAAATTTGAAGAGGCTGTCAGTGGCCCTGATCAAGAACACTGGAAACGCGCGATTAAAGCCGAGTTGCGATCCATGCAAGAGCGAGAAGTGTTCTCGCCAGCCAAGCTCCCAAGCGGCGAGCGAGCCATCGATACCAAGTGGGTATTCAAGATTAAGCGATGCGCCGATGGTTCGATCGACAAGTACAAGGCTCGACTTGTTGCTCGAGGATTCAAGCAGAAGTATGGCATCGACTACACTGAGAATTTTGCACCAGTGTTCAAATACACGACCCTTCGCATTGTGATCGCACTGGCGAAGTCATTCGGTTGGCCAGTTGAGCGATGATCACTCCTGTACGGCGTGATGAAATAAAAAGTGTTCATCCGAGTCCCCGAAGGCATGGAACTCAAGGGAGATCACAACTGTCTCAAACTGCTCAAGTCCATCTACGGTTTGAAGCAAGCTTCTCGAGTATGGAACGATACATTCGACGAATACGTGCGATCGATCTGCTTCGAAGTGTCCAAATTCGATCCGTGCCTGTACATCAAGTGTGTAGACGACCAGTGTGTGCTCCCGCTCGTCTATGTTTACGATGTAATTGTTACTGGAAGTTCATCTGACCTGATTGCTGCGGCGAAGTCTCAGCTCAAGACGCGGTTTGAGATGACCGACAATGGTCCATGCAAGTTTGTTTTCGGCATCGAACTCGTCGACAATGCAGATGGATCAGTTACCCTGTGTCAACGTCGCTATATCAGCGACATCCTGATACGCTTCAACATGAAAGACTGCAAGCCCGTGGCAAGCCCGGTCGACATCAGCAGCAAGCTCACTGCGAAGAATGAAGAAGACGTGTCAGCCATCAACGCTCCATATCGTGAAGCAGTCGGTGCCCTGATTCATGTGATGCGCGCAACTTGCCCCGACATTGCGTACGCCATAGGAATGGTCTCCCGGTTCAGAAGCACCTCAAGACAACCACTTGGTTGCAGTCAAGCGCATCTTCCATTACCTCCAAGGTAACAAGTCGCAAGGCATTCGATTCTTGCCGACGCACGTGGAGTTTGCCGGCTACTCTGACGCTGATTGGGCCGGTGACAAGTCATACCGCAAGTCAACATCCGGCTACGTGTTCACACTCGCGGGTGGACCCATCAGCTGGGTATCTAAGAAGCAATCAAGCGTCTCCCTTTCTACAAGTGAGGCCGAGTATATCGCGCTGAGCCTAGCGAATCAAGAAGGCAAGTGGGTCCATCGTCTATTGTGCGAAGTATTGGATGCTGAGCAAGTCCCAAGTCCGAAGCTAGTAATTCTCGAAGACAACCAGTCGTGCATCAAGATGACCAAGAATCCAGTGAACCATGGTAGTGCCAAGCACATCGACATCAAGTACCATCACATCCGTGATGAAGTCAAGTCTGGTGAGGTTGAAGTGGAGTATTGCCCAAGTTCGACCATGAATGCCGACTTGCTCACGAAAGGTTTACCCGGCCCTCGTCACCAAGAGCTCACTCAAGCCCTCGGAGTTCAAGGTTGTGACCATTGAGGGGGGCTATTGTGGGTACAATGGACCACAACATCCTTGAGTTGAAGTTGAAACTGTGGAATATTCTCACCCTCTGTAATATTCTACGGCTGGGGAGAGTCATCATCTGGATCTGGGTTGAATCCAGTTCCACCCATCAACTTTGTTGAAGTACCCACAAAAGTCTGTTTATCTATGCATATGTTTACAGTAGGTAGGACACGTTAACGGTAGTGTAGGACAAAATCGGCTTAGAGGTAGCAGTATCGAACTAAGTCCCGATCAATTCACTCTTCAATTTCCCATCTCCCACTCGGTCAAGTCTACTCCTCTCCTCGATCTTGTAACCTTTAACAATAGATGCCGTGTAATACCTTGAATTTACTGAAATCGTCTTTTGTGAATTTTATCGCAACCAACAGTTCGTTAACGACGAAAACAACACCCCAAACAATTCGCAGACGTATGTGAAGATAACCACCAAGTCAGGGACTTGCTCAATTGAATATGTATTGAGAAGTGATAATATATCCTAACATCTAATATGCATAAGAGTTGAAGCCTGCATCTGTCGTGTATCCTTAACTACTTATTCGTCCCTAATAATACGTACTAAGATATTTGAGTACGCTATCTTATCTCTAAAAGTACGAAATTATCAATGCTATAAATGAAAATAAACATACACCCGGTTTTTGGTACAAACCGTAATATCTAATATTTCAACACTAAGCAGGACTTGATTCACGACGAATACATAAGAAGTGATCATCTTGTGAAGAAGTGTCCTATTCTGTGAAATTAAAAGAGAAGGGTCCTATTCTGTGAAATACAAAAAAAGTGTCCTATTCTATAAACTTTTTCTTTTTCTTTATCAATTTGGCCTCATAGAAAATAGTGACAGCTAGTAAGTCTGGGACCTCTATTAAAAAGCAATATTTTTTGGACAAACAAGTTAAGTAATTTTCCCACCGCAAGGCCATAACATATACTTAGAATTAGTCTTTCCAGGATAAATCGCACACAAGGGATATGTGATCTGAAGGGAAGGTTGACGATGGTAATGCAACCTCGCTCGAAACTTCCTCCTCGGTAAAAAACGGGAAGACATCACAAACTCGCAGCATCTCCGATCCGACAAAAATGTAGTCAAGAGTGTTCACAAATGTCGTTACGTAATTCGTAAATGCTGGAATCCCACACGCACTTGCGAGGCGAAGATTGTGCTTAAAACAAGTCCGATGGATTTGGGTAACATTTCTTGCGCAGCTATTGATATCACTGTCACCAGTCGACAAATTCCACCGAAACGATGAAGCTTGCTGCAAGTGATTGTGACTAGAATCGATTTGTCCATCTAACAGAAAAGAAATGAGCGCTGACTGAGGGTACGCATTCCAGTCTCCACACATAACGACTGCGGCAGTCTTGAGTTCGGATACAGCTTTGTGTTGGCTTATGCGCTCCACGATCGCAGCACCTTGAAGCAGTCGAATTAAATGCGCATCTCCCCGGTAAAAAAGATGCGTATTGGACAAAATTATAGTTCGCGTTGCATCAATCTTTGACCGTAAGACGAGAAACTGAGCGACTGACGGGATTCGGCTGATACCTTTGTAGATTTCAGGAAACTCGTGCATAAACTTTTGAAAAGATGGATTTTTCGACTTTTTAACTGCGGCAGCAAGGTCCACCGTAGAATGCTCGACCACATCAAAGCGCGTGGTTTTGACAAAAGTGGCGCAGCCTTCTTTCATCGTACCTGTCTTGCCCGAATAGAATCCGTGATAGCCCATGGAGGCCAATATCCGGTCTAAAAAATGCTTGTACACGTGTTCTCCAATTTCCTGCAAACAGACGATGTCGCAATGATTTTCTTCGATCTCTTGTAATATCAGTTGGATTCGACGCGACTCCTTCATGACGCTAGCATTGACATAAGGAAACACGTTTTTTCTCGAGTGTTCCGAAGTTGCGTAGCCATCAAAGAGCACATTGTAGCTCATCACTCGGAACGCATCTACTTCATTCGGATACTTGTCAGCAGCAGTAATCAAACCCATTCGTCTTCGTACTTTGAACACATCTCGATTCGGTCCAACCAATGCCGGTGTCGTTACTACGTCAACCTTGCTGTCTGGTGCCAAATCAGCCGTTGATGCTGGAGCATAACACTCAATATAAAATTTGTGACCGACTTCATTCTTTGCTGGCGTGTATCGTCTATCAGTAGATACTAGCGTTCCCAGACTCCTTTCATCCTCCTTGTCTAGACGAAACCATTTCCATATACACTCGTCCGGAGTGCAAAAATTCGTTCGAAGCAACGGATTAATTGCAATTCCAGCCATTACAGGCTCCAGCACTTTAAGCTCCGTGACTAATGGCTGGTTGTGCAGCACCATGAATGTCTCTGGTCCAATTTCGAGTCTCTTGGCGCGCATTAGCCCGTCACGCACCTTGGACGCTTTGTCATTAATTAATTGGTCATTAGCGTCATAAAATTTGACAGAAATTGTAGGCTGTTTACAGCTCATTGCTCCATTATTGCGTTTCTTTTTATGTGTACCCCCTCTTGGTGACACAACAGATGCCAGCAGCGCCAGACGATAGCGAACACGATCCAGTTTTTCGGTAATCGGACGATAGAAAATTTTCTGTTCATTATGCAGACACAGTTGCAGCTGTAGGTGCGAAGCGCCAGGCATAAAGCTCACGTAGGCAAAGGTTGCTTTAGTCGAGCTCGCCATCAATTGCCAGAGCTCAGCTGAACTATAAAACACATGTTAAATAGATTGAATTGACTGTGATGATCCGTTAAAAATTATACAGTATAAATAATCGTAGCGCTACCAGTTTTGACTTCGATCTTGTGTTCGATGACAAGTGTTCGCAAGAAGACTCCTTGGAGGTGTTGTAAGAAAACTTAGACTTGGCACAGTCTTATACTATCTGATCTGACAATTTTGATTAGATAGTACACGAAGTTGCCGGCGCCAGAAGTGAATAATGTAAAAACAGGAGAAAGTATATATTGAGGATAGACTCGGGCGATTTGTGTGGGTCCCGGACCGACCAGCCCTAAATTCACTGATAAAACCCTAAATCCACTGATCACGTGATCATGATCACGTGATTCTCAACACCAAGCGCCATTTTATAAAGAGGTCCACTAAACAGTACCGTGTCCAAGTAGGCTTATTTAGAACTCGATTTTACTCGATTTTGATTGGCTGTTTTCAGCCTGCATATTTTGCATTTTTTTGGGTCCCGCTCACTTTTGGCGCCTCTCCGCTGTCTCACATATACCACCCCATCCCACCAAGCAAACAAGCAACCAACCAACCAACCAACCAACCAACCAACCAACTAATTGACCACGGAAACTTACCAAACAAACAACCCTAACCCTAACCCTCAACCTTAAACCCTACACTCTAAACCCTAAACCCTAAAACCTAAACCCTGCAGGCGGAAAACAGCCAATCAAAATCGAGTAAAATCGAGTTCTAAATAAGCCTATTTGGACACGGTACTGTTTAGTTTTTCCCTTTTATAAAACCTCTACCTGGACGTGGATAAGCTGAGTTTGCATGCCCAGCATCAAGTTACGTTTTCTGCTCGGATTTCATGCACAATCAACTACCATCTGATTCTGTTGATCGCTGTAGCCAACAACTTATAGGCACAAAACGTCGACGTGCAACGGATTTTCCAAAAACGACGCGCTGCTCTACGCCTTTTGTTGAAAAGAAGCGAAGATCCTACTACTGCGTGTCATCGAACGACGCTCGATATGCCAACATGCGCATGTTGAAAACTCGGTCGCGACTTTGGTAACCTGGAATGCCGCCAAAAACGGCGATTTCGACGAAATAAAAAGTGGTTCTTTGCCACGGAAGAGAAAATCTCTACTGGGAAACTCCATGCGCTTGGTGTCGAGTCGCAGCCTTTTCTAGCAGGAACGGATGAGTATGGAATAACTAGTAACTTTCACAGCTGGGATTATTCCGTCGAGGAAACTTGGCGTGGTGCTAATGATGACAAGGACATGGACTCTGATACTGAGGATGTCAATTGTCCTGGTAACGTTAACTTGGGCTCGTCACGATCATCTATGGTCATCATTTAAAAAGTATTTAATTAACATAAGTAATTTTAAAACAGTGTACGGCTTTGACAAAATCTGGAGCGTATTCTGGTGTCGTACGAAGTTCCACTCCATATATTCTTTGCATACGACCCATGGAAGTTTTTCATTTACGCAAGAACGCACTACAAATAATTGATCAGGAGCACTTTGATGAATCATCACAGAATGACAGAGATAAAATTCACACCTTTATTGACTTAACAGCTAATAGGCATGTTGAAGGGACCCGCTTCGAAACTTCAAACGCAAAGGGTTTCGCTCGATCCGTCTTGCACACATATCTTGACACTCTGAATTTACTTCCCTACAACTCCTTGCCATGTCGCTGAGATTCCGACAGTTGCTGTTTCCTTCCCCACACCTAATTTTCGTGCCGGTTAGACACAAATGGATGATCACGTGATGAGTGGGTTTAGGGTTTTATCAGTGAATATTGGGTTTTATCAGTGGATTTAGGGTTTTATCAGTGGATTTAGGGTTTTATCAGTGAATTTAGGGCTCGTCCCCGGACCTGGGTCCCAACACAATTTGTTACAGCTGTGGTGGAGTCAAGTTCAAAATCGAACACAGTTGTGTCGAGAACCTGACCACCATCGTGCCCAGCCTTCCAACTTACGGGGGATACCCGGCAGACCTTCCCTTGCGATCCGATCTGATCGTCCGCTGCTAGCAGACGAACAATCATCAGCAGAAGACGCCTGGTGCGATTGATCTTGCGTTGCCATCTCACCTTGTGTACCCGATGGAATGGGCTAGTTCAACACTCGGTGGATCGTTTCGCTGGTTGACTTGGGTCTGATAGTATGCAGACCGTACTGGGGGGTGTACCCTGGGCGGAACTCTTCACCCTGGGTACTTGTAGACCGGTTACACTTGAAATATGTATAGTCCAATGGGTCGACCGTCCAATCGATCTAGACCCAACCAATACGAGATAATAGAGGGTAGACCACTCAACTGGTCTAGCCCCTGACCAATATGAGAGAAGACCAAAGCCGGTCTAAACTCCAACCAATGTTATAGTAAACCAATATGTCCACGTAAAGATCCAATATGCTCGTGAGTTCCACAAACGATATCTCCACGTAAAGACCAATCCACTTGTTAGTACGTTCCAAACGTACGTGACTTAAACTTGTGAGAAGTCAGCCAATGGATACTCCTGTCGAAGGACTTCCGGCGGGCCAAATGCGTCTGCGACGCGCCCCGGCCGGGTATAATGGGCAGGAGGGGATTACTCGACCCTCTGCCCCCAAACACTCCGCGACGTGCGAAGGCGACTTAGAAAACCAAACTTTTAGAGAGTCTCTTAGGACCTCTTAGCCACTTTTCCAATCCATGACCAATTTTTTTTATTTTACTTCTTTTCCACTAACTTACGGTCCCAATATGTACCAAACACTAAAATATGTAAAATACACGCAATACCATGTGACTTACCAAAATCCGTGTGCTTGACACTCCTTGCACATGATAGGCTTAAAGGCCCCCCTTGTTTCCACCAATCCGATCGCTGACCAGCTGATCGGCACGCCCTTAACAGAAGGTGACCAAAATTTTTCCTTCGCTTCGCCACAGCCGCCCCTGAGTCTGGTCGCAGTGCGCAACGGTAGCGACCCGATCTCACCACCAGTTAACCCTTTCGCCAGCAGTTTACCTCCTTGACCTTCACGGCAACCAACATTCCACCAATGGTCAGGTCTTCGACCCCGCCTTCACCAGGTATGCGCCCCTTGTACGTCTGATCTCCTTGTAACTTCTCTTGACGCTTAAACCTGCAGGTGCCCTGTGCGCCCAGTCACCACACATCGATTCTCTTAGCCGATCGACCCGATCTGACAGCTCTTGCAGCACCCCAGGTTCCGACAGACCGGATGGGGATCAGATCGGGTCTGATCAGCTTCAAAAAACCATCTGTGACCTTCAGTCGAAGCTGGCCACCAAGAATGCATCGTTCCTGCGGCTGCGGAAGGATGTCGACACCTTGACCCCCTTGGCTGCGCAGTTGAAAGATGTTCTCGCCGAGAACGCACATCTCCGGGCCCAGCTTGCCCAACAAGCAGCGCGAGGTAAGTCGATCGATCCGATTTTCACCTTGGAACTGCCCTAACCTCTCTTCGTATGCAGATCGGTTGCACACTGACATCGCTCAAACGGTTGACGCCTTGCTTGCGGCTGATCGACAGTCGCGTGACCACTGCGATCAGCTCCGCCCCATATTGGACGGGCTGATCGGCGCTCGGCATGATCTGTCTCGCCTAGAAGCGAACTGGTCACACCTCCGGGAACAGCTCGCGCTGGTCAACCGGCAGAGGTTGGAGGATCAGTCCGACCGGACCCTACTCTGTACCCAACATGGTGACCTACAGCGGCAGATCAGCGAGCTACACGTCGTGGTCAAGGGTCAGGTCGATAAGGTCTGGTCTTTCCAGAGCCAATCGGACACCTGGACCCAGGTGTCAGACCTCCGTTGGGATGCCGTAGAGCAGTTCCATAAACAGCTGACCGACTTGCTGTACCGGCGTCCGGCTATTAGCTCCAGCGCGGACCGGTCTGCATCGGCCATTCTGGTCGACCTGCACCAGGGTCGGGTACAATGCCACTCATTGGCTAAAATTCGGCACACCAAGATTTCGAAAACTTCCAAGCGTAAACGCAAGGACGCGTCGAGGGGCTCAAGGGCGCGGGGAATAGCTCGCGACTCCGAATTCGAGGAGAAGCGTGCGGTGCGCCAAAAGAAAGCCAAGACGACGGTGCATCTCTCAAGCCCAAGATCGGCTGCAAATGACACTTCTAACGTCACCAAATCTCATGCGCCCTCGCGTGTAGCCGGTGCGTATACGCACGGTGCGGCTAGCGCACAGAGGAAGACTTTTCTTAAAGCGGCGTTCGCCGCTACTTAGCCGATACGCCCTTATTAAGGGCTTAGTAGGAGAGATCTCTCCTACTCGGGGCCAAGATTCCCGGGTTAGTTTACTATAGCCTTTGCTAGTGCCTTAACGGCAAGGCTCCCTTACAAAGGGTGTAGCTAAGGGGAGGGGTCCCCTTACGCTACGGCACTAACTACACGCACGACCGGTCGGGGTCGTGCGTCTGTATGAAAGAGCGAAATGTAAACTCAATATATTTAATATGTAATTATTTAAACTAATATAAACTATATGTAACATTAAGTAGAATATTCCTAATTCGTACCTAGCTAAAATGTAGTGTGCACACCTGTGTAATGACACGTGGATGGTTGACACACCACCACACCAAGGGCCCATGCCCTGATTGGTTAAAATAACCAAAGGTTCGAAACCTTTCAACCCGGCCAATACTGACCTCAACCGTGGTCTACTCATGTACACCAACACTCAGTGTTACCCGAATGTAACCCCGTTACATCGCGCCCCCGTGCTGTTCGTACCCAGCACACAGAGGTCTCCTCCGGAGGGGACTCGGACAGCGGATCGGGAGATTCTGAGCTCACGCTCAGCGCGTTATCTAAGTCCCGGTCCGATCGGCGTCGAGGTCCGGCTCCGATGAAGTCTGCATCAGGGACTGATCAGGCGATCAGTTCCCAGAGTAACAAAACTGCACGGGCTATTGAACCATCCGGATCGGCGCCTTCCTGCCAGCCTGGCACATCTGGACTGCGCCGTCACGCCCGATTGAAGGGAATATCGATTGGAGATCGACCTCTCCCATCGCGGACTTTCGACGCCGTTATGCCGTGGTCACTGGGGCAGATCGGTAGCTTTCACCGGTCAGCCCTGACCAAACAAGGTCTTGTCCGGTTTCTGTCCCGACCCGACTTTTGGCTCTTCCCTCCAGCTCCGAAGACTCCTGACCCATCTGCGCGGCGAGAAGATCTGGTTACAGGAGCGCAGATGTCTCTGGTATATGCAGATCGGCCATGGGAGGTGTTGCTCAGCGCCAAGTTGGACTCGATATTTGCGTCAACTACTTGGGTCGATTCGCTCTTGGATCGACTTCGGACTTTCAATGCAGTCCACTGCCTAGCGATATGGGAATCCACCCATTACCTCGTCCTTCCCGCGTGTCAGAAGTTGCGTGACGTAGACTTGATCCGGTATCGGAAGCTCCGGAAACAGCGCCGGAGTCGAGCGGGTGAGGCCTGGCTGATCCTATGCCAGTTTGTACTGGAAGGGATGTTGGCCCGCGAGTGCGACCTTGACGTTTTCTTATATCCAGTGTTTCTTCACATGGCCAAGCGTCGCATCGAGAGCTCCGGGGGGTTAGCTGAGGATGACATCTGGTATCCCGGCTTCCGCGGTGACGATCCAGTTGCAGACCTGAAGGACGCCTTGATCCAGATGGATCGGAAGGAGCCTTGGCGTAATCAGTTCCATGACCAGATTGTAGATCACCCGGAGCTGACTATCGGTCGCCTGTGGGGTGATTGCGAATCTTGATACGGTAATAGCTGACCAGGTAATTCATAATATATGTCATCATTCTTTTAAACTTCTTGATCACCTGGTTACTTGACCAAAATTCATCACTTTATCCGAACTTGCACCAACACGTTATCATATACAGTTCCATTCACATCGCGAAAATCATCATCACGTTCGTCACTCCACTACACCAGTTCATCACAGTTCATCACACTAGTTCACAATAATTCAGACCTTAAAAATATTCACACCGATCGTTCCGATCGGTGCTACTGCGTGTCTGGTCTGCATCTTCATGAGTCTTCATCACTGCGAAGCGATTCCGACTGACTCGTTCTCGCTCGAACTCTCGTAGCAGTGCTCCACAATTTAGATCAAGTTCATCGATCCAAGTTGCTTCATCATGAGCTTTCCACCGGACCAGATATTCTCGGTGGGTACGACCGAAACGTGTCTTCTTGACCGATCGGACATCTAGCACCTTCTCCACCTCGAATTCGTCCTCCTCCAATGGCCTTTCCCAACTGTCCTCCGGAAGCAGAGCTTCATCAAAATCGAATCTCTCCGCTTCATCCACCAGACAGGGTGTTTTGGGCCGATCGGGGAACTCTCTGACCAGCTTCAATTTGGACACATGCACGATCGGAAAAACTTTATAATCCGCGCCTATCGTGATCAGACGGGCAGCATGCTCACCGATCAGCTCTGCTACACGGAAAGGACCGTGCCACATATGAGCCAACTTCCTTGCATAACCTTCCTTGACCCGGTCGAGGTATAACCAGACCCTCGGCCCTGGTTCAATACCGTGAGGTCGGACCTGATCGTTATTCCGATCTGCTCGATCTTGTGTGGCCTGACGCAACTTTTCGTTGACGACTTTCTTCGCATGTTAATAGTGCTTCTGGACCTGCATACGCCAACGGCGGGCATCGCTATCACGGGTCCGAGTGCAGCCGATCGGTATAGCCGCTTCAAGTGTCGATCGAGGGTCCCATCCATACGCCAGATAGAAAGGCGTCTCTCCTCGGACCCGATCGGTTGAAGAGTTGAGTACGAATACCAGTCTTTCTGCATACTCATCCCAGTCACGCTGGTCTGGGTCGGCCACATACATCTTGATCGCCCTTTTTATTGTCTGAACCATGCGTTCAGCCGATCCGTTCGCTTGCGGACGATATGCCATCGTCGCACTCTGTTTCTGTCCTATCATGTTATTGAACGACCGGAACACCTCGTCCATAAAACCGGGCTCCCGATCGTGTCTGATAACTTCGCTGGAGCCGAACCTTCTGAATACGCATTCTTCATAACTCTGGGCGATCTGCTCCGCAGATCGGGATGCACTAGCCTTTTCAATCACCAGCCCGGTGAATAAGTCAACCCAGATCAGCAGCTCAGTGTTGCCGCGTGTCGATCTGGGCAGTGACGGTATGTGGTCCATTTCTATCACCTGGAAAGGGTAGATATCCTCGATATTTCCGGGCGATCGGCCCTTGATAATCGGTCTGCCCTTTCCGGTCTCGCAATCCGTGCAACAGCCCACATATTTCTGCATTCTTCGAAAAAGTCCTCTCCAGTGAAAGTGGGCCCTGATCTTGTGATATGTTCTGCCTATGCTTTGATGTCCCCCTTCTAGACTCACATGGTAGTGATGAAGGACATCCGGCTGCAGCAACTCAGGGATCACCAGTTTCGCCAGTCGATCTCGATCGGCACTGTCTTGATCAGTGTCGCGGCAGTAATATAGCAATCCATTTTCATCCACATCGTAACTTTCCGCGATCTTGGCACACTCTTTCACCTGACCATTTGTCAACTTGGACAATTCACCGCGCAGATAAGCCTTCAGGTTGACGATCCACTCTTACTCGTCCTGCGCCTTGAGGATCCGTTCCGCCCTTAGCTGTTGTACAACGTACTCACTCAGCCTTTCCTTGGGGAACGATCGGCGAGACTTCCGAGCTCGCAATCTGGTTGCGGCCATCACATGCACCTGACCAGGGCTGTCCTTGGGCTTGATCACCTCCGGGAGCCTGTTTATGTCCATAAGTTCCTGTAAAACGGCTTCCTCGGTGATCGTCGCCCCGGTCTGGTCTCGCATGGCTTGGGCGCAAGGTGGTCGGCGCTTCTGTTCCAGTCCCGTTTCACGTGCAACAGCTCGTGGTTGGGATAGTATTCCAGCGCTTTCATCACCCGATCATTTAGCAACTTTAACCGTGGCGCCTTGCAGTCGATCTCCCCGGTGATCTGCCTTATCACTAGGTTGGAGTCACCACATATGATGATCCGCCCTTTCTGTTGTGATGACAGCAGATCAAGACATAGAAGTATACCCCGATATTCTGCTACGTTGACCGTTATGTCAGGCGTGAAATCGGTGGCGGCTGCGACTATAGACCATTTTGGTAACTTCCACAGTATGGCACTATAGGAGACGACCTTCTTCTTCACGCTGGCCGACCCGTCAAAACTCAAGACCAGGAGTTCCTCGTCCTGATTGACGGTCGGCGGCGGCCGCGAGATTGACTGTCGAGGTTGCTTCCCTGGGGCAATCGCCACTAAAGCCTCATCCACTTCGGACCGAGGGGTGATACTGGCAGCTAATGTGCCCAATATCTCTTCCTCTCCCTTGGTGCACTTGACGACCTCGAGAGACCACTGCGACAAGATAGCTGACCATCTGCCAAGCCGACCATCCATCCCATTGGCTGATAATAACCAGGCCAATGTCGACTTTCTTGAAAGGACCTTTACAGATCGGCCTACTAGTAGGTTGTAGCACACATCCAAGATCCGTAGTAAAGCCAGAACTTCTTTTTCGACGATCCCATAGTTAACTTCGTTCGGCTTCAACGTCCGGCTCGTAAAAGTGACCGGATGGTACACACCATCATGTTCTTGCACTATAGTGGCAGAAATGGCCCACTTACTAGCATAAACAATGACGATCGGCATTTTCTCCGGATCGAAGTGCTTGAGAATCGGTGCCGTCGCCATCTTGGCCTTTAGCATACCGAAAGCAACCTTTGCACGCCTCATGTGATCCTCTGCCTCCACTTGCGGACAATCTGTGGGCAGATCAAAGTCGCTGCCCTCCCGTAAAGTTGCCCGATCTTCTTCGCGCAACATATGGTAGTCGACTTCCCGGAGCTCGTACAGCACGGCCGCGTAAATCGCAAAGTCTTCAATGAAGCGGCTGTAGTAATTTAGGCTTCCCAAGAAGGACTGCCTTGTCTTCAGCGATTTGGGAAACGGGAGGTTGTTCAGTGATTCCGGATCTTTGGGATTGGCCTCCAGCCCACTGATCGACACCATATGACCCAAATAGGCGACCTTGGACATGCCCCAATAACTTTTCACAGCACTGATCGACAGGTTCCAGCGATCGCATGTCTCCAACAAACGTTCGACCTTCTCGCACAGATCGCTCCATGACGAAGCAGGGATCAGAATGTCGTCGATATACGATCGCCTTCCCAGAACGGACGGTCTCCTCTCCCGGTCAGGTTCACCCTCTGTAAATACATCATAATTTTTTGTGAGGTCCTGATCGGTGCCGATCTTGAAATGTACATACAGTGCGTTGTCGATCAGCCTCTGGTAGATCTGGGGCGCGTTCTTCAACCCGAACGACATACGGTTCCACTCTAACAGACCGAACGGCGTAACAAATGCGGAGATCTCGCGAGCCCGATCGGTCATCGAAACCACCCAAAATCCACTTGCCATGTCTAGTGAGCAATACCACAGAGTCTTGTCAGGGTATTCTAGCAGATCGCTGATCAGCGGCATCGGGTACACCATAAGCTTGGTCAACCGATTTACCAACCGATAGTCGATACACAACCTGATGTCGACACCGTTCTTCTTGATCACGATCACGATCGGTGAGGCCCATTGCTAGGTCGACGGTCTGATGATCTTGGTAGCCAACAGTCCTTTAATAAGGTCAGACAATTTTTCGCGGTACTGTAGCGCCACACGTCGGCATCGCTGGGCGATCGGCTTGGCATCACCCACGTCTATGTCACAAATTGCTCCGCGAGCAGCAGGTGGTAAGGCATTGCCTTTACCGATCAGCAGATGTTTCTTCTTCCATATGATCTGCTTTAGCTGATCGATCTAATCGGGACTGTTGAGATCCCCATCACCCACTTGCAGATCGTCCATAGTAACCTCGGGCGGGTAAGCAGACACTTCAGGGAGGACTGCCATCTGGCTCTCCAACTCCTGAATGTATTGGTCCCCGCCCTCATGGATGCAGACCTGGTCATCTTCCGGGGCAATAACACCCAAACCGTCCTGATCGGCTGAACACTGCTGTTCCCGATCGGCGGGCTGCCCTTAACTGACATCGACCTGCTCAAGCGTTCCGTCATGGTCCGCCCCAGTCTCGCCATGCTTCCCTTTTTCTGTTTGCGGCTCCGCTGTCGCCTGTTCTTGTGTCGCCACGACGTTAACGAACTTTGGCTCATCTACTTGATTGTCCACCGTATCCGGCGCCTGCGGTGCCTTTCTTCAACTAGCATCTTCCTAGGGTTTACATAGCTGGGTCGTTCCACCATAGGTGAGGTATCTTCTTCCAACGATCCATCATTGCTGACCAGATCGGTGGTCGCTTGGTATGCCAAGTTCTGCCCCTCAACATACCGTCTCGATCCGATCGAGACGAACCCCATCTTCCTTGGTACTTTCCCTTCTGTCAGCCACATGCCAAGAATCGTGTTGTTGTCGAGCGTAAGAGGCTTGTCACAGATATTAGTGACTCGGACAAAATCATGTCGGCCGTCTCTCTTCACAAAAGTCGACACCCACCGATCGCCCCTGGTCACCCATAACTTCCTTGAACGAAAACCTTTATCGACCGGGGTGTCAGCCGATTGGCCGACTGGAATGGTGACATCTTGGCCCCACCTTACCAGATCTGTGTGCGATCCGTATAGGGGCCGCCGACCAGCTAACTGGATCTGGACCTCATCCGGTAGTGTAAGCACTCCATGAGACATGTCAAGACGAATACCTTCCGTCACCATGAAATCCATGCCTAACAGGGAATACTGATCGGCCAGCTTGCCAAACCAAGCGCTGAAAAAGTAGACCGACGAACCCGATAGGGTGATCTTCACGCGCGTCCTCCCTTCGGTCATATAAGAACTTTCACCGATTCTGACGCATTCTTGTCTCTGAGTGTCGTCTATACGACATCCGACCTTACGATCAAAGGCGGAGTCGATAATGGATACTTCGTCCCCAGAGTCGAACAACATCGTTGCCTTCTGGTTGTTTATCTTACCATAGGCTTTCGCCTGCTTGAACCATTTATCAGGCGAGTGATACTTCCAGTATCCGCGAGATTCTACAGGCAGCAGATCTAGCTGCATGACCACCTTCATTCGGTAATATTCATCGGTCGTGATATTGTAGACCGGATGATCCCGATCGATGCAATTGAGAACAGAACATGTATTGTCGGTTTTATTCTCCTTGCCGACATATGCATAGATGCCAAACGTAGACCGCTCGGCTCGATCCAGATTCCAACCTGGCGAGCGTTCTAGTTTAACATCTTTTACACGTCAGGTGGAAGCATCCCCGCGTGCTTGCCCGGCACATACCACTTGCACATCAGGTTGAAGAATTATTCCATCTTGCAGTGGCCGGACTCGTGGATCTCTCCACATGACTTGTACACTGCACACGAAGAGGCAGTGATAGGTGGGGTGGCCGCGTCTTTTACACTTGTTGCATGTTAACTTCTTCCAGCAGTCACCACCGTCATGCTTGCTCGACCCGCAGTGAGAACACTTCTTGCGAGGTCGGTCCGGGTCAGACTTGTTTCCGCTCCTGCCCTTCCGATTGCCTGGTCAGGCGTCGATCTGGTTTTCGGGGCAGGTTCCGCGACGAAGATATGGCGGTACTGGTACTCGTCTGACTCCCGACTGGACTGGCCGCTGCTTTCCTCTTCCGATCCAGTGCTGTCCTCAGCTACGATCGCCTTAACAGCACGGGCCGATCTGGTCAAGGGTCTCTTCACCGGATCGGTCTGGGTCTTGGATCTGTAACGACCTGATCCAACGGCGCCCTTTAATATCATGCTGCGGGAGTGTTGCAAAGTTCGCCACTTTCTCCACTTCTCCCACATCCTTTAGGCGCAACAGGGTGAGCTGATCTGCCAGCTCCTGGTCATCAAGGGTACTAATATAGTGACCCACGTGTTCCAAAGCGGCACCGGTCGGCGGGTTGCCTTCTTTGATCACTATGCCGGCGCGAATTGCAGCCACATTCAGACGGTGTAAGTACTCGATCGGCGTCTCGTCGCCCCGCTTCTGCATGTGATGATATTTGCGGGCGCTGGAAAATCCGGAATTGTAGTACTGCCCCTCAAACTCTGAACATAGCAGGTCCCAGTCAGATCGGACATCCAGACTCAACTGTTGGACCCAGCTCGCAGCCGGTCCTTTCAGCAGATCTCTAAAGATCAAACACCGTTCCTTTTTTGGTGTATGATCCCGTAAGAAAGCATACTTGACCCGACCAAACCACGACCTGTCCTGCTCCTCGTCGGTGTCCTTTCCGGTGAAATCCTTGAGATCAGTAGTCACAGCCATGAGAATGCGCGGGATCGCAGTAGATCCGAAATCAAAAGCGGTCGTGGAGGCTAGATTAGCCCTGCGCGTTCTGCCCGCACCTGCACCGTCTGAACCATAGTGGTCATCCGGATCGCCGATCGACTCCATGTCGTAATCACTGTTCTTGCTTGATCGGCGCAATCGAGCTGGTTGTGGCTTGCGTCTTCCGTTGCCAATTGGTTAAACACCTCGAGTGGCCTTGTCCACTGATGCTACTGACTCCATATCTACATCCCGGCAAATATTGACATTTTGCCGGGCAGATCGGTCCTGAGCATGAAGGCGCGGAGGTGATCTGCATCGATCTCCCATGAAACGCTCCATCATTGCTTCAAACATGTCTTGGACGTTAGCGTGGGTCATGGGCAACGTGTGGGTATCCTACTTTGGAGGTACTGAAACCTGTGGGGGATCCTGGGGCCCCGACCGGCATGCAGCCCCATGATGCCGCACGTCCTTTTTATGCTCCCATGGGGTATGATCTGCCCCCATGGTCATCCGCTCAACACCGACCTCCAACTCCGATGAGCTGTTAGAGGAAGGTGGAGACTGATATACCGATTTATCATCGGAGCACGCATCGTCATGTGCTGGCGTGTCTTCAGCAACCTTCAATGCCATGGTGGGAGTTGGGCGGCGAACCACCCCCACCAACGGCACCAAATGATCATGGAGAGTCGACATCGACATCTCCAGACTGCGAGTGTCCGTATCAAACAGCTTGTGGACGTTGTCCGGGTTCTGCACTTTTATGCCGACCTCATCCAACATCACCAGCAGGTTTTTCACCAGCAGCAGTGGTCGATCACTCTTGATCGGCTCGGTAGTGGGTCCGAGGAGGCGATCAGGGATCTGGGGGTTCAAAATTTGCATGACCTGGTCTTCACAAATAAATCGCTTCAACTCGTGGATGTAATACATCCTGGTCAGGTCTTGTTCGCCAATAACCCCACCCCCGACCTGCGACTTTTCTTCCAAGTCGTCCTCCTCTGGCGGCATTCCTAGCCTTTGCTTGGGGACCTTAGGCATGTGGATCGGATCGTCCCGATCAGCCTCAGATTGGTTCTCATTTTTTATTCCATCAATTTTTCCATGTAAATGCATAGGATCAGGAAAAAAGTCCTGATCCTTTCCGGAACTATAGCAAAACTTGCTATAGTCCCGATAGGCTCCGGTGGGAGCGTTATGGGGAGGAAAAAACTTATTAATCCCGATCTGGTCCTCCACCCGGCCAGATCGGACATCACCATCTTTATCAACAACGAGAACATAAGGTGACAGCTTTTCCTTATGCCCTCTCCCGAACGATTCCACATTTAAATCACTTAAGTCAACTTTTACCGGACATCATCTCGGTGATATCCACGATCACCAAATGATCCGGGCACGCGTACCATTGTGGTGGAGTCAAGTTCAAAATCGAACACAGTTGTGTCGAGAACCTGTCCACCATCGTGCCCAGACTTCCTACTTACGGGGGGGGGGGACCCCGCGGACCTTCGCTCGCAATCCGATCTGATCGTCCGCTGCTAGCAGACGACCAATCATCAACAGAATACTCCTGGTCCGATTGATCTTGCGTTGCCATCTCACCTTGTGTACCCGATGGAATGGGCTAGTTCAACACTCGGTGGATCGTGTCGCTGGTTGAGTTGGGTCTGATAGTATGCAGACCGTACTGGGGGGGGTGTACCCTGGGCGGAACTCTCCACCCTGGGTACTTGTAGACCGGTTACACTTGAAATATGTATAGTCCAATGGGTCGACCGTCCAATCGATCTAGACCCAACCAATACGAGATAATAGAGGGTAGACCACTCAACTGGTCTAGCCCCTGACCAATATGAGAGAAGACCAAAGCCGGTCTAAACTCCAACCAATGTTATAGTAAACCAATATGTCCACGTAAAGATCCAATATGCTCGTGAGTTCCACAAACGATATCTCCACGTAAAGACCAATCCACTTGTTAGTACGTTCCAAACGTACGTGACTTAAACGTGTGAGAAGTCATCCAATTGATACTCCTGTCTAAGGACTTCCGGCGGGCCAAATGCGTCTGCGACGCGCCCCGGCCGGGTATAATGGGCAGGAGGGGATTACTCGACCCTCTTCCCCCAAACACTCCGCTTCGTGCGAAGGCGACTTAGAAAACCAAACTTTTAGAGATTCTCTTAGGACCTCTTAGCCACTTTTCCAATCCAAGACCAATTTACTTCTTTTCCACTAGCCTTACGGTCCCAATATGTACCAAACACTAAAATATGTAAAATACACGCAATGCCATGTGACTTACCAAAATCCGTGTGCTTGACGCTCCTTGCACATGATAGGCTTAAAAGCCCCCCTTGTTTCCACCAATCCGATCGCTGACCAGCTTATCGGCACGCCGTTGACAGAAGGTGACCAAAATTCTGCCTTCGCTTCGCCACAAAGCTGGCGACCTGCACTCCAGGCATCCAACATCAAGGGTCCACAGAAGATTTTTTTTGAAAATGCACTCATTTCCTCATTAGAAAAAGAGTAATGGAAGCCTGAGGCCTGAGGCCTCAGGCTAAGCCGGTGAAGCCCCCCTCCCATCCCCACCTTGTCCTCTCGCAGCATTTGGACGCACTGCGGCAGTGTAAAGTGGACGTGCACGCACACGCGCGGACCTTGTTTCCCTACCCCGTGCGAACGCAGCTCGTGCACTGGCATGACGACGCCACGAAGATCGAGCGGCACTTTGGTCGAACAAAGAGCGCGGCGTGTGTCTACTTTCACGCAACGTGGGCACCTCCGAGTGGGACACACGTGCGTACACTGGTAGAGGTGTCGTCCGAGTATCCCGTGCGTGCACCGCGTTTTCGGTTCGAGCCACGAATCCCTGGACGAACAAACGGTGGAAATATGGACGACGAGCCTGTACGATTGTTTGAGGACGAATTAAAGGTGCGGCACAAAACGTGAGGACATGTGGGGAAAACGTGTCGCTAACTGACGCTGTTTGTTGTTTGTAGCAAGTCGAGACGGAAGTGAATGCCTATTACAATGAATTGATCCCACAAGGGATGGAAGACTGGCTCCTTCTCCATCAAGTTCGAAATCTTCAACAGTGTCTCGACGTGCTCTGTCGTCCAGAGGACGAACAGACTGGACGACGCGCGCGGCGAGGCAAAGACTGTCGACTGGCACTGGTCGGGAGCGAGCCACGACATCGATAAGAGCATAAGAGAGAGATGTCCCTACGCGACGATGTAGTTAGTGGCCGTGCGATGCTCTTTAATACAGTTTCACACATATGCGTCCTTGTTCCTTGTTGCGTTGTCCTCTCGAAGTGTGGAAGCGGAGCTGCGCGGCTCTCTAGATGCCGCGCCTCTTTCGCTCGTCAAGTGTGGAGCGGCACTTTTTCCTTTCTTTTCGGTAGTACACACCATGAAGTACCACCCGCGCGTGTTTGCAGGCCTCTCGATCTGTACGACCGGCTTGGACGTCGGTGTCAAGGTACACACACGCGCTCTTGTCTGCACCTCTCTCTCTCTCCGTATTGTGTCTTTTCTTTTCATGCACTTACGCAAGTGTGTGTACGCACACTTATGTCGCCATGGCTGGCGTATGTATGGCAGAAACAAGTGCGCAAGATCATTGTAGCTTGTGGTGGTCACTTTCACGACGATTTCAACCCGA
This sequence comes from Peronosclerospora sorghi, assembly GCA_026184515.1. NCBI lineage: Eukaryota > Oomycota > Peronosporomycetes > Peronosporales > Peronosporaceae > Peronosclerospora > Peronosclerospora sorghi. The sequence continues at coordinate 27,521,998 of CM047582.1, read as the reverse complement.
GCGTCACGACCCATTTAATAGCCCAAGCCGTGGGCTCGTTGAAACATCGGATAGGCCAAGAAAACCCCATCTCATGGACGCACGCGTGTACTTCTCATCTGTACGATGGATGCTTGATCGCTTGCAGGTGGCCGTCGCGCACGCGCTTTCCGTCGTGTCCCCTCGTTGGGTCTTTGAGAGCTATCGAGCGCAAACGGTGCTCGATGTGACGGACTTCGTCCTCCACTTGCTCGACGTGACGCTGCCGGACGCGACGCCCTGTCGACCGTATTACTGGGCCAATTGGATCACGGGCGTCGTGCACACACCCCGTCCTGAGGTCGTCGCGCCGTCCGTGCGGCACGTCATGACGCAGATCGTGGCGCGCTTCTCGTTTCAGCGGGTTACGAGAGTGTCATGAGTTGAATGGGGAGGGGGGGCTTACGGATTAACTTGAGGCCCCCGGCCTCAGGGTAGCATTTCTCTTAGAAAAATTGTTTTTTCGTGGCTAAGTTGCAGCGGCACCCCCCCCCCCCACCGCAGAAGTTTCAGCGCCCCCCTGCCAGGAGTTTCTAATACAGTAGGGAAACAGCGGTGGGCATGACACTCATTCTGTCTTTCTCTTTTCACATCAGCCTATGCATTACATATATTGAAAAGTATGAAAGCGCAGTAAAATATATTCAAGTCAGATGCTTGGGACCTGCACATTTACAGCCATAGATATACTCTTTTTTCCTACATATACACTCTTTGTGTAGACGGATATACTCATAGCAAAAAATAGTGCCGGTCCCAGTGGGTCCCAACAGGCTGTGTGGGTGCCCACTGGAAATTGTCGAGTCCCGGGACCGTACCCCGTATATATCATTAAAAAGTTAGAAGAAGGAAACTTGTAAATTCACACCCTCTCCGTTAAATTCGTACCTTGTCCGAATAAAATAGCCTTAAAGTTAATGAATTTCCAATTTACCGAATAAAATAGTCCCAGGACCAAAAATAGATAACGAGCTAAATTCATTTTATTCCAATTCAAATTTGAAATAATATCTGTATCTATACGATAGCGCAGGCTGAATTTCCTGACAAACTAATTTTGTCTCCATCTACCGCTTATTAGCAGATGCAGATACACACTCCTGTTATTTTTTGGAGGCGTTTCGGCTCAAACTAGACCGTAACATTGCCAGGATCTTCTTTGTCTCCTATCGTGAAGACACGGACGGTTGGGATCTGTGCATCTACTGCTGTATGTTCCAGTAAACGATGTCGAAAGCAGTAACAACTCGCGAGGAATGATCCAAATAATTGGCTCATAAAGTAAAAGTTATTTAAGAAGTTGTTATCTACCTACATATCTTGTTGGATACCATTCCGCTTTCAATTGCTACCAAAATAGTAATTAGAACCGATACCGTGGTCGAGTGGTACGTTGCTCACTACATGACCAGGAGATCCCGGGGCAAACCCTGCTTGGTTGGTTCCAAAAAGTGCAATGAGACGAATTCAACCAAAAATTTTAACTAAAACATGTGACTTAGAAATAGTCCATACCAAAATAGACAGTCCAAAAAACATATTGTATACAAAGTCGTACTAAATTACAACGGGTTAACAAGAGAGTTTTTGTGATGGTGGCAACGTCGATCGACCACCTCGTGATCTGTATAAAAACGGGTTTCAGCGAGAAGTACGTGCCGTTAATTAATCTACTGGAGCAATCGTTGGAAGAATCGATAACTGAATACCGTATGCTTAAGGGTGCACTAATGATGCTAATGTTTACGCGTACCCGATTATGTGGTGAAGTGCAGATGAAAATTTTTGACTAGCATGTACCAGTGTACCATCAATCAATTTGAAGCGATCGGGTTGGCTGAAAGGGGGGTGTATTTTGTGCCAATCGTGTGTCTGGAGTGTTAAGTACGCATATTTAGGTGAGTCACACGATTTTGCATGTCGTTTACATATTGGTTTATAATTGGATATTAAATACAGTGTTCGTTTTTCTTTGGTTTGCATAAGTCGCCGTTCCTACCACGGAGTTATTGGGAGCTGAGGGTTAAGACGGTCCTCTCTAACTCATTTTCCCCGGCAAGACACGCATAAGTTTTACGTAAGTCCCACGACGGGAAGCGCTCTTCTACGTTCACGCAACCCTCAAGCCCCACACGTTCGGAACGTGTTATCATCATTTGTATTTGCTGTGTCCCCACATCGCGTCTAGCGATCTTCCCCATATTATTGGTTGGGTCCACGCACCGCCTTGCGGTCCTCCCCAAACTTTTATTGGCTGGGTCTCCACACTGCTGCGCGCGGTCTGCACCAAGTTTTCTTTGCATTTGGAGTGATGATTTCCGCTCCATTTGCCGATCGGTTCATTTGGATTATCTTTCGTTGGTTTTTGGTACAAGTTACCCCAGAAGTGGTACCCCCTATATCGGTACCTATAAGGACCCATATTTCGCGACGGTCCACAGAGTGTGTTACCACCCATACCAATGGCTACAAAAGGTGAGAACTCAGAAGCTAAATCGGACCAGGCGTCCTGCAGTGCTGATCGGGCACCCAATTAGCATACAGGCGAAGGTTCGCGGGGTACCCCCCCCCCGTAAGTTGGTCGACTGGGCACGATGGTGGTCGAGTTCCGGACAATTCGGTGTTCGATTTTGAACTTGACTCTGTTAAAAGTGCGCGCAATTCCTGCAGCGCCCGGTGCCGCCGGTGACTTTTATTTGGTTTATGACTTTTCGGTAAAAAAAAACTAGCAAACTGCATATCTTCATATTATTAGTTTAAGTACTTAACTTAACACAAATAAAATCACTTTGGATTTTGATTTGTTCTAAGTACTGTGATTGATTGGAAGCCAGTACGGCGTGTTACGTTTGAAAGTCTTCTGATTATTGATTACGTGGAATTGTGAACAAGTTGCGGTATATCGTTTCGTGTTACGTGGTGGCTATTAAAGTTGAGCGTGGATAATAAAAGTTGTTTGCGTTTGATTACTGGCATTACGTTTCTACCTCTGTTGTTATCATTTAATGTTGGAACTCCTAGCGCTAGTACCCGACGATTGTGAAGGAACGCGCGTGTACAAGTACGCAGTGTAAATGCGTGATTCAGAACAGACTCCACCACAATTACGCCGAACATAGGAAATGTGTTTGATTATGAGTTTATGACATCTGCTGTGGATAAAAATGATAGCAAACTTGGTGATGATGCAAGGCCGTAAAGTGCACATTCCAGAGGCTACATTGGATGCTGGTACTGGTCGCTTTTCGTTTAGTGATTTGTGTGAGAAACCGCTTGGTGGAGCGGATTACCTAGGAGTTTCTGGAGCTTTATCGGTCGTATTCGTGAGTGATTTACCTTTATTTACAGAGGAAAGTATTGATAAAGTGCTGCGATTCATTAAGTTCGTTGTCTCTGTTGTACGATAGGGGTGTGCAGGTATGTTCGTTCTTGTTATTTCTTTTTCAGCCAACGTTGTATTTGGCTGGTACACCAAACAATTTGTATCATCTGGCTACTTTGTCTTGCAACGGAGAGCCCTCAACATCTTTATAAAGTCGACACTAGCATAACGCACACATTGACGAGATTTTTGCATTCGATAGGACAGTTTCTCGCTTGCTGTAGGTAGCTTTGTTTTTCTTCATGTCACCTGACTTCTGATATCCTGACTGAAAAAATGATTTCTTGGCAGATGGGAATTGAAGCTTACTTGTTGGTCCATATTGATCAAGATAAAGAAGGGCAATCCCGTAAGAATTTGTTCTTGTTTTCCTACCAACGACAACATTGTAAATGCGTGAAAGGAAAGCGTAGCAGAGGAAGCGCATTCCGAAGAGCTGCCATGGGCTGCTGCCGCAGAGAACTAAAGTAGACATATTGCTTGAATTAACACATGATTTCACGCATATGCTGTATAATGGGATGTCATACTTGTGCATCATCACTTTTGTAATTATATAGTAAAAGACTTAAGGGGCTATCTTATTCAAAAAGTTCGAACAAGGTGTGGATTTAACGGAAAAGATGTGAATTTTAAATTTCCGATTTGATTTGGAATAAAATGAGTGTAGCTTGAGGTCTATTTTAGGTCCTGGGGCTATTTTTTCGGGCAAAGACAGAAAACGTGTGGATTTAAAAAGAGAATTGCTATTTCCACCTGTTTTTGATATTGCCACCCCATCTGCCACCCCAACTAAGTTTCATAGTCTTAAAACAAGCCTGCAAGTCGTCGGACAAGAAAACGACTTTCCAGTTCGACGTTTGTTTTGTAGTCAAGACTGATGGACAGAAGACACTATTTGTATAGGAAAATGAAGATTATATAGATGGCAAGTGGGTACCCTCGCACAACAAAGAACGTCGTCATTGGAGCACTTATGACCTGCAAATATCTTCTGACAATTTTGATGACGTGGCACCGGAAGTTCCTGAAGGACTAGAAGGAGCTGCATGGACTTATTCAAGGAAGAAGGGGGATGACAATGGGTGGGTTTACGCCAGTACCTATACAGGTCTATGGGCATCAACGCTGTCGACTATGTGCTACGCACGTCGCCGTCTCTGGCAGAATAACTGCCGTCCTGCACTTGCATGCAAGTAAAAGGTTAATGCCATCAAAACGGCCATATCTCCTCTCAAAATACAAATAAAAAGTTCCGTTGGCAGTGATTGCTGTGGATTGCGACGCGTGCATAATTAATGCGCAACCCTTCCTCTAACGGCTGAGTATTGACCTATGTGCTCGTGTTTATCCGACCCACTGCTCGAGTTTTTGGCTCGGATACCGTACTTAACAAAAAAACACCTGGCCTATTTTTCAAAGGTGATTGGGTTAATACTAAAGGTGGCAAAATATGAGCCAAAATTGTGATTATTTTGTTAACTTTTTGGATCGCCTTTTTAAAATTCATTTAATCCCGTACGATACAAACGAACTGTCGAAAACAAGTATTTGAAGAGTTTATTACAAGAAAATCGGGGATAACCTATTCGCACATGATGTTGTTCCTAACGGCACATGATTGAGTCATCTTATTTAGGAAAAGCATCATGTGCGAATAGGTTATCCCTCTCGGGGAACAACATGTACAAGCACGGCATCTCTGTCCGACAAGGCATGGCCCAATTGGTGGGCAATACATCATTTACCTACTTTAATGGTCTCGACATCTGGAGCAACATTGCGGACGCGGATCCGTGAAGCTTGCGAGCCAGCACGAGTATACGGTCGTCGTGCTCGGCGAAGCGACGTATACCGAGAAACCGGGGGACATTCCTGACCCGGCGCTCCCGCTCGGCCACGAAAAGTACATTGAAGCGCTGTCCAAGACAGGCACGAAAGTGATTGCCGTGCTCTCTTAAGGACGGCCGCGGTTGCTCGGGACGATCCCGGACCACGCGGTTGCGACATTGATGGCTTGCTCCAGTGTGAACTCGGGGGTCAGGCCGTGGCCGAGATTCTCTATGACGTCGTGAACCCGAGCGGGAAGCTCCCGATCACGTACCCCAAGACGCCGGCGACGATGGCCGTGCCGTACAACCATCTCGTGTCGCAACTGTGCAACTATGACGAGTGTGAGATGCAGTTGACGTTTGTCACGGGCCTGAGCTACACGACGTTCGAGTACTCGGGCCTCACGCTCGATAAAACCAACATCACACGTGCAGACGACACGGTCACAACCACCGTCACGGTCACAAAAGTGGGCGCGCGCGTGGGAAAAGAGACGGTCATGCTCTTCCTCATCCAGCTGTACCGTCAAATCGCCGTGACCGAGGTAGAGCGGCTCAAGAAGTTTGAAAAGATTTAGCACCAGCCCGGTGAGTCCAAGGCCGTGTCCTTCACGCTCTCAGTCGCGGACTGGGGCGTCTACAAGCCGGCCATTGGCGATGTACTCACCAAGATCGTGGAAGACGCCGACTACTACGTGGCCATAAATCCCGAGAAGGGCTGTGCGGTCTACGACGAGAAGAAAAATTTCACGGATCGCTTGTGCGCGCCCTTTACCATTAAAACGGGCACGGGGGTGACCACTGTCAGCGCTGATGGCCCGGAGATCCCTCCCATTTCGACGATCGGGTCCGAGGTTTTCAAGAAAACCCCGGGCGACTACGCCAGTCCTGTGAACGCTACGCTTCCGGTCGACCTTCCCAAACAAAACCCAGGCGACGTTCAAACCTCGGGCGACGTGTTCAAAAAAACCGAGGGCGACTTTGCCAGTACTGTGAACGCTAGTACCGCGGCCGACGTTCCGAACGAAACCCCATCCAACGTTGCCAGTCCTGCTGGACTAGCGAGCCCTAACGTCAGCCCCGTGCGTGCGACCCCGACTAGCGCTGCGACCCCTGCCGCCGTGCCTGCTGCTACTCCATACAGTGCGACCTCTGTTGCCGTGCCTGCTGCTACTCCAGACGGTACTGCCCATGCCGTTTGATTCTTTATCCCACAACCGTTGTAGCGAGACTTGTGATTACATGAAAATGCTTCGCTACTTGGTCTCGACTTTATTTGCGCGGATTTTAGAAATAGAAAGGGATAACCTATTCGCACATGAGGAATTCATTAGCGTCACTATAGCAACCACGCGTGGATGACTCAATCATGTGCCGTTAGGAAAAACATCGTGTGCGAATAGGTTATCCCGAAAATCGCGTATCAGTCAAATTCTAAACATTTTTGGATTTCCAACAACGACTTATAAACTCCGTTTTCCTCATGCTTGGCCAAATATTCCATAAATGCGGCCAGATTGTCAGATCGATGATTTTGGCCATAAGTGCTGAAGGCTTGAGATATTCGTGACAATGAGGACAGATTCTCATCAACTTCCTCGAATGCCTCTTCCAGCCCCTGAATTACGTCTTTGCGGTCGACTTTGTACTTCCCTCCTGGACCTGGATCGGATCGAATTTTCCACGAGACATATCGCTTCTTGAATGCCTGTTTTATTGGCTTATTGGCTATTAAGTCGCAGATTTGAATCAGACTTGTGCAACCAGGAGGAATTGCTCCCAAGACAATATTTAACGCAGCCGCTTTTTCCATAACCTTTTCACAGAAATGGCTCGATGCTGCATCCCAGACCAAACCTAACTTGGCATCGGGATAACTCGATCGCAACCAGTCCAGATAAATGCAGCACCCCTCTTTATCCATCCAATGTTTTGGATGGAAAGTGATCAGGCTCGTTCCATCCCAATTAGAGAAACGTCTGGATAACGTACCATTAGGTTGACCGGTCATTATAATGTAAGGCGAGATCAAACGTGATTCAAACATTTCACAGGCCACCATGACGGTACAGCCCTTCTTTTCGTCCTCACTTCTATTGGATCCGACGCGATGGACGTTCACTGGGGCAATCAAATGCGATTCTTTTGGATAAAATTGAATAAACATCTCATCTGCGTTCACCAAACGCGTCACGCCAGCTGATGACATATTTTTCCGAATTAGTGCAGTTGATTTTTGAAAAACTTGATGCCAATTGACGGGGACAGTCTGTGAGATGGACTCTTTACGGACTGTGAAATGGTGTCTCTGAAGTACTCTAGTGAGCCACTGCGAAAACGCTGGGGTAATGTTGCCTAAATGAATGCCCATTTTGAGCTCCCATTCAGTTCGATCGACTTCCGAATTGTGTCCAAACTTGGCAATCAGTAGATTATAAGCTGAGGATTTGCAGAGGGGATTTCTGGTCTCCCAACTCTGAATAACTTGTTCGATTATAAGTTCTTCTTGTTCTTGGTATTTCACTTTTCTCCCAGACCCTGCAGTCTTGTTAGTCTGGCGAAGATAAACGATATTATCGTGATATGTACTCATCTTCCTCTTTAATTGGCGGTTACCGTTCGAGGACGATGAGACATATGTTTTTCCAGATGTGCTGACGCTGAACTTTGGGTCAATCTCGACTTTACTTGACGATTCGACGCCATCATAAGCCTCTCTGTACGAAGATGCTATCGACGGTAGAATATCAGAGACTGTAAATGACTCCACATAGTGGAACCATTTTTCGAAGTAGACCTTTTGACAAATCCAATTGTTGAACGTATTGATGTTAATACCGAACAACGAGCAAGTTAGTTCGGCATCCGCCTTGCCGACAGATTTATGGAGATAAAAGAATATAGCTTTAGACTTCTTCTCCCATGTCATGGTCCGGTATAGCTCTGATGTCTTTTTCCCCAATAATCCTTTAGATTTAGCTGATTCTACCAATTATTTCATCAATCGGCGATGAAACTGCCGTTGACGGGCCTCGATGATGATTTCACTGGGTATTTTGGTGACACCAGTTCGCGGATCGTTCGTGATGACAGGCTGCAGCGTCTGCAGATGCAACACAGGGAACATTTCGCGACGAACTAGGCGAGCTAGGTTGTAGAAATTGTCTCGCCCACGCTTTCGCTGCTCTTGGGCGTTGATCCAGCGCTGATTCGCGGGATCGGAAAGGAGGAATCTCTTCATCGCGATATAGAGGAATCGGGACTCCGAGGTAATTTTTTGCGAACTCAGCCGAACTAGTTGGTGATTTTTTTATTAATGAAAAATCACCTTAATATTAAAAGGTGATCAGAAATCCCGGAATTGTGATTTTTTTGTGTGGCTTTTATTTTGTTAAGTACGGTAGACCTAACCGACAAATGTAAATACCATTTCGATGCAAAATTAGAAGAGAGCGTTGTTGTAGTCAAATTTGACGGGAAGAATTTCGATTTCTACAAGTCAAATCAACAACTGATTAACGTTAATGGCTCCACTTGGACCAAGTCCCGTTCTCATTCATGTTGTCGACGGTATTGTATATTTCGCCTTATGCACTGCTGAGTCCAAAGTCACATTAAATGGGCACATCGGTTACAATAGGAATGTATCTTGCGCATATATATGCGTTGACCGTCACTTGAGGTGTGGTAGCAGTGATGGTGGTGGTTGGGGTAGCGGTTGGCGTGGAAGTGAGGGTGGCCGTTGGGGTTGCAGTTGTGGTGGCGGTGGGGGTGGAGTTGGGGTTGCAGATAGGGTGGCAATAGCAAAAACAGGGGAGGCAATAGCAATGGCAATTGATATCCGTATCCCCCCTCAATTATAGGCGTATCCCCCCCAAAACTAAGAGCAAAACCTCAATTTGTTTTATCCAATAAGATATGGGGATTGCTAAAAAAACAAGTTGATGTAATAACATTCATTTTGATTTTAGTCACCACATCGTTAATGCATAAAATGAACTGCGTTTTTACCTGCCAAGGTTCCAACTTGTGGATTGAGTCGTAGCGATCACTTTCCGTCTCAAAAATTGTACTGACCACTTGTGATAAGCCTTTAGTAAACTCGAAGGAAAACATCCACGTCACTTGAACGGTGGGTGTCACCCATAGACTCCGTGAATCGATTCAGCAGAACTTCTACACCAGCCATATCTAGCTGGCCAATACGACACAGGACACCATTCCCGTACGCTTCATTAGCAAGATCGTTCTGCCTATTACCGCGTCGAAGATCGCCAACTGCTATGAAAAACTCCACAGCGAGGTACCACAAGCCACCATCCGCATACATCTGAGCGGCGCACAAACCATTTTTAGCCGCACTGTGCACCCTTCCACCAGCTTCGGCGATCCGCAGGGCTTGTACATACAGATCTGCGACTTTCTTTGTGAGCTCGTTGCTTATGCACTCAGCTGTAAATTCTCGCTTCAATCGCAAAGCCATGTCGGATAACGCACGAGCTGCTTCATCAAAATATCCGGCACTGACTAACTCGTCACTGACGCTGCTAATTTAACGAAACAAGTCACTTTTCTCATCAGGGAACGTCTCTGCGTCTTCTAGGGTGCACCACGCCGCTTCTATCTCGTAATTAGCACGTGTCAATAAAGCATCAGTGACCTTGGCGGCTTCCAAGAATAGCATTGCAGCATGCTTCCAATCCTTTTTCAGTTTAAATTGGATCGCCTTGGCGCGGTTTTGTCGATACGACTCGCTTCCTATTTCACCACAATCTGTCTTCGACCCTGATTTCCCACTTTTCCTGTATTTTAACACTCCATTGTCACTCCGAGCATTCGAGCCACCGATACAACCAGAACTATTCACCATAGACTTTTTTTCAATACTTGACATGGTTCCTCATCTTGAGATCTTCATTACCTACGGTGCACGACAAGTTTCTAACGAAATCTCCAGCTTCATCAGCGCAGCACCATGTCCCAAAGACGCCAAGAGCATCACGCTCTCGTGACGGTACGTGCACGACGCTAAAGACGAGCACATTATAGCAGTGCCAAGTTAACGGCTTATTGGAGACAAGCTCCTTGGCAGTCTGATACATGGCCATAAACCACTTGGACACGCTCACCGAAGCGTCAGGAAGGATATCTCCTTGTTCATTCTGCTGGATAATCCACACGGCAAACGAATGGTCCGACAGATTCTTAACGGCTGCCACGGAGAGAAGAGCAGCCAAGAGTAGTACGAGACGGTAGATTGTCGCTACGAGGACGGGTAAAAGTGTAGCCATGAGGAACATGCCCAAGACTGTTAGAAACGAGACATTAGTGGGTGTACTTTAAACGTAGAGGTCAACAAATTATCATGTGCAAGCGTACGAATGAGGAAAATCGCATTATTAGCTGTCATGGGTTGAATTCGTCACATTATACTTTCTGAAACCAACCAACTTGGTTTGGCCCGGAATCGAACCCGGGACCTTCCGGTCCCGTAGTGAGCAGTGAACCACACGACCACGGTCGGATTATAAGCTTTCATGGGTGTCGGAACTGCTGGCGTTTTTCAATGTCATTGTAAAAATGTAAGGAAAAAGGGGTTTGTCTAGGTATTTTCTATGTATATACATGTGAAGGGTATTACATCATCAACTTGTTTTTTAGCAATCCCCATATCTTATTTGGATAAAAACTTGAGGTTTTTGCTCTTAGTTTTGGGGGGATACACCTATAATTGAGGGGGCGATACGCCTATAATTGAGGGGGGGGATACGGGTAGTAATTTGGGGGGATACGGATATCAATTGCCATAGCAATTATCTTTAAAAATTACCTTAGAAAAATCACCATATGCATTTATAGCCAATCCATCTCCTTCCTTGAATCCCGAACTTCCAAGATGGGTAAATATAAATTCAGCAGACGTGTACCCTGATTTAGCCTGCGTCATGTCATTTGCTAAACATATACCTCAAGAACCATTTTTTTATTCAGCCGTTAAGCTCTCTGGGCCCTCCTCGTCAAAGGACTGTAAGCTGTCCATTAGGGTGTTAGACGCTACCGATGTCTACCGGGGGTTGGGAGCAGGTTTCAAGGAGTGGGGAACAAGATTTTATACGGAAAGTTGCTATTGCCGAATCAGCATGTGGATACTGCTGGAGGGAGAACTTTAAAGTGGATCTTCTTGGCCACTATCTAATAGAAAAAGCTGATATATATATAATAGACTAGTTGATGCATTGTTGGGTGGAGATGTCATCGTTGGTTAATGTGATGAATAAAATGCTCAATGTATTTCACCTCGGATCAAGCGATGAAATTGTTCACGAGCCACAAGCACCCCAAACGAGTATTTTTGGCAAAAAACAAAAATATGTTACCACCAAAAGCAATTGAACACCTTTTGGCGTTCTTCAGCGACAATTCAACTGCAAGGTACACATTTCACATATCGATGGTGGGTACGAATACAAGAATTTGGATGCATTCTGTACCAAGACTGGAGTTGACCGGCGGCGAATAAGCGAGGCGAACAATCAGGCAAGTAACGGCAAGGCTTGACGCATGCATCACATTGTTACAAACATGGCACGACGCATGTTGTTCTCAAGTGGATTGAATCTTTCGTTTTGGGGCGATGAAGTTCAATACGCGGCAATATTTTGAGCTGAAGTCCAGTAACACATACACCAATCGCCTCAAGAACATCGAGTCCTTAGATCTTGACCAGTATAACAAGTTTCAACAAAGTCTGCTGGAAGATCAATTTTCAGGAGGAGAAAAAGCGATGAATGTCAAGGTCCCAAGAAGAATTTAAGAAAAAAATCGAAAAGGAAACGCGAGAGGCACATACAAGAGCCAAACCAACAAAACGAAGCTGACCAAGCAAGTTCTATAGAAATTCAAGGCAAAAGCGTTGGTACTGAAGAAATTGGGTCCGTAAATTTTATTACGGAAGTGGACCCAAAAAAAATCGGAGAGTTCAAACAAAACCAAGTAGATTATTGCAATGAAGGAATAGTTAGATGATATAGAGCGCAATCAATTGTGGATTATCGTCAAAAAGCCGGTGGATTGCCGTTCTTTGCATTAAAGTAAGTCTTTAAGACCAAATTGGATGAAAATGGCCAAGTGGAGAGATACAAGAAAGATTGGTGGTGTGTAGAAACGAGCAGCGTTTTGGAGTATGACTTTGAAGATGGTATCGCCATAGGAACGGTGATGCTGATCCTAGCCCTGGAAATCAAGTAGAAGGTGCCTGCAAGGCACAGAGATATTACGAATGCCTATATTAAAGCTTCCGAAAACGAACATGACATTTACTTGCATATTCCGCAAGGAATTCAAAATGTTGATGTTACTACTGAGCACAAAGGAAATGATTAAGATGAAAAAGTCGAAGAAAATACTTTAGGGGCTAAAACAATCTGGAAGATTGTGGAATCGGTTTACACACGGAAATGCTGGAATTACAAATAATGCTTTGTATTACCGACATGTATTTGTACGTGAAGGCGATTCAAGAAAAATTCTCATTTTCGGCATCTATGTTGATGATCCTCTTTGGACTGGGACAAGGGAGTGCTGGTGAATCCGTTTTTAGAGGACTTAACTTTGACACTGGAGATCAATTTGGGTATGTTATCCAAATTTCTCGGGGTGTGGATTTTCGCTCACAACTTTGGCTATACGCTAGATCAAGAGGTGGCGATTAATTGTAACATGAAGGATTTGGTCTCAAAGATGCTAATGTAGTCGAGTCGCCGATCCGTCAAGAGTTCGAGGATTTGACAATGCAGTCAAGTGATAAGTAAACTCTCAAGTATTGGAAAAAGTACAATAAAGGATTTTCAATCTCTCGTTGGAAGTTTGTTCTGGGTTTCAAGATGCACAAAGCTCGACATTTCTTTCGCTGTGCACAGGCTCCAAGGCGGACACATGCGCCAACGATGACCGATTGGAAGTTGTCAAAAAAGATAGTTATCGAAGAACATCCTTTCTTACGCTTGTTGGAGGAAAAGGGATGCGGAATGGCGTATTTTAAACGCAAGTGAATGATTAATGATACGGCCGCCAGGAACGCACTTTTCAACATCCAGAAGACAACAAGAACCTAAAAGTGATGGTGGACAGCGAGCTAAAACACAAATCAAAAAATGAACCATCTACAGTGTCATGGAACAAAATGACATGGATTCAAGTCAAGAATTAGATGTCCATAACGGTCTTAAGTGCATTTTTCATCAAGGATTGGACATTTAAACTACGGTGCTGTGGAAATATTGGCGAAGAACGCAAGCGGTGGGATACTATCGACTTATCGCAAACGAATGAATTGATTAACGTGTACCCAGGGAAAACAAACGAAATTTTTGCTATCAGTCAAGGATAGTGGAGTGAATAAGTCAATTGATCGAACTGGTGGCGTAATTTGCTCTGACTTGAAGGGCCAATACGCCGAAAACACGTTTGGGGATCAGGTATATGATTCATTTTGTTGATCATAAATCCAAATACACGGTCCTGGAATGAGTACTACCTCTATATGGTAGCTATTTCAGAGGATCTTGACCACTCTTATTGGAAAATGCGGTGCACTACGCCCCGCCAGATTTGAAAACAATATTGATGGCGAAATTCGACCACACAAGGGCGGACCATTTGAGGCACGCCGAAGTCTGTGCCAATTTGCACAAGCAGTTGAAGGCAAAGCACGAACTACAAGGTCAATGGGTGCTGATGCAGTTAACATGGTAGAGAGCAAAGAAATAGTCGTCAAATGCTATTGATGTGGAAAAGTTGGGCATATTCGTTCGAAATGTCCTAATGGGCGGACAGAAAGGTTGATTCCTGGCTAACCATCGGCGAAAACCTGACAAACATTGATGGAAGCAAGTGCAACGTGGACAGCGGTACCAGTATTCATGTTGTTAATGATTACCTGCCTGTTAATGAATACCTGCGTGATGATGAAGAGGAGAATTACACTCTTTTAAAGCTGATGAAAAAAACACTCAAAGTTTCAGGAAAAGGTTGGATCAAGATCCAAGTCACTGCAAGCGGTGACATCAACGTTATTCGCATTGATAACGTCTACTACTACCGTAACCTTTATTTTGGGGAACTTTCCAAATCCTGCAATGGGGAAAGGTCTCTATTTGGGGGACTTCCTCATTTTAATGCGGCCTGGTCATGTACATTATGAACGTAGATCTCATGTAACTGGGACCAAATAAAGTCTGCCACGGCTTAGAGGTTGCCAGGGAACACATGGAGCGCTTTATCTGTACCATAGGAGATTCGGAACTAGCTGGGCGGCCTAGTTGCCTCGTCTCAAGGATATTGATTATTTGATGCAACACTACGTACACATCAGCGAGTGATGAATCCAGGTCGTCGGTTTACGCAGTTATCGGCGAAAACCAACTCGAAAACAGGGATGCTTTTCTTTGAACAGACATTTTGAGTGGTCCACTGTGGATTTCGATGGCGCTTCTCCGACAGAGAAAATGGTTTCAGTGGAGAATCAGAGAAGGGAAGAATCGTCACATCTTCACGGCGGAAGCACGAGCAGGTTTTGAGTTTGAAATAGCCATAAAGGCCAAATCATGGTAGCTCCCATAACAACCCCACTAACTGGCCCAAAACTCTGACTGCCAGAAGTAAGAGTCCAAAAGATCACCTGACCGACCGCTGCATGTTTACCGGCAAGACGTGCGGTGATTGTACACGATGATGGACTGTGCCCAATAGAAGAACTCTTCAACATGGTATGTCCCGACAAGCACGCATTAATGCTACCCCCTTAAGTGACAAAGAAAGATGTTAAGCTAAACCGCTCGCCAGTTTGGAATCTAATTAGAGCCGGGCGGTCCGAAGTTAACATTTTTACATGTGGTAAGCAGGAGGGTGAGCACGTACATTTGAATTTAGAGGTCGAGTGTGTTGGTGGTTTTTGGTGTTTGGACAGTAGCCTCCGTAGCTTCCCGAACAGTAGTTTAAATGTGGAAGATTTTTCCCGGTAAGGAGTTGTTATGGCGTTAAATGCGCTGTCCGGGGAGTCACGTGTATCACTACATGAAGTCATATGGAAAATTAATAACGGAGAAAGCTATGATCTTGTTCCATTTTTCTGGTGGAGAAGCTGTGATTATTGACGCACCTTGGCTCGCAAATTTGGGTGTCTAAGCGATGAAATGGGCAGGAAGCTGTTCTCGGGATAAATTTTATGGTTCCCGCAGTAAGTCCTGTCAGCCCGACAAAAGCAAGATCCAATTAGCTGGACGACGTCTGTTGTATGTCATTCATACACAGATTGTAATGCTTGGAAAATTTACGACCGTCCAAGTGGGCAGGTTAACAGATGTAACCTTGCGCCCTCGTCATCGTCGTCACAAATTGTCGTTGACCCGGGCGAGGGATGTGTATCGACGTTCCTGAAAGGAATGAGTCACTCCGACTTAATATAAGTGACCAACATCAACCTTATCTTACCCAAAGACACTGTTGTGGCGATGTGGTTGGCGGAGCATGTGCTCCGTCAACCTAAACAGGACCACGACGATATTTTAAGTGGCGCAATTTGGTGTACCAGGCGACCACCGGCTTGTTCAGCGTCGATGAAAAATTCAATCAAAGAAAATACGTCGCCGATGGTCTATAAACTAGAATCAATATTTCCACCAAGATTATGACTCGTGGGTCAGTGTATCCAAAACAGAAGGCCTGCAAGAGGATGAAAGGGCGTTAGCCGTACCCGATCCGGTTAAAACAAAGCTGTCCAAAGGTGAAGCTCTAAAAAGAAGCCCTTAGCCGATGCAAGGAGAGCGAATGGGGCTGACCAAGACAACTCCTGAGAAGTTGAACAAGAGGCAGCCAAGATACAGAGCCGCTGATCTTACATTGCATGGAAATCTGAGCAGGTCAGCAAATGCGGAGTCGGAAGCCGAGCAGGTATGCATCCATGAAGGGCGACCAGATCATCGATGACATTGAGAACCAGATGACAATGTCGACCGCATCCCATACAAGTCATCTTTAGGTTGGAGGTATAAGCATCAACTTGCCTGAAAGATAGAGTAGATGAAACAGATCATCTGAAAGAGGCGAATATTGATAATATGGCGGGGAATGCGATTCCCGGGTGACCATGTGGCCGTGCGTGATATCGACGTGTGGGATGTCAAGTCGGTTGCTCACGCTGTCACACCAGTACCGAGAAAAATTTTCGGAAATAAAGGGCATCTCGCCACTAAGACAATCCAGTCTTCTTTCTACCTTCCCTTGGGCATCGCCAATAGTAGTAATTATCAAGAAAATTGGTGTGGATACTCGGTTGTGCATCGGCTACCGGTTTTGAAGACCGGCTGACCAAGTTTGTGGTCTACCCTATGCGGCTCATCAATGACTTGTTAGGTGTCTAGACAAAGTCTTACGGTTCTGCTCGATGGCGAGTGTTTTTGGGTGGTCTCTCACCTCAAGCAATTTTGGCGTTTATTAACCCGTTCGGCACTTTCAAGTGAAATTAGATGCCATCCAGCTTTAAGACGTTTCCCAAATCTACTGGAGGCTGATCGATAATGCCGAGTCTATGTTGTCTTTACAAAAGGTGAGCCCAAGGAGCGAAAGTCTTCTGTACTCATACATAGACGATATGCAGGACTCCTTGGCATCCTTCGCTCTGCTAGATAACCAGGAACGTGTTAGTGGTCAACAAGGCCCTTTTTAGCTCTATGTAGTCGTTCATGGGCAGCCTGAACCGCTATATCCGGTTCATAGCGGACTTTGCTGTCTACACTTCAGTGCTGTATGAGTTGCTAGAAGTGAATTACCGCTAGCTGAAGGAGATAGATTGGTGGTAAAGTTGTTGATAGGGTGGCCGACGAAGTCGTTAAGACAGGTGAAGGGTTGCCTGGGAACGTTAAGTCGCCCTCCACCTGGGCAGATGACTATCTGTTACAGGCAATGGTCGCGTTGGATTTTCCGAACACGAATATGAGACTACTCCGGTTCTGAATAATTTTGACCCAGATAAGGTCCCAGTCGTGATCCCTATGCGAACAAGTGGGCCACATCGGCTTCCCTATACTACCCAGTGACCTTTCATCAACCGGACGTTGAAGACCGAAATGTAGTAAATTATTGAATGGTCAATAAGGGGTCTTAACGCTGCCCGATAATCGATGTATTCTATTCTCTAGACCAAATTAGCTGCTGTTCAGGCGTTAAACTTTGGCTTGGTTGTTTGCGTCTAATGGGATCAACTGACGGGGCCTCCAAATATCTCATGGACACTGGAGATATCAAGTGTTAAGGGCGAAAAGGAGATTTTGGGGACCGCATAACGCTTTGAGCATAAATCAAGACAACATGGCCCTCGAAACCAACCAACACAATCAATTATTTCACCGCCACCGACAGTCGGGAACGTTGAAGAATTTCTAGTATTGAGTTTTGATGGATCGTCAAGCCTCAATAAAATTGTCCGCACCTACAGCGCGATATCATGGAAACCAACGTAGTAAAGTGGTATCCGCCGCCTCAGATCCTGCTCCTTATATTATGGTCAACGAGCTGAGTACCGAAGGGTTACATCTCTGGGGCTGCTCGCTGCCCGTGAAAAGGAACGGGTTGTCATGTTTGGAGATTAAAATCTGGTGATTCGGCAGGTCACTGATTCAAGGCCCCATGTTGAAACTGCTCAACCATATGTTAATGAGGACACTCCAGCTTTGGCTGGAACACGAAGTATTACATGCGAAGAGAGAATGGAATCGCAGTTCCTGGCATTAAGTGATCAGGTCTGATGTCCCCGCTACGTTATCGGAGCTGGCGGAGGTCAACCGACTGCCTGACTGATCAAGCCCGATGAGATGCAAAACCCATTGCAGTTGACAGTGGTGACCTGATCTAATGCTCGTCGTTTCAGACCCATTTGACCCATATCTACGAAAAAATTAGAAGAAGTGGTTTAATAGTTACATCATCCAAATTCCAAAAATGAAGAAGAATTGATGGTCAACCTGATAGCTTATCTGTGTGGAAAAGTACAATTTCAAAATAAGTTAAGCTAAGAATTGTTTAGGATTGCCCCGACTACAAAGCCGACGACGTTGGATTGCAGTTGTCATCCAGCTGAACGGAATGATGCTAAACGAAATGGGGAAGCTAAAATGGTGGTCCCCGAGGCTCTACATCCTGACATCCTGCAAGTGGCGACGATTATACTGTGAGGCTGACCACTACCGGTTCCTATTATAGCGTGTTCCTGATAGTTCACGTATCAGAACTCAATTTTGTGTAGAACTCCTACCACAACTCTAGCTACGGATAACTGGATGAGGTTCGATTTTGACGAACATTTGTTGCCCGAAGGTAGCTGCGTTGAAGCTTCTCGAGCAAGGCATCTGCGAAGTGGATGAGATTGTGGATGTCAAAGAACTCGATACAGGTGGGTCTATCGCGAATTCCTTGTGAAGTGGAGGGCTACGATGAATAGACCTGAACCGACAATTTAGACGCGCTTTGTTGAAAGAACTTAACGGGTTGTCCCGTTGATGTGGTTAGGGCTATGATCTTCTTTCTTGTCATTCGAGAGATTGTCGTCTTGTGTGCCTCCTCAGATGGAAAGTGTTGGAAATGCGTTTGCGCAGCAGCTCGCGTCGCCATTTTGGTTTTCAAGCGACTTTTAGGTGAAAAGGTGATGTATTGTACATAACTTTAGGTTAGGTACGAAACATTGTGTATTTGTATATTATTAGTTTTAGGTGTAAACTTAATTCTAATAAATCACTTCTGAATTGTCTTTTGACTTACGTGTCGATTATTACGAGTGGATAGCAAGCACGCAACTGTGCATGCCTTGTTTGGGGTTACATTACGTGGATTACCTAGTACGCTGCAGTGGCAGTAGGAGTGGTTATTACGCATTGGATTCTCGTGCTTTACGTTGGTTGATTTGAATTGCTGGTCCTTACGCTTAAGTCGCTAAAGGACAGTGGAGAATTGGATTACGTTTGGAGTTTGATTTTTCATTGTTACGCTAATTGTTAGCCTTTTCGTTTGTATTGGAACGTTACGCAGTAGTACGTGGTACTCGGAACCCGTGTGTCGAAGTACGTACAAACATATGGACGACGAGCAATTCCAACAGGTTATGTCGTAAAGCGTGTTATAATTGGGCCCAATAACGAGCCTTATTATAAGACCTTATTGTAGGGCCTTATTATAGGGCCTTATTATAGGGCCTGATTTAAGGGGGGCGATTACGGTCGGAATCGGTACGTAATCGTATAGGATTGTGGGTACCACGGCGTATACAGTTGCGTGTACAACCGTGGTGCACATAGTCAGGACATAGACAGGGAATAGGAAGATGGGAAGATTACGTACAGGTACTCCGCGAACATCGACGAGCGGCGACGGACGACGGACAAATCAGGTCGACTGGTCCACGGAGGACGCTGGAACGGGTAGTTCTGATTGGTGGATATTAGGAAATTGGTAGTTATTAGGATTTAAGCGATAATAAAGTTATCCTTTTGCGTTCGACATAGCAGATCGTTTTAGGGACGGCACCTTTGCCTCCCTCACTAGTATATACGTCTACGTCCCGGGCGGGAGCACTTAGTGCATTTTTGGCCCACCGGCAGACGTAGAGTGTTGGGAAGTCACTCCGCAACTCCGCCCGCTGTTTCAGCGGTTCTTCAGTAAATGTTTTTTGGTTTTGAGAGTGTGGTTGAGCAGTTCTCTCACCTCTCCACGTTTGGCTCGCGTTTGTCCCCTAGAGTTCGGCTGCTGTAAGCGCCCCACGGGAACTCTAGGTGGATTAAGCAAAATTTACCCCTCCCTCGTAGGTATAGTCTAGGAATACATATATTTGGGTGTTCCATTAGCTGTTTGAAGACTCAGAGGCTCCGTGATCGGGCAGTGAAGACTTCCACTGCCTGATCAAGTACCCCCTCCGCCGATCAACACCTGATCGACACTCTGCAACTCGTGACCCGCGATCAACAACTCGCAGACCGCACCAACTTGTACCTGAGTGACGTTTGGCACCTGATCAAGTCTGATAACCGCTGATCAACTCCTTTGGTGCCTGATCGAGCCTGATCAAGTCTGATCACCGCTGTTCAACTACTTTTGGTGCCTGATCAAGACTGATCAAGTCTGATCACCGCTGATCAACTACTTTTGGTGCCTGATCAAGCCTGATCGAGCCTGATCACAGCTGATCAACGACTTTCGGTGCCTGCCCAATCCTGATCACTGCTGATCAAGCCTGTTCGCACCTGATTTGGGCTCGATTACACCGGATCACGTCTGATCAGCACCTCGAACAACTCATTACAGTTCCCCAATTTTGCATCAAGGAATTGCCGTGTCTACATCCCCGCCAACTGGAGAGCGACCCACGCCTAAGCCGTCGGGTACACAAGGTGAGCAGAAACACAAGCAGTCAAGGACAACCGGAGACCCCCTTCGTTAGTCGGCAGTCCGGGCGCCGTGGTACCGCCTGATCAAGCGTCAAAAACTTTGATCAGCAGCTCCACCACAATGGTGCGCGTGCTCGGATCTTTGGGAGACGCGGGATATCACCGCGATTCTACGCAAGACGGCGCTGATGTGAAAGTGAAAACGGAAGCAGAAGCAGAAGTGAAGCTAAAGGTGGAAAAGGAGGAGGAGGTTGTGACGAAGGAAGGCAGTTCGCCGTCGTCATGCCTGAAGAAGAAAGGAAATGCTGATCATCAGGACCCGGGGAGGAATCTTGATGAAATAAATGAGGAGAAGCTTCAACCACCTCCCGAGGCTCCTTCGGGAGCCCATGTGGATCATAACTTGCGTTATGATCCGCCAAAAATATGTGTATATAATGATCCGGATTGGGATCCGGTGGTGAAGTATTACAAGACCGACCAGCCGAAGGTGTTGATGAAGGCGCCTGGGTCGGAGAGCGACGAAAGTCGATCAAGTACACCACCAACGGAGGACGATCTGGTGAGAACGTTTTACCGAAGGTTTATAAAGGAAAACTGGAAGATTTCTTATTGACGAATTCGATCATGAGCCTACTTGGGGTCATGATCAGCGGGAAGCTGAACGGACCAGTCGATCAGCCAGTTACGGATGGGAGGGACAAGCTCACGATCGTACTGATGCTAACACGCCTGATCAAGCAGGAAGGTCTGACGACAGGCGCCTACGATGATGAAGAGGTGTTTGATCAGGATCCAGAAGATCTATCAGAAGCTACCCAGCAGTTGTTTCATCTATTGCTACCTGTCGTGGGTAAAACCACTAAGTTGGAACCCTCGCACTCTCCGTTGAAGATTGAAGCCGGTCCGTCAAACAACGCAGCAGAACACACGGGATCATCGTGCTACGAATCTGCCCCTTCTGAAGGCGATGAATTTGAAGTGGAGTCGAGTAGTGCCGGTAGTATAGAGCCCAAGATCACCAGAATGAAAGTTTGCCAGAAGGATAAATCCAGGTTTTCGGCTATCAAGATGGAACCTCAATCGATCAAAGCAGAAGATGATCAAGTATCGCAAAGCCCACAGCTGCAGACATTCTTTGATATGGCTATGGAGAAGTTTCTGGATGAAGAAAGACGCAAGCTGACACCGGGAGTCGTCGGCGAAAAAAAACCGCCAGCTAAAAATTGGAAGAGCGGCGTCAATCAAAGACGTTGACATGGAATCTGTGCATTCACTGCGTCAGCAGAACTCGAAGCCAGAAAGATCGGCAACGGTCAAGGACGTTGACATGGAATCGGGATATTCTTTCCATGATCAACGATCCCAGATCGAGTACATTGACCCAGATGAGACGATCACACTACCACGACGAGCCACCGTTGCGTCCGCACATACTGGGATGCCTGATCAACAGACGATTCCCAGGATTCGGATGTCTGTGATCAGTGATCTAAAAGAATTTTCGGGAAAGGAAGGGGATGAAGATCAAGCGCGGAATTGGATCAGCCGCCTCAAGTCAGCATTTATGCGGGATCAAGCTTCTGATCCTGAAAAGTTTCTAATCCTAGGCGATTTACTAAAAGGACCAGCGCGCAATTGGCATCGCCAGCTGAGTAGAAGCACTCGATCAAGTTGGAAAAATCTTGTGGATTTGTTTGAAGTGCAATATTGTGGAAGTAGACAATCGGCATCCCGCCAGTACTATTATACGAAGCAGCGGTCGGATGAAAGCCCAATCGAATATTTGCACCGGTTGAATGTGGCGGGATTGCGAGCCAAGTTGCCGATCAGGGATGGATCGCCCACGACTTTACGTGAACATGTACAGCATTTCTTGGATATATTGGCCTATCGCGAGCTCGCTGATCAACTGGCGCTTTGCGGTTGGACACCGCGGCAGACCTGGAAGAGATATTGCGGGAGTATGCACGTAATAGGTGGTACCAGCCAACGGCGGCCGTAGGTACCAGTCGATTTCGCCAGAAATTCGGCGATGATCGGGCACCGGCCCCAGCGCGAAAGCCCAAAGCAGTACGCGCGATAAATGTGTCGTCTGAAAGTGAAGAATCAAGTTCCGACGACAGTGGAAGCGATGGAGATCAGAGCCGTTACATGATTGCTGCTATACGCGACCAACCAGGGGCGCTATATTAGCCTAGCAAGTCCCGATCGGGTAATCGAAGTGATTCAAGTGCAGTCGATCAAGGGACGGTGAAGAAATGCAGTCATTGTGGGTCGATCAGGCACGATAATTTTCGTTGCTGGAAGCGCCTGAACTGTCTCAAGTGTGGCAAGAAGGGATATCCGACCGATCATTGCTTATACGTCTGTCGATCCTGTGGCGAAGTTCACGATGCGGGCAAGTGCCCTATGAAAGAGTTTTACAACCGCATCCGCGAGTGGTACAATCCCGCCAAGCATGCTGGAATGCTGCCCAAGGAAGCTGAAGATTTGTTAAGCTAACTCTACCCATCCTGATATTCATCATTAGCCAGTCGCTTACCATCGTGTACCTGTATCCTTTGTCTCTTTTTCTCCGGATGGACCGTCCATGTTCATGACAGACGCTCTCCAGGTTGGAATCTGGTACGAGACAAGCGTTCTGGTTTGTGTATTTTTTCATATGTGTATAAGAAGAGGGCTGATCAAGCAGCAGAAAGAGATAATGAAAAATGTGATCAGCCTGATTTACCACGTTTGGCTAATTTCCGTATTGATGAGTTTTTCGGTCCCCGGTGATCATGGAGGTCGATCTACTTCCAGGTGAATCGCGCGGATATTGGAAATACCACTCGCCAAAGAAATGGTTTAAACAAGCCAAAGCGAGTGGTAAAATCAATAACGAACGTGCCACGCTATTATTTGATTCTGGTGCTGAAGTGTCGATCATCGACTCAACCTTTGCTCGTAAGGTGAGTTGTCAGATCGACACGAGTCAAACACAAGAATGTGTCGGCATTGGAGAAAGTGCATACCTCACGGAAGGGCGCACCAAGATCAAGATTACGCTAGCAGGCTCGTTGGTCTATTATTTCCATGCATGGGTGGGCAGACTTGTTGGTCAAGATGCTATACTGGGTATGGATTTTATGATACCAGCTGGTGTTCGATTTGACATCTCCCACGGTGCAATAAGTTTGCCTGATGAGGTGATCATCCCATTGGAGGGGCGCCGACAGCTGTACGGATCGAGTGCTAATTATATGAAACTCATTCAGTACGAACAGATCCCAGTAGGTCGAGCTGCTGAGGTTCGAATTTATGACCAGCTATCTCGAAAGTTGTGGATTACTCGTGTGAACGATTGGGTCCCCACTATCACTAGGGGTGTGGACAATTTACGATATCTGCGTGTTGCGAACGTCGTTGATCATCCAATCATCGTGCAAGATGATACGATTTTAGGTATCTGGATGAACAAAGATGATGTGCCCCGTCGTCATGGATTTGTTTCGATAGGGTCTAATCGTTACAAGGAGTGGCAAAATGTCGCGTATCAATCGTCTACCGATTCCGTGAATGACGATCAAGAAAGTGTCGATCAAGGTCCTCTAGTCGATAAGAGGGAGTATCCTACTCCTCGAAGTATTTTAGTACGACCTACGGACCCGATCGCCACATCTGTGGCATTGGTAACCGGAGGGCCGCAAAAGGTGCAAGAGGTGCAAGAGCGGTGCAATCAGGAGCCGGAGATGAAAGGCCGACCCCAGGGCACGGAGTTGAACAACCTACTGCAAGAGATACGTTTATTCAAGAAAAGCGCGATCACCCTGTCTCAGCCGATCCTAGCGAAGTTGGTGTAACCCTATCGATGATCAAGTTTGTTACCATGAAGGTGGAGATTTGTATGTGGAGGAACTGGAGAAACAGCTTGCTACGTTGCCCGAAGTATCTGCAAGCGCCGAAGAAGTAACTAGTGACGACTTGCTAGTCGGAGAACCCTTGGTCAACTCACCAGAAGAAATTAATCAGCTTCGCGATATAATTTGGGCGAAGAAACATCTGTTGATCGGAAAGGGGAACGCACTACCTCCTGCTGCACGTGGAGTTGTTTGCGATATCGATGTAGGCAATGCTCGCCCGATCGCCCAAAAGTGTCGGAAGGTGGCTCCACAATTTCGCGAGAAGTTATCAGCTTTGATCAAACGGCTATTGGCTACCAAGATCATACAACCGTCTACGTCACCCTGGGCATCACCTATAGTGATCATTGTGAAAAAGGACGGGGTTGATATTAGTCTATGTATCGACTATCGCGCGGTGAATCAACTCACGCGCCTGATGGTACATCCAATGCCCCTGATCTCTGATCTACTCAAAGATTTGGATAAAGCGCTGTGGTTTTGCTCTTTGGATATGGCGAGTGGTTTTTGGGTCGTATCTATGACCGATCGAGCGCGTCATATTTCGGCGTTTGTCACTCCGTTTGGATTATTCGAATGGAATAGGATGCCTTTTGGCCTAAAGAATGCTCCGCAAATCTACCAGCGGTTGATTGATAACGCATTATATGGGTATCTCAAGGTTAAGGACGGTGCTGACGAATCGGATGATGTATTCACGGTGGGAGAGCCCGACCAAACACTGGGCCCGTCTGTACTGCAGCGGCGATCATATATAGATGATATTTTGATCCCGGCACCTACCTGGGCTACCCTGTGTGACAAGGTGCATCGTCTGTTGGAGAAGTGTGATCAGTGGAACTTATCGATACGCGTGACCAAATCGTACTGAGGGCGACGCGAAGTTCCCTATTTAGGGCATCATGTCTCTAGCCGAGGTTTGGAAACAAATCCGAAAAATTTGGATGATCTGATTGATCTGCCTTTCCCTGGCACCTTACGGGCCATGCAATCGTTTTTGGGGAGTTTGAACTACTACCGTCGGTTTATCGAAGATTTTGCGATCTATGCCGCTGTTCTCCACGAATTAAGGGAAACGGATTATCAAGAGTTAAAAAGCCGATCGTTGAGCAAGGAGAGTATGGATCAGGAAGTTGATCGATTAATAAGGGCAAAAGTAGCATTCAGCATGCTGAAGGCGAAGATTGCGTCAGCTCCAACCCTGCGCCACTTTGATCAGAACAAAACGCCAGTGATCGTGGTTTACGCCAGCAAGTGGGCAGTATCCGCCGCGCTGGTACAAGAACATGATCAAGTGTATTATCCCGTGGCATTCGCCAGCCGATCGTTGAAGAACGGTGAGCTGAACTACAGCCCCTTCGAAAAGGAAGTTCTGGTGCTTCTACGGGTTTTGGATGTTTATTTCACGATGCTGGTCGGAAAGACGATCACTGTATTGTCGCGCTTATCCACGCTGAGATGGTTACTAACATCCAACGGGTTGGACGGACTATTGGGCCGATGGGATGCGATCTTATCACAGTGGGACCTCGAGATAAAGAAATGTGTACAGGGAGAAGAGGAGGTACTGGGGGCGTTAGCTGCAAGTATCACTCCTCGCACCGAAATCGATGAGGCCCTGATTGCGATCGCACCGAAAAAACAACCGCGGCAGATGATTGAAGTACCACCTCCTACGGTTGGAAAAGGCGAAGAACTCTACGTGATTAGTTTCGATGGATCTGCAAGTGTCAAGCGACGTGTATGTGCGTTAGGCGCTATCGTATGGAAATTACCGGGATGGAAGATTATGACCGCGGTAGCCGATCATGCGCCTGATATCACGGTGAACGAAGCGGAATACCATGGATTGCTTTTAAGTTTGGACCTACTGTCGAGCTACCCCAAAGGAAGGACGATCGTGTGTGGAGATTCAAATTTAGTAATACGGCAAATGCGCGGCGAAATAGAGTGTAAAGCTCCGCGATTGCAAGTGTTGCAACAGCGTGCGTTCAATCTCCTTCGCGAATGGTCGGATCATGATCTAGTGCATGTCAAAAGAGAGTGGAATAAGAGTGCAGATCACATCACCACTAGGGCTATGCAGGGTGGGACAAGATTTGAAATCGATGATGTGAAACAGCAGGAGGAATTGACCGATCTCAACAGGTTGCCGGAAGTGATCACGTGGAATGAAGATCCCACTACCCCGCAAGTACTAGTGATGACACGATCACGTAACCTACATCAGCCGCGACCGCCAACATGGCCCGATATATCTATAGCCGGGATAAAGGGCGGAACGGGTAAAAAAGGCACAGGACGAAGAGAAATGGATTTATGATTTGCGAAGTTATCCGTATGGTGACGTCTCACGATTGAACTCAGACGAGGTTAAGGACTGCGCGAAAATTGCTGACAGCTACGATGTCGATGAACAAGGATTGCTGGTCTACTGTGGAAACATGGCTAAAAGAAAAGCAAACTATGACAGAGATGATCAAGACGATCGACACCTTTCGATTAAGCTGGTCTTACCCGAGACCCTACATGCAGATGTCCTCCACCACTATCATGTGAGCTTGGAAGGAGGACACCAAGGCATAGGGCGTACATATCAGAGGATCAGACGATACTTCCATTGTCGTGGTCTATTCCGAAGCGTACAAAGGTTTGTCGGACAATGCGTAGATTGCGAGACGGGGAAAGGAAAACCTACGATCAAGGGCATGTCGCCGGGGAATATCGAGGCTACGTACCCATTTCAAGTGATAGCCATGGATCATATCCCGTCACTACCCCGATCGACGGATGGACATAACTAAGCTGCTGATTTGGACGGATCTGTTCACGGGTATGGTGATCGCGAAAGCTGGATCGTCCCGCACAGCGCAGAAAGTTGCCGAAAATTATGAAGAGTGTGTGTTTCGACGATTCGGGGCTAGCGAAGTGATCCGGCACGATCGTGAACCAGGTTTTATGTCGGAAGTATTTCGCGCGCTCAATAAAAACGTGGGAGAACGACAGAGTGCTACTATGGCATACCGTCCATAGGCGAACGGCAAGGCGGAAAGGACGGTGCAGACGATCACGCAAGCAATTAAGATGTATGTAGCAGATTCCGGCCAGAAAGATTGGAGCTTGTATGCAGAGCGGCTGGTATTCGAGCTGAACTCAACCCCCGATCGTATTCGTGGTGAAACACCATTTTATTTGGCGTATGGGTGGGACCCACGATCATCGTTGGAATCGACATTGCAACTGGGCGGAATTCGGCGTAAAGACCGGGATGCTCGCCGGTGGAGATATAAGCTGCAAAAGGACTATCGTTACGCCCGTGATCAAGTGAGCACTCGATTGCACCAAGCGATGGATGATCGAGCTGAGAAGCACAATGGTCAAGTTACACCACACAAGATCGAAGCTGGATCAAGGGTATGGTTTATCTCGATCGGGTGAAAGAAGGGTTCGCGAAGAAACTGGAGCACATGTGGCATGGACCCTTCATAGTCGATGAGGTAATCGGTAATCATGCGGCGATACTGGTTACGGCTGGCACCAACTATCGTATGTTCCCAGTAGTGCATCTGTCCAAGTTGAAATTGGTCAAGGAATTTCCAGATCGCCCTACTACGGCACTAACAGCTGGGGTAGAGGATCGTTTCGACTTCGATGAAGCTTTGTTACCTGAGGACAGCTGGGAAAGAACGCTAGATCCAGATGAATTTGAAGTTGATCGTGTCACCGATGTCCGATCAGGTCGAAAGACTAGATATGGAAGAACGTTACGCAAATATCAAGTTTAATGGAAAGGTTATGCTGAGCCGTCGTGGGTAGACGAGGCAGACTTCAACTTTGATAATCTGATCAAGGACTTCGAGAGGAAAAGGATCAACAGACATCGGTTTGACGTGATGGAAGTTGACGAAAGTCCAACTAATGCGTGATCGGCAGACTGGTCATGAATTACGATCGAAGAATTACCGATTGAAGAAAGATTATTGACAAAACTCACAATGTATGAAGAAGCGATAAATGGCTTGAGGTGATGTGTTTACGATGGATATTGCGAGACAATGTGATGGAGTAACGAAGATAAGACGACAGAATGCCGGTTTATATCATGCATGGGGAAGTAAATAAGCACAGTGGAAATGGCATGATCAATATTGCTTATTGATTAAGGGCGGAACGATAAACTGATTAACTACACCCAAAGAACTTGCGACGAATCCGAGGGATTTTACGGCCAGGGTGATTTTCAGGGGGAAAACGATACTGAACCCGCCAAGGTTCAAAAGTATCAACCTCCTTCAAAGCGTCCAATAGGGTCCGGGGTGGCGGGTCCGAGAGGAACCTTGGATACCACGGTCTATCATCGGCCGGGGCATACTTCAAAGGACGGTTTCGAGCACAATAGGTGATCGACGGGTCCAGGAAAATGTCGAGATCACATCTTCCGTCCATCATCCCCCGCAGGACGAAATCCACGACCCTCTTCCAGGTCGCTCCGGCACGACTTCTGCGTTGGCGGCGACTGTTGTAGTAATTCCGGAAGAAGTCATCCGTCTCGCGAAGGCCTTTAGCGATAGGGAGATAATGAGTCGACACCCAGATCGCCAGCGGGTGATGTCCGAGAAACGACCGGCACTTTGTCTCGAATTCGGCGGACCAGCCGACTGAGCGAAAAGGAAGGGGAGGCAACATGGTCATGAAAACGCCCCAAGGGCATTTAGATACAGCAGCTCCACTTCCGGTTGGGTGATCAAATGACCGGACCATGAATCAGCCGGAGGGGCGTGCACTGCAGCCGGGAACAACCATCCTGCCGGGCGGGTCAAGTAGTCAAAGACCACTTGGGCCTTGACGTTACAAGATCAAACCCACCAAGCTGATCCGGAGTCCACGGCAGGATGTCGGCGTCACTGGCGTCATCAGATACCGCGATCAATGTCCGGAAATCACCTGTACGCGGAAAAAGAGACCCGGCCGTGACTTGATCAGGTAGACCCTCTCTCCCGAACTCGTTAACTGTAGGAGTGGAATGAATAGAAGCGATCGGACCAGGAAATCCGCCTTCATCGTCTTGATCAGGACTTGGGGGATCATCGTCTTCCGTCTTCGCCTCCGAAATAGGAGAAAGGAGGCGTGGCCGCTTCAACCAAGAGGAGGATAGAGAACGCCGAGTACGCCTTTTAGGCGAAGGGACGGCGCGGCTGATCGAGTCGTCAGGAGAGGCGGTAAGGCCAGCTGGCGGTGTAACTTGATCAGAACCCGCCGAAGGGGTGCGGATAACTGGTGCGATCTGCATCCGCAACGACATACCGGACAACTGAGACTGAAGGTCCGAGTGGAACGAGCGTTACTGTGTGACTTCGCCCTAAACCTCCTGCACTTGATGGCGCAACGTGTCACGATCTTCGGAAACTTGATCGAAGCGGCATTGCATGGCGGAATGTTTGTTCTCCAGCTGAGAATATGCGGCGTGCAGATCGTCCAGCTCAGTTTGGAGGTCAGACACTCCCTTGACCCGATCAGATAGTTCCTGCGCCTGGGCCATGATGGCAGTATACTCGTCCATCTTCAGGCAATTGGATTTGTTTTTCTTTCGATGGCGATCATACTGGTGTTTGCGCCTATCAACCTCGGCAGTGAGCCTGAGCACTTGTTCGAACAAGCGCTGATTCCCAGAGGCAGCCCGATCGCGTTCTTCTTGTAACTTGTCTAGGCGCTGATTCCCAGAGGCAGCCCGATCGCGTTCTTCTTGTAACTTGGCTAGGCGCTGTTGAAGTTGATCCAACTCCCGTGTTTGATCAGCGATGGTGTCTTCATGCACCGATTTCAGATACCTATCACGGGCATGACGGCCTTCCAGATCCCGGACCTGTGCGCGTTGATCGACCATGAGTTTTTCTTGATCGGCCATAGCGCTTTCCATGGTATTCAACTTGGTCTGGAGATCATTGACGGTGGTGTCGACGAAATCACGCAATGGCTTGAGCTGTTCGAAGGCTTCCCGCTTGATCGCGACATCTCACTCCACCACAGCGCGTTTGGCACGAGCGAGCTGCTGCCGAAGCATCGCGACCGTGTCTTCACTCATCGCGAGCGAGTCAGATAACATGGCGATCTGATCATCACGCGCGTGTAGGGACTCTTGCAAACTGTAAGCCCGATTGATAGCAGCGATCGCCTGATCATCTGCGGACCGTTCCAGGGCAGGAGTGTCGGTGGTGTTTCCCGGGGTGCCGTCCGTTATCGCTTGCATGATGGAAATGCAGGAATGCCTGATCGAGACAGCTTGATCGCAGATGACACGGTTGGTGAAGGGTGATCGCTGGATCGCGAGGGGCGTACCACTAACGGCAACAGCCTGATAGAACGGGACCTGATCGGCGGGAAAAAGGACGGACAGGCAGATTGATGGGTGATTATCACCTGGCCGATGACGTCATGGTGGACAAGCCGACCAACGGTAACATGATCCATGATATCAAACGGAATGATCGACCCTCGCCCCAACCGCTGTACGGCTGGGACGAGGATCAGGGGCGGCTGTCGTAAAGCGTGTTATAATTGGGCCCAATAACGAGCCTTATTATAAGGCCTTATTATAGGGCCTTATTATAGGGCCTGATTTAAGGGGGGCGATTACGGTCAGAATCGGTACGTAATCGTATAGGATTGTGGGTACCACGGCGTATACAGTTGCGTGTACAACCGTGGTGCACATAGTCAGTACATAGACAGGGCATAGGAAGATGGGAAGATTACGTACAGGTAGTCCGCGAACATCGACGAGCGGCGACGGACGACGGACAAATCAGGTCGACTGGTCCACGGAGGACGCTGGAATGGGTAGTTCTGATTGGTGGATATTAGGAAATTGGTAGTTATTAGGATTTAAGCGATAATAAAGTTCTCCTTTTGCGTTCGATATAGCAGATCGTTTTAGGGACGGCACCTTTGCCTCCCTCACTAGTATATACGTCTACGTCCCGGGCGGGAGCACTTAGTGCATTTTTGGCCCACCGGCAGACGTAGAGTGTCGGGAATTCACTCCGCAACTCCGCCCGCTGTTTCAGCGGTTCTTCAGTAAATGTTTTTTGGTTTTGAGAGTGTGGTTGAGCAGTTTTCTCACCTCTCCACGTTTGGCTCGCGTTTGTCCCCTAGAGTTCGGCTGCTGTAAGCGCCCCACGGGAACTCTAGGTGGATTAAGCAAAATTTACCCCTCCCTCGTAGGTATAGTCTAGGAATACATATATTTGGGTGTTCCATTAGCTGTTTGAAGACTCAGAGGCTCCGTGATCGGGCAGTGAAGACTTCCACTGCCTGATCAAGTACCCCCTTCGCCGATCAACACCTGATCGACACTCTGCAACTCGTGACCCGCGATCAACAACTCGCAGACCGCACCAACTTGTACCTGAGTGACGTTTGGCACCTGATCAAGTCTGATCACCGCTGATCAACTCCTTTGGTGCCTGATCGAGCCTGATCAAGTCTGATCACCGCTGATCAACTACTTTTGGTGCCTGATCAAGCCTGATCAAGTCTGATCACCGCTGATCAACCACTTTTGGTGCCTGATCAAGCCTGATCGAGCCTGATCACAGCTGATCAACGTCTTTCGGTGCCTGCCCAAGCCTGATCACTGCTGATCAAGCCTGTTCGCACCTGATTTGAGCTCGATTACACCGGATCACGTCTGATAAGCACCTCGAACAACTCATTACAAGTTCCCCAATCTTGCATCAAGGAATTGCCGTGTCTACATCCCCTCCACCTGGAGAGCGACCCACGCCTAAGCCGTCGGGTACACAAGGTGAGCAGAAACACAAGCAGTCAAGGACAACCGGAGACCCCCTTCGTTAGTCGGCAGTCCGGGCGCCGTGGTACCGCCTGATCAACCGTCAAAAACTTTGATCAGCCGCTCCACCTCAGTTATGAGCCCAAAAAAGAAGGCAGTGGTTCAACAGTTCGGACAGTCACACCGGGGGAAATGATGCAATTATATTCGGGTTTGATCAGTCGCTTCGACGACTTGGAATCGTCGTTAAATAAGGACGCGTCGGCAAGAACTACGGTGCCGACGTCAAAGGGAGATACCAAGATGAGCTTGGCCTCCCTGGACGGTAGCGACGAGGAGAAGGACGATGCTAACGCCGGAAGCACGGGTAAAGTGTGCTTCAAAAGTATTAGCAAGGCGGGAAAGGATGTTTTCACACGGGGTGGGGGTGCGAACCCCGGTAACACCTATGTACAGCCACAAAAGGTGTTCACGCAACACCAAGTAACAAATCAGTTTCATCAGGGGTTTGCAGCACCTGTGAATGTTCAACAGGCGTATGCAGCTCCTGGAAATGCGCAGCAGGATTATGCAGCGCCAGGAAATGCCCAGCCGGCATACTCAGCGCCTGGAAACGTGCATCAGGCTTATGTGACGCCTGGAAATGTGCATGCACGACACTACAGAATGCCAAGACCACCGACGGCCAGGGAGAAGAAGTTACAACTTCGGCCGTTCGATGGGACTGAAGCATACAAGGGTCTTGGGTCTTGTTTTTGGGGCTGGGGAGTCAAGTATTTCCGTCAGATATCAATCGCCGAAGAATGTTGTGGCCTCAGATAGACTGAAGACATCAAGGTCGTGTTGCTGGGCCACTATCTGGCTGGCCCAGCGGAGGCTTACTACGACCGGTTTGCTGAAAGCTGGTGGCAAGAAGAGCCAGAATTATGGCACATCATGAACAAGATGAATGCCGCATTCATCGTGCGCATAACGCACGCGGAGGGGATGAAGCTCCTAGGTGCGCGCAAGGCACCAGGAAGGAGTTGGCCGGACCACTTCTTATATCTCACGGCAGTGGCGGATGCAGTTGGGTCCAACTGCGATGCGATGGTGTTGGACAACATCATCTACCATGCCATGCCTGAGCTGTCAACTGTTCTCATGTCACGCCACAATCACTTGCGGACGGACCACCTGTGGCAAGCCGAAGAGATTTGCCAGTTTGCGCAGGCTGTTGAGTTTAACAGCCGGCGGCAGAAAGTTCACGGCTCCGGATCAGTGAACATGATTGTGGAGAAGCCTAAAAAGGCTGTAGAGATGAAAAATCGCGGCTGCTACGGATGTGGTGAGCGGGGGCATCTCGAAAGAGATTGCCCAATGAAGAAGAAAGTTCAGAAAGCGGAATATGCTTTAATGATCGCCGGAGATGAAGTAGCATCCGGTCGAGATACCTGGGTTCTCGACAGCGGCGCAAGTGTACATCTGACCCCAGATATCACTTGCTTGATGGATGTAAAGACCGTCGATCGACAGTGCCATCAGGTGGATGGAAAGGCTTTCATCCTGAACAAGAAGGGCACAATATTAATTCGTTTTGTGCATGGGAACGTGGAAACTCGAGTAAAAATAAAGGACGTTTTTTACGTAGAAGGAGGTGCTCAAAGCATTTTTTCGTATGGTGCTTTCGAAAAGGGCGGTTTTGTAATCGACTACCTGGATGGAGAAAGGACACTGGTCAGGCATGACACGCGCGTGCCGATTACTCGAGTCCGTTCGGTAAACAATGTATTCACCGTGAATGGTGAAGTGGATCGTCTCAAGAAAACGTACAAAGAAATGATTATGTCGGTGGAATACCCGATGGAGGATAATTACGTGCCTGAATACGACATACAGAGTGGTTCGCTAATGCACTTTCATGTGCGAATGGACCACCTCGACTACGAAACGATATTGAGGTTGGCACAGGATCCGGATACGGAATCCGGATCACGGATGAGACGCGCAGGACTGCGTTACCTGTGCGCAGGGAAAGCAAGCCAAGAACGACCAACCAAAAAAGGACAGCGGCAAAAACGCGCCCATTGACCGGATCGGTGGTGTGATCTGTTCCGACCTCAAAGGTCCAATCACACCAAAGGACCGTCTAGGTAATCGTTACCTGGTCAATTTTATTAACTATACCAGAATTTTTGGCAAAAAGCGAGGACGCTGCGAACAAGAAGTTCGAACATTTTTTGGCGTTTTTCGAGAGAACGTTTGAGTGCAAAATTCAAGTTTTAAGAACTGATGGTGGCGCCGAATATCGAAATTTGGATTACTCTTGTCGTAGTACCGGCATCGCTCAACAGATAAGCGAGGCCGGGAATCAAGCGAGTAACGGCAAGGCCGAGCGCATGCATCGGACCATGATTAATATGGCCCGGTGCATGCTGTTTGGAAGAGATTTAAACGTATCGTTTTGGGGGGATGCGGCAGAATATGCAGCCTATGTGCTGAACCGACCCCAACGAGTGCTAATCCTAAACGGATGTCGCCAGTGGAAGTTTTGACGGGAAATAAGCCAAATTTAGGCGCGATTGTCACGTTTGGATCACCGTGTACGGTGTATAGGAGCCCCTTCAGGAACACACTAGCGCACCGCGCGCAGGTCGGGGTGATCATCGGTCGAAGTGAAGAGACGAAGGGCTTCAAGGTGTATTTGAAGGCCGAGTGAAAGGTGACGGTCACCCAGCGCGTCAAAACGTCGACACTCTTACGGACGTGCAGAACCGCCAGCTAAGGATAAGACAAGACGAAGCAAGTAACGTGGTAACGACACCAAGAAACCGGGTTTCCGATAGTGAAGAATCTAAGTCGGAAGCACCGCCAAGTGACCAAGGGTCAGAAGGAGGAGTGGCGGCGCCATGTGTCGAGCAAATAGAGAGAAAGAAAACAGCACGAAAGCCGCGTTGGACGAGGGACCGTCACGTTACGCGCCAGTAAGCCGAGCGCATGGATCAGGAGGAAAGCAAGAAAAATGATGACGAAGACATAAACGAAAATGAAGAAACCATCAATATTATGATGGAGGGCGACCCGACAAATTATCGGAATGCGATGGGTCGCCAAGACGCAGAAAAATGGGTTGATGCTATGGACCAAGAGATAAAAGTGTTGGAAGCGAATGACGTGTGGGAAATCGTGAAGAAACCGCCGAATTCCAAGCCTTTACATTCGAAGTGGGTCTTCAAAATCAAGACCGACGCTAACGGACAAGTGTAATGGTACAAGGCGAGGTTAGAGGCCTGCGGAAACGAGCATCGTTTCGGGGTCGATTACGAGCTAACCTTTGCCGCCGTGATGGTAATGACCACTGTCTGGTTCACTTTGATGCTCTCTCGGAAATGGAGAGTACGAGCGATGCACGGGGATATCCCCAACGCTTATGTGAAAGCGATGGAGGATGAACATGAGATTTTTTTGTTCACCCCTAGCGGAATGAAGGTGGAACCCAAAAAAATCAAGGAACTACAAGTGGAAATTTCGAGTGGCGTGGTATTAAAATTGAAGAAAAGCTTTATGGTTTGAAGCAGGCAGGGAGGCAATGGAACCGCCTCTTGCATTCCAAGCTACTGAACCAAGGATAAGAACAGAGCTTCACAGACGGTTGTCTGTATTTTAGGAAAGTTCGTGGTGAAACTGTGGTGGTAGGCGTTTACGTGGATGATCTGTTAGTCACGGGCACGAAACAAGAACATGTGGAATTTTTTTTCGAGGAATTGAAAGATCTGGAAATTAAAAATTTGGGTGAAGTAACGAAATTCTTAGGGATGCGTGTGGAATATAAAGAAGATCGAGGTTACTTTCTGGACCAAGAAGTAATGATCAAGGACCTCCTCAGGGTATATGTCATGGAGGAGGCAAACGCGGTGAAAGCACCCATTGGAGACG
Organism: Peronosclerospora sorghi; assembly: GCA_026184515.1. Taxonomy (NCBI): domain Eukaryota; phylum Oomycota; class Peronosporomycetes; order Peronosporales; family Peronosporaceae; genus Peronosclerospora; species Peronosclerospora sorghi. Next base: position 27,485,726 of record CM047582.1, on the reverse strand, counting down.
AATTCGAAGACCAGAATTTGAAGGATCAAGACATGTTACCAAGTTGTGGAAAGGATGGATCTCCGACAATCAAGAATTTTCAGTCCCTAACCGGAAGTTTGTTATCGATCGCGCGTTGTTCGAGGCCAGACATTGCGTATGCAGTGCGCAAGGCCACGCTCAGGGCTCATGCGCCCTCAAAACTGGATTGGATGACGGCAAAGAGGATTCTACGATTCCTCAAGGGAACGGCAAGTATTAAATTACGCTTGGAGACAAGAAAATGCGAAGTAGGAAAAGAATGACGAAGTTGATATTGAAGGTTATTGCGATGCTGATTTTGCAGGCACGAAAGAAGATCGGAAGTCTACAAGTGGTGGTGTGTTTTTCGTGGAAGGGTGCATCGTGCAATGGATATGCAAGCGACAGTCTTGCGTTTCGCTTTCGTCAATGGAGGCCGAAGTTTACGCGGCGTCGGTAGCTTTGTGCGAGCTCACAGGGTTCAAACAAATGTCGAGTGAAGTGAGTTTGAAGGTTGTTTTGGCGATGAAGTTGTATTGCGACAACCAGGCAGCGTTTAAAATGCTGGAAGGAGATGGGAAGGCGTCCAAGATCAAACACATGGATATTCGAGTAAGGTTTTTATAGTCGAAGTTTAAAGATGGTGTGATCAAGACGAGCTACCGGCCCCCCGACGAGAATTTGGCTGACATTTTCACGAAGCCGCTAAATGCTGAGAAGCTGAGACGCGCGCAACAGGGTTTGGGACTGGCGGCGATTGCGAAGGAGTAATTGGTTTTCACCGGAAAGTCGAGAAGGAGTGTTGGATTGGTTTTCCCTGGAAAGTCGAGAAGTAGTGTTGAAAAAAATGCGCGCTTTTTGCGCAGCAGCTCGCATCGCCATTTTGGTTTTCAAGCGACTTTTAGGTGAAAAGGTGATGTATTGTACATAACTTTAGGTTAGGTATGAAACATTGTGTCTTTGCATATTATTAGTTTTAGGTGTAAACTTAATTCTAATAAATCAATTCTGAATTGTCTTTTGACTTACGTGTCGATTATTACGAGTGGATAGCAAGCACGCAACTGTGCATGCCTTGTTTGGGGTTACATTACGTGGATTACCTAGTACGCTGCAGTGGCAGTAGGAGTGGTTATTACGCATTGGATTCTCGTGCTTTACGTTGGTTGATTTGAATTGCTGGTCCTTACGCTTAAGTCGCTAAAGGACAGTGGAGAATTGGATTACGTTTGGAGTTTGATTTTTCATTGTTACGCTAATTGTTAGCCTTTTCGTTTGTATTGGAACGTTACGCAGTAGTACGTGGTACTCGGAACCCGTGTGTCGAAGTACGTACAAACATATGGACGACGAGCAGTTCCAACAGAAAGAACAGAAGATTTGCGTGTACACCAATAAGACTGGTCGACCAAGCTTGAGAATGAAAAGCGCAGATGTCGGTAGGTCTCCATATAGAAGAAGAAGACTCTTCACATGATATGCCGAAGTGTCGGACAGAAACTCGCGAGATAGAGAGGTAAAGCTGCCCAATTTGATTTCGTGAATTTCTTCATCTTTCTCTCCACCCTTAATGCAGTTGGCCTCTCCTCACTAAATGTTGGAAACTCATCTATGGCTTCTTCTTTTTCGTTGGTACCGGAAACGAAGATTCCAAACCCGATTTGGCATCAGAAAACAGACAGAATGCCAGGAGGATCTGCTCGTGGATGCTTAACTCGCTTTTTTTTCTTGGATAGATTTTAAAGAGAACCAGAAGAGGAGGAAACCGGCTGCTTGCGTCGAACCTCCCCCGATACCGGGGAACCCGCATTAGGAACTGGTTAGCAGGCTGATGATCCTTAGAGCTATCCCATACCCGAGTCCATACCTAGGATATAGCTGGCGGTTTGTCCGTGGCTGTGTGAGATGACCAGATGAAGTGCAAGCTGGTGGAGAGACCCATAATTCGGGAGTAGAATATTTGGATTAAGAAGGCGACTGAGGATATAAAGGTCAGGAATGTTTGCATAACATTCCCCCACAATTAGATAGCGCTTGGTCAGGTAATTTGAGCACTTGTACAAACCGAACTTCTGACTGATCAAGCCAGGCTTGCAGTCGTGTCTGTAGGCGAGAAACCCCTGACCTTGAATCAGAGAAAGTTCGGCCAGCGCAACTTTCAAACTTATGTCTGTTGTAAAACGGATCCGGATACGATTATCTGGATGGCCGTTGGCGGTTGAAGTTACCCAAGGGGCTGTGGGGAGGGAGGGGGTTCACTGGGCCGCGACTCCTCGCGGCCCAGATGCATATTCTAGGAGGTAGGTGCAGGGAGAAGGCGTAAGCTCTAATACATCAGTTGTTCTTTTACCATCTACATTCCAACAAGGTTATGATCCCAAGCGAGTTGCGCTAGAGGGAATAACGATACAACGTCAAGGAGCTATGGGTCAACAACGCGAGGACATGCTGGTACTCTTGGATACGGCCAAAGACCAGTGGTCCAGCAGCTTTCCACCAGTTCGCGACGGCAAAGAGATCGATTGGCGTCAGCGCAAGTGGCTTTTGCGGACGACGTTCAAGGAGTATGGGATCCTCGACATCGCGGAGGGGACATTCAAGAGAGACCAACTCAGAACTGCGGAAGGGAAGATAGCTTTTGATCACCAGCAGTGCAAGATCCAGAGTATGATCGCGTCCGCGATACCACCTCACCGTCTGCAGCAAGTCGATCACTTGGAGACCGGTACAGAGATGTGGGCGGAGGTGAAAGAGATCTACGAGAGGAGCATGGATCCGGTGTTCAAGGGGAGTATCATTCTCAGGAAGTGTGATGAGCTCAAGGAGCTCAAGTGCTCGCCAACAAGGCGATGTGTGGTAGAGCGGCTGATCAAAGTTTTTGAAGCTTGATCAGGCGTTACCACGGCGCCCGGACTGCCGACTAACGAAGGGATCCTCCTTTTGTCCTGTGACTGCTTGTGTTCCTGCTCACCTTGTGTACCCGACGTCTTGGGCGTGGGTCGCTCTCCAGGTGGCGGGGATATAACGCTTCAATTCCTTGATGCAAGATTGAGGTGACTTGTGATGAAGCAACTGTTGTTGATCAGGCTTGATCAGGCGTAATAATCGATGATCAGGGCTTCTGGTCGTTGATCAGGGGGTAATCAGGGGTGACCAGAGCCAATAGTCAAAAATCAGATCGTGATCGACCTGATCGGTCTGATCGGTCTGGTTGATTTAGTCGATCAGGCACTAGTTGGCGTGGGTTGCGAACAGATGAACGGCGGTCGCAAGTTGAAGAGTGTCGATCAGGTGTTGATCGGCGAAGGGGGTACTTGATCAGGCAGCGGAAGTCTTCACCGCCCGATCACGGAGCCTCTGGAGTCTTAAACAGCTAAAAGAACACCCAAATATATGTATTCTTAGCCTAGACTTTTTACGAGGGAGGGGAATTCCATTAAATCCACCTAGAGTTCCCGTGGGGCGCTTATAGCAGCCGAACGCTAGGGACCAAACGTGAAACAAAAGGGGAAGAGGTGAGAGCGCTGCTCAATCACGTTCCCAAGACCAAAAAACCTTTACGAAGAACCGCTGACACAGAGGGCGGAGTTGCGGGCTGAGTTCTCACACTCCACGCGTACCGGTGGGCCAACAACGCACTAAGTGCTCCAGACCGGGACGTAGAGGTATATACTAGTAAGGGAGGCGCAAAGGTGCCGTCCCTGTAACGATCTGTTCGACCGTACGGAAAAGGAGAACTTTATTATCGCTTAAATCCCTAGAACTACCAATTACCTAATATCGACCAATTAGAACTACCCATTCCATCGCACTCCGTCGACCAGTCGACCTGATTTATCCGTCGTTCGTCGGTGTTCGTTGCTGTTCGTTAGGTACCTGTACACAGTCGTACCTTCTCACGACGTCCCGTCTATGTCCAGTCTATGTACACCCAACTGTATACACCGTGGTACACACAATCGTACACGCAATTACTCACCCGGTTGTGCCCACTGTCACACCCATAATAGTGCCCAAAATTGGTACCAATTTTATGGCACACTTTACCACAGCCGCCCCTGAACCTCGTCCCAGTCGTACAGCGGTTGGGGCGGGGGTCGATCATGCCGTTGATCACCGAAGATCATGCCACTGTTGACCGTGTTGTCCACACCCATTAATCATGACATCATCGACCAGGCGATCAGCACCCATCAATCTGCCCTTTCTCCCGTCGATCAGATCACAATCGATCAGGTCGTTACCGTTTAGTGGTACATCCATCGCGATCAAGCATTCATCCTCCACCAACCGTGACATCAGCGATCAGTCTCCCGCGATCAGGCATTTCTGCATTTCCATCATGCGAGCCATAACAGACGATTCCCCAGCGACCACAGCTAACGCTTCTGCCCTAGATCGGGCCACGGCTGATCCGCTGATCGCCGCGGTCAATCAGGATTACAGCCTGCAAGAGACACTCCGCGCACGCGATGAGAAGATCGTTGTGCTATCTAACTCGCTCGCGGTGAGCGAAGACACTATCTCGGAACTTCGATAGCAGCTCGCTCGCGCCAAACGTGACGTGGCGGATCGTGATGCCGAAATCGAGCGGGCCGCACTTAAACAGCTTGGTCCCCTGCGTGATTTTTTCGGCGCTGCATTCAGCGATATCAAGTCCCAGATAAGGACCGCCGAGAAAACCATAGCCGATCAAGAGAAAACCATGGCCGATCAGCGCGCCCAGATCCGCGATCTGGAGAGCAGTCGCGATCGCAATCGTTATCTACCGTCGGTGCAAGAAGAAACCATCGCTGATCAAGCGCAAGAAATCTCACGTCTCACGGTATCTCCTGATCAAGCGACGTTTGATCAACTTCAGCAGCGCGTGAGCGTGCTACAAGAAGAATACGATCAGGACGCTTCCAAGAACTAGCGCTTGGCCGAGCACGCGCTCAAGCTCAGCTCCGAGATTGAAAGATGCAAGCGTCAAAACAATCGCCTCCGGTAAAAGAATAAAGCTAATAGCCTGATGATGGACGACTATACCGCCATTATAGCCCAGATGCAGGAGATATGCGAACGTGTCGAGCGGGTGTCGGATCTCAAGACCGAGCTGGAGGATCTGCTCGCCGAGAATTCACAGCTGGAGGAAGCGCTTTCCGCTGCGCAGCGCCGCTTCGATCAAGTTTCTGCAGATCGCGACACGCTACGCAATCAGCTGCGACAGGCTCGAGATGAAGTTACGCGATTGCGTTCATTCCACTCGGACCTTCAAGCCCAGTTGTCGGGCATGTCACTCCAGGTGCAGATAGCCCCGGTCGCCAGCCCCTGTCTTGCAGGTTCTGATCAGGCTGCATCGCCTGCTGGCCTTCCAGATGATTCTCGAGACGGCTCGGTCAGCCGAGTCGCTTCTTCGTCTAATAGACGTATTCAACGTTCACGATCTTCATCTCCGTCCAAGCGGCCACGCCTCCTTTCTCCCATTTCGGAGGCGAAGTCAGAGTATGATGATCCTCCAAGTCCTGATCAGGACGATCAAGGTGGATCCTCTGATCTGATCGCTTCAATTCCATCTACTCCAACGATCAACGAGTATGGGAGCGAGGGTCCGCTTGATAAAGACTTCGCCGGAATCCTTTTTCCTCGTACGGGTGATTTCAAGTCGTTGACCATGGTTCCTGATGGTGCAGCAGACGAAGACATCTCGCCGTGGGTTTCCTGTCAACTTAGTGGCTTCGATCTGCGTAGCGTCTCGTCTCAAGTGGTCTTTGACTACTTGACCCGCCCCGAAAGATGGTTGTTCCCAGTCGCCACGCACGCCCCTTCGGCTGATCAGTGGTTTTGTCACTTGATCACCCAGCCGGAGGTAGAGCGGTTATACTCCCAACGCCCCTGGGACATTTTCACGACCATGTTGCCACCCGTTTCTTTCCGCTCAGTCGGCTGGTTTGCCGACTTTGAAGCAAAGTACCGGTCGTTTCTCAACCATCACGCGCAGGCAATCTAGGTGTCCACACATTATCTCCCCATCGACAAAGCCTTCGCGAGAACGATGACTTTTTCCAAGGGTATTACAACGGTCGGCGTCAGCGCAGAAGCCGTGCTGGGGCAACATGGAAGCGAATTGTGGAGTTTGTTTTGCAGGGGATGATCGACGGGAAGTGTGATCTCGACATATTCCTGGACCCGTCGATCACCCATTGTTCTCGAAACCGTCCCTTGAAGTTTGCCCCGGCCGACGATGGGGCGTGATACCCAGGGTTCCTATCGGACCCGCCACCTCGGACCCTATCAGACGCGCTGAACGAGCTTGATGACTACGAGCCTTAGCGGATCCAGTATCGTCTTTCTCCTGAGGATCACCCTGGCCGGAACATCCCTCGCATTTGCCGTAAGTTTTATGGGTCTGATTAGTCGGCTGATCATTTCTTCTTTAATCCGTAAACACTCTTGATCACGTCATTTCTACCTGTTGCTTCGTTATTTTTCCATATATAAACCGGTCTTCCGTCGGATAATCTACCCTTACTCCATCGCCATACTTCGCAATATCCATCGTAAATAGACCACTTCAAGTCCATTATCATTTCTTCATCAATTGTGAGTTTCATCAATCATTTTCTTCAATCGGAGGTTCTTTGATCATAATACCATGATCAGTCCGCCGATCACGCATTAGTTGGAGTCTACCTCCACTTGCATTACGTCAAACCGATGTCTGTTGATCATCTTCCTTTCGAAGTCCTTGATCAGAGCATCACAGTTCAGACCTGCTTCGTCTACCCATGACGGCTCGGTATAACCTTTCCAGTAGACTTGACATTCGCGTAACGTTCTTCCATATCTAGTCTTTCGACCTGATCGGACATCGGTGACACGATCAACTTCAAATTCATCTGGATCTAGCGTTCTTTCCCAGCTGTCCTAAGGTAACAAAGCTTCATCGAAGTCGAAACGATCCTCTACCCCAGCTGTTAGCGCAGTAGTAGGGCGATCTGGAAATTCCTTGACCAATTTCAACTTGGACAGGTGCACCACTGGGAACATGCGATAGTCGGTGACAGCTGTAACCAATCTCGCCGCATGATTACTGATCAACTCATCGACTCTGAAGGGTCCATGCCACATGTGCTCCAGTTTCTTCGCGAACCCTTCTTTCACCCGATCGAGATAAACCATACCCTTGATCCAGCTTCGATCTTGTGTGGTGTAACTTGACCATTGTGCTTCTCAGCTCGATCATCCATCGCTTGGTGCAATCGAGTGCTCACTTGATCACGGGCGTAACGGTAGTCTTTCTGTAACTTATATCTCCATCGGCGAGCATCCCGGTATTTACGCCGAATTCCACTTAGTTGTAATGTTGATTCCAACGATGATCGCGGATCCCACCCATACGCCAAATAAAATGGTGTTTCTCCGCGAATGCGATCAGGGGTGGAGTTCAGCTCGAATACCAGCCGCTCTGCATACAAGCTCCAATCTTTCTGGCCGGAATCTGCTACATACATCTTAATTGCTTGCGTGATCGTCTGCACCGTCCTTTCCGCCTTGCCGTTCGCCTATGGACGGTATGCCATAGTAGCACTCTGTCGTTCTCCCACGATTTTATTGAGCGCGCGAAATACTTCCGACATAAAACCTGGTTCACGATCGTGCCGGATCACTTCGCTAGCCCCGAATCGTCGAAACACACACTCTTCATAATTTTCGGCAACTTTCTGCGCTGTGCGGGACGATCCAGCTTTCGCGATCACCATACCCGTGAACAGATCCGTCCAAATCAGCAGCTTAGTTATGTCCATCCGTCGATCGGGGTAGTGACGGGATATGATCCATGGCTATCACTTGAAATGGGTACGTAGCCTCGATATTCCCCGGCGACATGCCCTTGATCGTAGGTTTTCCTTTCCCCGTCTCGCAATCTACGCATTGTCCGACAAACCTTTGTACGCTTCGGAATAGACCACGACAATGGAAGTATCGTCTGATCCTCTGATATGTACGCCCTATGCCTTGGTGTCCTCCTTCCAAGCTCACATGATAGTAGTGGAGGACATCTGCATGTAGGGTCTCGGGTAAGACCAGCTTAATCGAAAGGTGTCGATCGTCTTGATCATCTCTGTCATAGTTTGCTTTTCTTTTAGCCATGTTTCCACAGTAGACCAGCAATCCTTGTTCATCGACATCGTAGCTGTCAGCAATTTTCGCGCAGTCCTTAACCTCGTCTGAGTTCAATCGTGAGACGTCACCATACGGATAACTTCGCAAATCATAAATCCATTTCTCTTCGTCCTGTGCCTTTTTTACCCGTTCCGCCCTTTATCCCGGCTATAGATATATCGGGCCATGTTGGCGGTCGCGGCTGATGTAGGTTACGTGATCGTGTCATCACTAGTACTTGCGGGGTAGTGGGATCTTCATTCCACGTGATCACTTCCGGCAACCTGTTGAGATCGTTCAATTCCTCCAGCTGTTTCACATCATCGATTTCAAATATTGCTCCACCCTGCATAGCCCTAGTGGTGATGTGATCTTCACTCTTATTCCACTCTCTTTTGACATGCACTAGATCATGATCGGTCCATTCGCGAAGGAGTTTAATCGCACGCTGTTGCAACACTTGCACTCGCGGAGCTTTACACTCTATTTTACCGCGCATTTGCCTGATTACCAAATTCGAGTCTACGCACACGATCATCTTTCCTTTGGGGTATCGCGACAGTAGATCCGAACTTAATAGCAATCCATGGTATTCCGCTTCGTTCACCGTGATATCAGGCGCATGATCGGCTACCGCGGTCAAAATCTTCCATCCCGGTAATTTCCATACGATAGCGCCGAACGCACCTACACGTCGCTTGACACTTGCAGATCCATCGAAACAAATCACGTAGAGTTCTTCACCTTTATCAACCGTAGGGGGTGGTACTTCAATCACCAGCCGCGGTTGCGTTTTAGGTGCGATCGCGGTCAGTACTTCATCAATTTCGGTGCGAGGGGTGATGCTTGCGGCTAAAGACTCTAGTACCTCCTCTTCTCCATGTACACATTTCTAGATCCCAAGGATTCATTGTGATAAGATTGCAGCCCATCTGCCCAATATTCCGTCTAGCCCGTTGGATGTTAGTAGCCAATTCAACGTAGATAGACGTGAAAAGACAGTTCTCGTCCTTCCGACCAGCATCGTGAAGTAAACATCCAAAACCCGCAGAAGCGCCAGAACTTTCTTTTCGATGTGCTGGCGTAAACCACGATAACCGGCGTTTTGGTCTGATCAAAATGGCGCAGGTTTGGGGCTGACGCAATCTTCGCTTTCAGCATAATGAATGCCACTTTTCTCTGATCAATAGATCGTCTTCAGGATCCGAACTATCCTTGATCAATGATCGGCTCTTCAACTCTTGATAATATATCTCTCTTAATTCGTAGAGCACAGCGGCATAGATCGCGAAGTCTTCAATAAATCGACGGTAGTAGTTCAAACTCCCAAAAACGATTGCATAGCACGTAAGATACCAGGAAAAGGAAAATCGATCAGATCATCCAGATTTTTTGGATTTGTTTCCAAACCGCGGCTAGAGACATGATGCCCTAAATAAGGAACTTCGCTTCGCCCACAGTAAGATTTAGCCACGCTGATCGACAGGTTCCACTGATCGCACTTTTCTAACAGGTTCCGCACCTTATCACACAGGGTGGTCCATGTAGGTGCAGGGATCAGAATATCATCGATATATGATCACCGCTGCAGAACAGACGGGCCCGGTGCCTGTTCAGGCTCTCCCACAGTGAATACATCAGACGATTCGTCGGCACCGTCCTTAACCTTGAGGTACCCGTATAGTGCATTATCGATCAACCGCTGATAGATTTGCGGGGCATTCTTTAGGCCAAAGGGCATACTATTCCATTCAAACAATCCAAACGGGGTGACAAACGCCGAAATCGGACGTGCTCAATCGGTCATAGACACGACCCAAAATGTAACGGGGTTACATTCGAGTTACATATAATGTTGGTGTACATGAGTACACCACGGTTGAGGTCAGTATTGACCGGTTTGAAAGGTTTTGAACCTTTGGTTATTTTAACCAAACAGGGCAGGGTCCCTTGGTGTGGTGGTGTGTCGGCCATCCACGTGTCCGTACATAGGTGTGTACACTACATTTTAGCTAGGTACGAATTAGGAATATTCTACTTAGTATTCCATATAGTTTATATTAGTTTAAATTAATTTAGGCTAATTACATATTAAATATATTCAGTTTACATTTCACTCTAAAGTGCAGTCGCGCGACCTCGACCGGTCGCGCGTGCAGTGAGTGTCGTAGGGAAGAGGGAGCCCTCCCTTTACTTACATCCCGTAAAGGGAATACAGCCGTTAAGGCTAATTAGTAAACCAACCCGAAAATCTTGGCCCCGAGTAGGAGATCTCTCCTACTAAGCCCTTTAAAAGGGCGTATCGGCTAAGTAGCGGTAGACACCGCTTTAAGGAAGAGTCTTCCTCTGTGCGCTAGCCGCACCGTGCGTATACGCACCGGCTACACAAAACCACTCACCATATCCAAAGAGCAAAACCACAACGCTTTATCCAAATATTCGAGTAGATCAGAGATCAGGGGCATCGGGTATACCATCAAACGCGTGAGTTGATTCACCGCGCGATAGTCGATACATAAGCGAATATCAACCCCATTCTTCTTCACTATTATCACTATAGGTGATGCCCGGGGGACGTAAAAGTCTGGATGATCTTCGTGGCCAATAGCCCCTTGATCAAGGCCGATAACTTCTAGCGAAATTGCGGAGCCACCTTTCGACACTTTTGTGCGATCGGGCGCGCATTGCCTACATCGATATCACAAACAACTCCACGTGCAGCAGGAGGTATTTCCCGATCAACAGATGTTTCTTCGCCCTAATTATATCGCGAAGCTGATCAATTTCCTCTGCTGTGTTAATCAATCGGTCACCTACTTGGAGGTCATCCTTGGTCACTTCTTCGGTACTTGCGGACACATGAGGAAACATAGCAAGCTGCTTCTCCAATTCTTCCACATACAAATCTCCGCCTTCATGGTAGCAAACTTGATAATCGATAGGAATTACACCAAATGCACTACGATCGGCTGAGATAGGGTGATCGCGCTTTTCTTGAATAAACGTATCTCTTGCAGTAGGTTGTTCAACTTCGTGATTCAGTGTCGGACCTTTCACTCCCGGATCCTGATCGCACCGCTCTTGCACTTCTTGCACCTTTTGTGACCCTCCGATTACTAATGCCAAAGATGTGACAATCGGGTCTTTAGGCGTACTAAAATACTTCGATGAGTAGTATACTCCTTCTTCTCGACTAGGGGACCTTGATCGACACTTTCTTGATCGTCATATACAGAGTCGTTAGACGCTTGATACGCGAGATTTTGCCACTCCTTGTAACGATTAGACCCTATCGAAACAAATCCCGGGCGACGGGGCACATCATCTTTGTTCATCCAGATACCTAAAATCGTATCATCTTGCACGATGATCGGATGATCAACGACGTTCGCAACACGCAGATATCGTAAATTACCCACGCCCCTAGTGATAGTGAGGACCCAATCTTTTCAACGAGCAATCCACAACTTCCGAGAACTCTGATCACGAATCCGAACCTCAGCAGATCGACCTACTGGGATCTGTTCGTGCTGATCAAGTTTCATGTAATTTCCACTCGATCCATACAGCTGTCGGCGGCCTTCTAATGGGATGATCACCTCATCAGGCAAACTTAGTGCACCGTGGGAGATGTCTAATCGAACACCAGCTGGTATCATAAAATCCATACCCAATATAGCATCTTGACCGACAAGTTTGCCCACCCATGCATGGAAATAATAAACCAACGAGCCTGCTAACGCAATCTTGATTTTAGCGCGCCCTTCCGTGAGGTATGCACTTTCTCCAATGCCGACACATTCTTGAGTTTGACTCGTGTCGATCTGACTACTCACCTTACGAGCAAAGGTTGAGTCGATGATCGACATTTCGGCACCAGAATCAAATAATAACGTGGCACGTTCGTTATTAATTTTACCGCTCGCCTTGGATTGTTTAAACCATTTCTTTGGTGAGTGGTACTTCCAATATCCACGTGATTCAGCCGGAAGTAGATCAACTTCCATGATCACCGGTGACCGAGAAAGCTCATCAATACGGAAATTTGCCAAACGTGGTAAAACAGGCTGATCACATTTTTTATTATCTTTTTCTTCTGCTTGATCAACCCGCTTCTTATCCACATATGCAAAAATACACACACCAGAACGCCGTCTCGTACCAGATTCCAACCTGGCGAGCGTCCTAGTTTAACAAGTCTTCAGCTTCCTTGGGCAATATTCCCGCATGCTTGGTAGGGTTGTACCACTGGAGAAAACGATTGTAGAATTCCTCCATAGGGCACTTGCCCGCATCGTGAACTTCGCCGCATGCTCGGCAGACGTACAAGCATTGATCGGTCGGATGTCCCTTCTTGCCATACTTCAGAGAGGTCAGGCGCTTCCAGCAACGTAAATTATCGTGCCTCATCGATACACAGTGACTGCACTTCTTTATCGCCCCTTGGTCAACTGCACTTGAATCACTTCGTTGGCCCGATTGGGGCGCACCAGGTTGATCATGCGCCCCTGGTTGATCGCGCATAGCAGCAATCATGTAACGGCGCTGATCACCATCACTCCCACATTCGTCGGCACTTGATTCCTCACTCCCAGACGTCACTTGATCGCACGAACTGCTTTGGGCTTCCGCGCCGGGGCAGGTGCCCGATCATCGCCGAATTTATGGCGGAATCCGCTGGTACCTACCGCCACTGTTGTCTGGCACCACTTATTGCGTGCATACGCCCACAGCGTCTCTTACAAATCCGTGGCATTATCTAACCGCAGAAGTGCCAGTTGATCAGAGAGTTCGCGATTGGCCAATGTGTCCAGAAAATGTTGCACATGCTCGGGTAAGATGGTAGACGATCCCTCCCTGATCGGCAACTTGGATCGCAGTCCCGCCACATTCAACCGGTGCAGATACTCAATGGGAGTTTCATCTGATCGCTGTTGCGTGTAATAATACTGGCGGGATGCCGATTGACCACTTCCAAAGTATTGAATTTCAAACTCATCCACGATACTTTTCCAACTTGATCGAGTATATCTACTCAGTGGCGATGCCAATTTCGCGCTTGCCCTTGTAGCAGATCGCCCAGGATCAAACACTTTTCATGATCAGAAGCTGGATCACTCATAAATGCCAACTTGGGGCGACTAATCCAATTCCGCGCTTGATCTTCATCTCCTTCCTTTCCCGAAAATTATTTCAGATCACTGATCGCAGACATCCGGATTCTGGGAATCGGCTGTTGATCAGGCATTCCAGTATAGGCGGACGCAACTGTGGCTCGTCGAAGCAGTGTGATCGGCTCGTCTGGATCGACGTAATCACGTTGGGATCGTTGATCATGGAGCGAATATACGGATTCCACGTCGACATCATTAACCGTCGACGATCTTCCTGGATTTGACTGACGATCATGAATTGAATGTACTGACTCCAAATCGACATCTTTGATCGACGCAGCTCTTCCTGGCCTAGGTGATAACTCTTCGCGTGAACCACTCTAGGTGTCGATTTGCTTCTTTCCTCTACCAGGAACCGTTCCATAGCCTTGTCAAAAAATGTCTGCAGCTGTGGACCTTGCGATGCTTGATCACCTTCTACCTTGATCAACTGAGATTCCTTCTTGATAACCGAGAACTTGGATTCATCTTTCTGGCACACTACCATCCTGGTGATCTTGGGCTCTATGCTTCCGGCACTGCTCGACTCCACTTCAGGCTCATCGCCTTCGGAAGGGGCAGATTCGTAACAGGATGATCCCGTGTGTTCTTCCACTTTGATCGACTGGCCCGATTCAATTTTGGGCGGATAACTGGGGGGCTCCTCCATAGTAGATCGACCCACGATAGGTACCACCAACTCGTATAGTCGATCTGTAGCGGTCCTGATATCTCGTAGGTCCTGATCGAACATTTCTTCAGCATCGTAGGCGCCTGTCGACAGACGAGCTTGCTTGATCAGGCGTATTAGCCCTAACACCAGCCGAAGCTTGTCATTCCAATTCGTCACTGGTCGATCGACCGGTCCTTTCAGTTCTCCGCTGATCGTGACCCCGAGGAGGTTCGTGATCGCGTTCGTCAATAAGGAATCCTCCAATTCTCCTTTGTAAACCTTTCCGTAAAATGTTTTCACCAGATCCAATTCCGTTGGCGGTGTACTTGATCGACTTTTGTCGCTCTCCGACCCAGGTTCCTTTAGCAACGCCTTCGGTTGGTCGGTCTGTGTAATACTTCACCATCGGATCCCAAACCGGATCCTTATACACACATACATTTGGCGGATCATAACTTGCATTATGATCCGCATGGGCTCCCGAAGGAGCTCGGTAGGTGGTTGAGGCTTCTCCTCCTTTATCTCATCAAGATACCTCCCCAGGTCCTGATGATCAGCATTTCCTTTCTTTTTCAGACATGGCGACGGTGAACTGCCTTCCTTCGTCACAACCACCTCCTCCTTTTCACTTTTATCTTCACTTCTGATTCCGCTTCCGTTTTCACGTCCGCATCAGCGCCATCTTGCGTAGAATCGCGGTGATGTCCCTGGGTCGAATCCGGGCACACGCACCATTGTGGTGGAGCGGCTGATCAAAGTTTTTGAAGCTTGATCAGGCGTTACCACGACTCCCGGACTGCCTACTAACGAAGGGGGTCCTCCGGTTGTCTTGTGACTGCTTGTGTTCCTGCTCACCTTGTCTACCCGACGGCTTGGGCGTGGGTCGCTCTCCAGGTGGCGGGGATGTTGTAGCCGGTGCGTACACGCACGGTGCGGCTAGCGCATAGAGGAAAACTTTCCTTAAGCGGCGATGTGCCGCTACTTAGCCGATACGCCCTTGTAAAAGGGTTTAGTAAGAAAGTTCTCTCTTACTCGGGGCCAAGATTTTCCTTGGTTTACTTGTTAGAATAAACTAACGCCTTGAAACAAGGCTTCCCTTAGAAAAGGAGTATGCTAAAGGAGGTATTCCTTTAGGCTACAAACACTCACAGCACGCGCGACCGGTCGAGGTCGTGCGTCTATCTGGATTAGTGTTATTTGCAAACTGAATAAATATTTAATATGTAATTAGCCTAAATTAATTTAAACTAATGTAAACTATATGCAATACTAAGTAGAACTTACTAAATTCGTACCTAGCCAAAATCTAATGTACACCACCTGTGTTCTAACACGTGGCAGGCTGCCACGCCTCCACCAAGGGCTCCTTCCCTGATTGGTTAAAATAACCAATAGGACCAAACCTTTCGGACCGGTAAATACTGAACCCAACTGTAGTGTACCTACGTACACAACATAACTGAATGTAACCAGAATGTAACCCTGTTACATCCTCCCCCATCAAGACTATTGCTTACGCATTAAATCAATTATAGTTGGAGAGCTCCAACTGCCAGAACTTCTGGCTAACCATGAACACCTTTGTTGGTGCTGCGGATTCTCCGCAAGAAGAGGAGGTAGACTATTCCGATAATTCGGAGGTGGATGCCCTTTGGGGATATCTCCCCAAAGGCCGACCGCTCCGACAACTCCGAACGGCGATTTCGGGAGCCCAATCCGTTCCTCACACGTGGAGAAAATTCACTAGCTAGTGCGCCACCCCTACCAATGTCGGATGGATCGCCGAAGGCGATCATCACCAATGAGTTGGATGCGGCTCAAGAAGCTTAACTTGCCGCACAGGCAGCTAGGCTGCGTTACGCGCCCCCAAACGCCCGCCACGGGCGGCATATAATTTTGAGGGTCCTCGTGACCACCCAAAATGGGCTAGGACCATGGTAAGGGATAGTTTAGCATTCTTTCCCCCTGGCTCTGCGGCTGAACAGCCGTATCAATACGAACACCGGAAGAAACCCCGGGAACAACTGCTCGCGCAGAAGCAGTTCACTAGCGTCTCATACCGAGAGCGCCTCGACAGACAGGCACAGGGTGCCCCTGTTGAGAACCTCCACGAGGTTCCTATCATTCTTTCTCCGGCAGAAAGTGTCGTAGATGCAGAAAAGAAGTTCCGCACTTGGGAGGAAGGGGAGAAACTCCTCCCTAGCTTTACTCATCTGCACGACAGCTATTCCCACCGTGACGTTTGGGTGGAGAGGGCGTTGTGCATGGCGTTTGCCCGAACTAAAGCGAGGGGGCGATTACGTTCCCCTTATCGCACGCGCTATGCCAGCGCTCCTACCCCCAACGCTGTGCCAGAGGCCAGTGTGAGCACCACATCTGCGTCTGGCGGACTCCCAACTACTGGGAGTGACGGGGCTTCTCGAGCCCCTTTGGTCGTCGACCCGCAGCGGGATTCTTTCGCTCGAAAGCGTAAACGTCGTCACGGCAATCCTGCCTCAGGAGAGTCTCGGACTCCCACGAACTCTGTGGGTGTGGATAACCTTTCCACTTCACCAGATACTGGCTTTGCCCCCGATGATGGCGTCGCGCCATTAGACGCTTTACATGATAATGTGTAGTACCCTCCGTATCGAGAATTGGAGGAGGAGGTCGCGCGATTGCGACGTGAGATCGCGAGCGCTGTGATTGGCACACCCATCGCATCCATGATGTCCACGAGGGACTCTGCGATGAGTGGGATGCCATTGAACGCTTCGAGAAGCGGCTTGGCTCTCTCGAGACAACCGTTGCAGAGCTTCGTGGTCGAATTTTTGAACTGTCGGATTTCCTCCGCCCTGCCGTGTCTTACGGCTCTTATGGCTACACGCCTTTCCAACCCCCTCCAAGAGGGGACTAGCCTCCGGGTCCTGGTATGGCTTAAGCATACCTACATAGAAGGTTGGATGCGTAAGCATCGCCTTAGGAATATCCAAGGTGTACGCCAAGCCCTTTCGGGATAGCACCTTGAAAGGCCCCACAAACCTGGGGCGAAGTTTGTTCCGTAACACGTTGGAAACTGCATATGTAGGAAGATTTTTAGCGTTTAATAAAACAATTTCTCCTACTTTATACGCCTTTCCGTTACGCCGACCCTTGCGGTCGGCCTGTTCCTTTTGCTTGTCTTGGATTTACGTCATGGCATCGCAAACGTGTCGTAAGACACTAAGGCGCGTCGATAAAAACTTATCAATGTGCTTGCGCACAGCTACAAGGCTGACATCAGGGAATCCTCCCCCCTCAATCCCTGGGCCACACACACGTGGCGTCAACGGAACCCTCGGATTCACTAATACGTTCACGTAAAACGGGGTAAACCCCGTAGATGCATGGACCGAATTGTTTATAGCAAATTCGGCCATCGGAAGCATCTCACTCCAATTCTTTGGAGAATCCGGACATAAACTCCGGAGAATATCCTCAACAACGCGATTAACGCGTTCCGTCTGACCGTCCGTCTGCGGATGATCCGCAGTGGACATGAGGAGCTTGGTGTCCAGAACCTTTAACAACGCTCCCCAGAATTGTCCCGTAAAACGGGGATCCTGATCCGACACAACGGAATCGGGTAGACCATGCTGTCGAAAGAAACGGTCTAGGAACACTTTTGCTGTTCCTTGTCCATCTATGGACTCTGGCACCGCCACCAGGTGATCCATCTTGCTCAAACGGTCTACAAAGACCAATATGCCGGTGTTCCCGGCCTTATCTTTCGGAAAACCGAAGATAAAATCCATGCTAATGGATTTCCAACACTCCGTTGGAACCTATAAGCTCGCCAAAGGCGCAGCTGAACTTGCAGAGGGCTTAACCCTCTGACACGTCTCACAGGTGCGTATATACGCACCGACCCACTTATACATGTTGGGCCACCAATACAAAGCGCTTAAAGCGCTGTAGGTCTAATCCAACCTAAATGAAGCCCGGTAGGGGCGTCATGTTCTTCAAAGAGGACTCTGTACTTCGATTTCTCATCATGAGGAACAACCACCCGCATAGTGTCCTCCGCACTCGTGCTATAATATAGCAAACCGTCACTATACATGTAACGGTGTAACCGAGAGCATACCTCGACTTGCAGGGTAGGCTCAGATGATCCAAGTCCCTTTCCACCCAACGCGCTGATAGGCGCCGTACATTGTGGGTCTTTATCATACGCCTGGGGATGAGATCCACCACAGACGAGGTGATAAATGTCGCGTGAGCGAGCTCGTAATCGGGACGACGCTACAACGCGTCTGCAAGCACGTTTTGCTTGTCAGGTTTATACTTAACCTCAAAGTTATACTCCGCAAAGAAGGAGAGCCAACGGGCCATCCGTTGGGAGAGATGAGGCGACTTCGTCGCTGTCCGTAAGGACGCGTGGTCAGTATAAACCACGAACGTCTTTGAGCCGAGTAGGTGAACCCTACATTTGACAAGGGAATACTTCATAGCAAGTACTCCTTGTCATGAACGGGATAATTCCTTTCCGCAGCTTTAAGCTGACTCGACTCAAAATCAAACACGCGTTCCGTTCCTGCATCATCTGCTTGTAACAAAAGTGTGCTGGAGTCAAGTTCAAAATCGAACACCGTAGTGTATAGTGTCGATAACCTGACCAACATCGTGCCCAGCCTTTCAACTGACGGGGGGGGGGGTACCCCGCGAACCTTCGCCTACGATCCAATCTGATCGTCCGCTGCTAGCAGACGACCGATCATCAGTGTGGTGGAGTCAAGTTCGAAATCCAATACATTTGTATCGACAACCTGACCACCACCATCGTGCCCAGTCTTCCAACTTACGGGGGGGGTACCCCGCGGACCTCCATTCGAAATTTGGTCCGATCATCCGCTGATGGCAGACGACCGGTCACCATCCATAGACACTTGGTCCGATTCACTTAAGTTCATCTCACCTTGTGTACCCGATGGAATGGGCTAGTTACACACTCGGTGGATCGGGATCGCAGATCGATCTGATTCGGTCTTGAATATGAGACCGTGCTGGCTAGGTGTACCTAGGGCGGAACTCTTCAACCCAGGTACTTACAGACCAGAAACACTTCCGAAAGATAAATTCCAATAGGTCGATCGTCCAAACGATCTAGACCTGACCAATACAAATTAATAGAGGGTAGACCCATCAACCGGTCTAGCCCCTGAACAATATGAGAGAAGACCAAAACCGGTCTAAACTCCAACCAATGTTACAATGAGCCAATATTTCCACGTAAAGACCCAATATGCCCGTGAAACTCCACAAACGATATCTCCACGTAAAGACCAATCTAGTGAATAGCACGTTCCAAACGTACTTGGTCCAAAGTGTTGAGATCGCCAATCGTACTCCCGTCGAGGGACTTCCGGTGACCAAAGTGCGCGTGCGGCGCGTCCAGACCGGGTATAATAGGCGAGAGGGGATAATTCAACCCTCTGCCCCCAAACACTCCGCGGCGGGCGGAGGCGACTAGTGTACGTGAAAAGAAGAACGGCGACCCCTTGCTGCGGTGTAGACCAAGACCAGAAGAGATTTTTGCCACTTATTCCTAGACCAAAAACCTTTACTGGGAAAAACCGTAACCGAAAGACTTCTACTTGGAAACATCACAACTAACCAATAATACTACCTCCCTATGGTCCCTAATGTACCCACACAAAATCATGTAAAATACACAATGTCAGGTGACTCACCCAAGACCGGCGTTCTTGATACTCCTGGAATCTGATAGGCTAAAAAGCCCCCTTGTTTAGACCAATGGGAAACTCGACCAACTGCCTTGACCAAAAGTGACCAAATTTGTGGTACACTTCACCACAGCCGCCCCTGAGTCCGACCGTGTCGCACAACGATATCGGTCTGACTCACCCATTACTCGACCAACTGGACCTTGGTCACTCACACTTCTTCCCCATGGATCAAACATCTGCGACACCTGCGTCAGGTACTGCATTTACTGCACTTGATCTTCTTATGCTTCCCTTTGACGCTTGTTCTTGCAGAAACTCTATGCGCCGAGTCGCCCACCTTGCTTCGCCTGCCGGTCGGCTCGGTCTGACAGCCCACGTAACTCTCGTGCACTTCAAACATCGGAAGGGCGTCAGACTGAAGCCGACGCAGATGCAGGATATGCTTGCAGAAAACATGCGTCTCAGGACCCAGGTGGCCCACCAGGCAACACGAGGTGCGCATCTTTGGTCTTCGTCTTGTACTTGTCTTGACCCTCGTTTGTCTTCAGCTCTCATCCCTCCCAGCGTCGTCAAGGCAATAGGTGCCTTGCTTGATGCCGATAGGCAGTCCGACGATCATGTTGACGAGCTCCGACCAATTCTAGAGGAGCTGGTAAGCGCGCGTCATTAGCTGTCCCGTCTGGAGGCTCATCAGTCCCATCTCCGGGATCAACTTGCACTTGTTCGCCGGCAGCAGCTGGACGGACAGTTTGACGCGACCTCACTGCGCATGCAAGGCGACGACTTCGCGCGACGCATTGCCGAGCTTCAGATTTCAATTCAAGACCAGACCGGGAAGGTCCGGTCTTGTCAAGACAAGTCATACGCTTGGACGCTAGAGTCGGGTCGTCGTCAGGTGGCACTAGACCAGTGCCGCCAACGCTTGATGAACTTGCTGCATCCGTGTTCGGCTGCTTCCTCCAGCAGATTGGTCTGCGTCGGCAACCTTAGTCGCCTCGGAGCAAGACCAAGACCGCTTGCAGCAGGACCAAGACCGACATCGTTCATTGGCTGATATTCAGCAGCCCGAAATTGCACAAAAATCGAAGAAGCGCGCGGACGCGCCGGGTAGCTCGAGGGCGCGGGGCACTGCGCGCGGACCCAGACTCGAAGGGAAGCGTGCAGTGCCTCATAAGCAAGCCAAGACACAGGCGCTTCTTATGGACTCGGACTCGGACACGGACGAAATCTACAGCCCCTCGGAAAGTCGAGCGCCCTCGCGCCGTACTACAAGTCGCATCCAGCACACAGGGGTCTCGTCTTAGGAGGACTCCAGCGAAGGGTCCGGCGATTCCGAGTTCATGATCCCCATCCAGTCCAAATCACAAACGAATTTGCGTGACAATTTCGTCCAAGTGGCGTCGACATTGGGGTGAAAGCAGAAGACCGGTCTGCCAAGTGACGCTGCACCAGTATCGACATCAGCGAAGCCGGCGCCTACGGTTCTCCCCTGGACATCCGAGCTTCACAAGTACGCTTTACTGAAGAACATGGCGGTTGACACCAGCTCCCTTCCGCCGCGGACGTTTGAAGTCACTTTGCCGTGGTCGTCGGGGAAAATCGGCTGTCTGCGCCGTTCTACCCTGACCAAGCAGCTTCTGGACCGGTCTTTCTCTCGCCCGGACCCCTGGCTTTTCCACCGGCCAAGAAAACCCCTGCCGCGTCTGCATGGAGGGCGGACTTGATTACGTCGGCGCAGATCTCCCGCCTATACGGCGATGAACCATGGAAATTTTTCGAACACCCCAAGCTAGGACTTGTGTTCCACTTGACTCCGTGGATCGGCACTTTGCTAGGCCGGGTGAAGAATTTCAACAAGATCCACGGCCAAGAAATTTGGGAAGCGTCCCACTACTTGATGCTTCCCCCCGACCGGGTGCGACAAGATCCGGGCCTGGCGACGTTCCAGAGCAAGCGCAAGCGACGTCGAATTCGGGCGGGCGAGGCTTGGCAGTCCCTGTGCCAGTACATTTTGGACGGGATGCGATCCCGCGAGTGTGACGTCGACGTGTTCTTGTACCCGGTGTTCCTCCACATGCCGAGGCGTCGCGTTGAGAAGACGAGACTGCTGGCAGACGACGGTATATGGTACCCCGGTCTTGATTGCGCTGAGCCGGTCGCGGACCTCAAGGATGCTTTGGTCCAGCTTTACCGGAAGGACCCCTGGCGTAACCAGTTTCAGGAGTAAGTGGAAAATCATCCGTCGATGGTCATCGGCCGTCTGTGGGGTGATAGCAAGTGAAGTAGCAGGTAGTCGACCAGATAACTCGCAATACATGTCATCATTTCTTCTTCATATGTCTGATCGTCAAATCACTTGAACTAATTTTACCACTCTCTCCATAGTTGCACCGAACACGTTATAGTAAACAGTTCCACCTCCATCACGAAAAATAGTCATCACATTCGTCATTCCGCTACTCCAATTCGTAACATTTCATCACAATTTCACATCAACTCCGGACCTTCCACATCTTCACACCGGTCTAGACCTACCGACGCTACTGCGTGTCTTGGTCTTGGTCTTCATGAGTCTGCATCACTGCGAAGCGATTACGACTGACTCGTTCTCGTTCGAACTCTCGTAGAAGAGCCCCACAATTCAAATCGAGCTCGTCGACCCAAGATGATTCATCATGGTCCTTCCATCGGACCAGGTACTCTCGGTGAGCCTGGTCTTCTTGGTCGACCGAACATCTAAGACATTCTCCACTTCAAACTCGTCTTCCTCTAATGGTCGTTCCCAACTGTCCTCCGACAGTAATGCTTCATCGAAATCAAATCTTTTTTCTTCGTCTACCAGACAGGGAGTTTTGGGTCGATCAGGAAATTCTCGTACCAGCTTCAACTTGAACACATGCACGATCGGGAAGACCTTGTAATCTGTACCAGTTATTACTAGACGGGCAGCGTGCTCACCGATCAGCTCAGCAACACGGAAAGGGCCGTGCCACATGTAAGCCAGATTCTTCGCATAGCCCTCTTTCACTCGGTCTAGGTATAGCCATACCCTCGCCCCTGGTTCTATACCGTGGGGTCGGACCTGGTCATTGGTCCGGTCTGCCCGGTCTCGTGTGGCCTGACGCAGCTTTTCGTTGAAAACTTCTTTTGCATGCTGGTAGTGTTTCTGGACCTGCATGCGCCAGCGTCGAGCATCGCGATCGCGGGTCCGGGTGCAACCGATAGGTATCGCAGCTTCCACTGTCGACCGAGGGTCCCATCCATATGTCAGATAAAAAGGCGTTTCTCCTCGGACCCGGTCGGTCGACGAGTTGAGTGCAAACACCAGCCTTTCTGCATACTTGTCCCAATCTCGCTGGTCTGGGTCAGCAACGTACATCTTGATCGCCCTCGTTATGGTCTGCACCATGCGTTCCACCGATCCATTTGCTTGCGGACGATATGCCATCGTCGCACTCTGTTTCTGGCCCAGAATGTTATTGAACGACCGGAACACCTCGGCCATAAAACCGGGTTCCCGATCGTTCCTAATGACCTCGCTGGCGCCGAATCTTCGGAACACACATTCTTCGTAGTTCTGGGCGATCTGCTCCGCAAACCGAGATGCACTTGCCTTCGCAATAACTAGACCAGTGAACAGGTCTACCCAGATCAGCAGCTCAGTGTTGCCGCGCGTCGATCTAGGCAGTGACGGTATGTGGTCCATCGCTATGACCTGGAAAGGGTAGGTAGCTTCGATATTTCCGGGCGATCGCCCCTTGATTACCGGTCTACCCTTTCCGGTCTCGCAATCCGTGCAACAGCCCACATATTTCTGCACACTGCGGAAAAGACCTCTCCAGTGGAAGTGGGACCTGATCTTGTGATAGGTCCTTCCTATGCCCTGATGTCCCCCTTCTAGACTCACGTGATAGTTATGAAGTACATCCGGCTGCAGCAACTCGGGGATCACCTGTTTCTGCAGTCGGTCCCGGTCTGCACTGTCTTGGTCGGCATCGCGGCAGTAATACAATAATCCATTATCATACACTTCGTAGCTATCCGCGATCTTGATGCACTCTTTCGCTTGATCGTTCGTCAACTTGGACAGTTCACCACGCAGGTAGGTGTTCAGGTTGACAATCCACTCTTCTTCGTCCTGCGCCTTGAGGATCCGTTCCATCCTTAACTGTTGCACTGAATATTCGTTCAAACTTTCCTTCGGGAACGGTCGGCGAGAATTCTGAGCTTTCGATCTAGTCGCGACCATCACATGCACCTGTACTGGGGCGTTCTTGGATCCGATCACCTCTGGGAGCCTGTTTATATTCACCAATTCATCCAGAACGGCCTTCTCGGTGATTGTATCCCCGGTATGGTCTTGCATGGCCTTGGTCTCGAGGTAGTCGGCGCTTCTGTTCCAGTCCCGTTTCACGTGCAATAGCTCGTGGTTGGGGTGGTCCTTCAATGCCTTCATTACTCGATCATTTGGCGTCCTTAGTCGTGGAGCCTTGCAGTCGATCTCTCCGGTGATCTGCCTGATCACTAGGTTGGAGTCACTACATATGATGACTCGCCCCTTCTCTTGCGACGACAGCAGGTCCAGACATAGAAGTAGACCTCGGTACTCCGCCTCGTTAACAGAAATATCCGGCGTGAAATCGGCAGCGGCTGCAACTATAGACCATTGTGGCAACTTCTACAATATGGCACTATAGGCACCGACCTTCTTCTTCACGCTTGCCGATCCGTCAAAACTTAAGACTAAGATCTCTTCATCATGGTCGACGGTCGATGGCGGTTTCGAAACCGACTGCCGAGGTTGCTTCCTCGGGGCAATCGCTATCGATGCATCGTCCACTTCAGACCAAGGGGTGATACTGGCAGCTAATGTGCCCAATATCTCTTCCTCGCCCCCGGTGCACTTAACGACCTCGAGGGTCCACTGCGACAAGACCGCCGACCATCTGCCTAGACGTCCGTCCACCCCATTGGCTGATAATAGCCAGGCCAAAGTAGACCGTCTTGACAGGACCTTTATAGGTCGGCCGACCAGAAGGTTGTAACACACATCCAGAATTCGTAGCAACGCCAGAATTTCTTTCTCGACAATTCCATAGTTCACTTCATTTGTTTTTAGCGTCCGGCTCGTAAACGTGACTGGATGATACACACCATCGTGATCTTGCACTAAAGTGGCCGAGATAGCCCACTTACTGGCATATACAATAATGGTCGGCACTTTTTCGGGAGAGGAATGCTTGAGAATTGGTGCCGTCGCCATCTTAACCTTCAACATACCAAAGGCAAACTGTGCACGCTTCATATGATCTTCTGCCTCCACTTGCGGACAAACTGCAGCAAGACCAGAGTCGGCGCCCTCCTGTAAAGTTGCCCATCTCCTTCGCGCAACATATGATAGTCAACTTCCCGGAGCTCGTACAGCACAGCCGCGTAGATAGCAAAGTCTTCAATGAATCGGCTATAATAATTCAAGCTTCCCAGGAATGACTGCATTTGCCTTCAGCGATCTGAGGAACGGGAGGTTACTCAGCGAATCCAGGTCCTTGGGATTAGCCTCTAGACCATTGTTCGAGACCATATGGCCTAAAAATGCGACCTTGGACATACCCCCCAAACTTTTCACGGCACTGATAGACAGGTTCCAGTGGTCGCATGTCTCCAACAATCGTTCAACCTTCTCGCACAGATCGTTCCATGACGAGGCAGGTATCAGAATGTCGTCGATGTACGACCGCCTCCCTAGAACGGACGGTCCTCTTTCCCGATCGGGCTCACCCTCTCTAAACACATCATAATTTTCAACAGGGTCCCGATCGGTCTTGATCTTGAAGTGTCCGTACAATGCGTTGTCTATCAGCCTTTGATAGATCTGGGGCGCGTTCTTCAGACCGAACGGCATACGATTCCACTCGAAAAGACCAAACGGCGTCACAAATGCGGAAATCTCACGGGCTCGACCAGTCATCGAGACCACCCAAAATCCACTTGCCATGTCCAGCGAACAATACCACAAGGTCTTGTCCAGGTCTTCCAACAAATCATTAATCAGCGGCATCGGGTACACCATGAGTTTAGTTAACCGATTTACCAGCCGATAGTCGATGCACAACCTAATGTCGACGCCGTTCTTCTTGATAACAATTACGATCGGCGAGGCCCATGGCGAGGTCGACGGTCTAATAATCTTGGTAGCCAACAGTCCTTTGATAAGATCAGAAAGCTTTTCACGGTACTGTGGCGCCACGCGTCGACATCGCTGGGCAATCGGCTTGGCATCTCCAACGTCAATATCGCAAATCGCACCACGGGCTGCAGGTGGAAAGGCGTTGCCCTTTCCGATCAGCAGATGTATTTTCTTCCATATGATATTCTTCAACTGCTCGATCTGGTCTGGACTGTTAAGGTCTTGATCACCCACTTGTAAATCATCCATTGTAACTTCGGGAGAGTCTACAGACGTTTCAGGGAGGACTGCCATTTGGATTTCCAGCTCCTGAATGTACTGTTCCCCGCCTTCATGTATACAGACTTGTTCATCTTCTGGGGTGATATCACCTAGACCATCTGGACCGGCTGAACGCCCCTGGTCTTGATCTACGGGCTGTCCTTCACTGATATCGGTCTGATTAGGAACACCGTCCTGGTCCGATCTAGCAACTTCATGTTCCCCTTCTTCCGTTTCTTGCTCCGCTGTCGCCTGGTCTTGTTCTGACACCACGTTGACTAACCTTGGCTCGTCTACTTGATGGTCCACCGTTCCTGGTGACTGCGGCGCCTTTCTTCGGATTAACATCTTTTTGGGGGTGACATAACTTGGTCTTTCCACTAAAGGTGAGGTATCCTCTTCCACCGACCCATCATCGCTGATAAGATCGGTGGTCGATTGGTACGCCAGGTTTTGCCACTCGACATACCGCCTCGACCCAATCGAGACGAGCCCCATCTTCCTTGGTACCTTTCCTTCTGCTAACCACATGCCGACAATAGTGTTGTTATCCAGTGTCAGCGGCTTGTCACCGATATTGGTAACACAGACAAAATCACGTCGACCAGCACTCTTTACGAAGGTCGAGACCCACCTATCGCCCCTGGTCAACCATAACTTCCTCGAACGAAAACCTTTCTCGACCGGGGTATCGACAGACCGACCGACTGGGATAGTGAGGTCTTGGTCCCACCGGACCAGATCGCTGTACGAACCATACAGAGGTCTTCGATCAGCCAACTGGACCTGGACCTCATCCGGGAGTGTAAGCACTCCATGTGACAGTTCTAGGCGAATACCAGCTGGGACTATGAAATCCATACCTAGTAAAGCGTCCTGACCATCCAACTTGCCAACCCAAACGCTGAAAAAGTAGACCAGCGATCCCGACAGAGTAATTTTCACACGCGTTCTTCCTTCGGTCATATAAGAGTTTTCACCGATCCCGACGCATTCTTGTCTCTGGGTATCGTCTATACGACATCCGACCTTACGAGCAAAGGCGGAGTCGATTATCGAGACTTCAGCTCCAGAGTCGAACAACATCGTCGCTTTCTGGTTATTAATCTTGCCACAGGCTTTCGCCTGCTTGAACCATTTATCAGGCGCGTGATACTTCCAGTATCCGCGTGATTCTTCAGGCAGAAAGTCCAACTGCATAACCACCTTGGTCTGGGAGTACTCATCGGTCTTCAGACTGTAGACCGGATGGTCTCGGTCGACGCAATTTGGAATAGAACGTGTATTGTAGGTCTTATCCTCCTTGCCGACATATGTATAGATGTGAACCATAGAACGCTCGACTCGATCACGATTCCAACCTGGCGAGAGTTCTAGTTTAACATTTTTCCGCATCCGGCGGCAGCATCCCCGCGTGCTTGTCCGGCACGTACCACTTGCGCATCATGTTAAAAAAATTCTTCAATCTTGCAGTGGCAGGCCTCGTGGATATCTCCACATGACTTGCATACGAAGAGGCAGTGGTCCGTCGGGTGGACGCGTCTCTCGCACTTCTTGCACACCATCTTCTTCCAGCAGTTTGGACCGTCATGTTTGCTCGACCCACAGTGGTAGCACTTCTGACGAGGTCGGTCCGGATCGGACTTGCTTCCGTTCCTTCCCTTCCGGTCTACCTGGTCGGACTTCGACCTGGTCTTCGGGGCAGGTCCCGCAACATAGACGTAACGATACTGGTCTTCATCCGATGGCTCCTGGCTGGATTGACTTCCACTTTCCCCTTCCGATCCCGTGCTGTCTTCGGCTACGATCGCCTTGACCGCTCGGGTCGGTCTGGTCCAAGGTATCTTGACCGGATCGGTCTGGGTCTGGGTCTTGGATCGGTAGCGACCTGATCCACCAGCACTCTTCGTCCTCATGCTACGCGACTGCTGTAGCGTCCGTAGAGTCTGTTAAACTTCACCCGCGTTCCTAAGACGCAGCAGAGTAAGCTGGTCCGCCAGTTCTTGATCGTTCAGGGTACTAATGTAGTGACCCACATGTTCCAGAGCAGCACCGTTCGGCGGGTTATTCTCTTTAATTGTTATGCCGGCACGAAGTTCAGCCACGTTCAACCGATGCAAATACTCGATCGGTGTCTCGTCGCCCCGCTTCTGCATATGGTGATACTTGCGGGCACTCGAAAATCCGGAGTTACAATATTGCCCTTAAAACTCTGCACATATCTGGTCCCAGTCAGACCGGACATCCCGACCTAACTGTTGGATCCAGTTGGCAGCCGGTCCTTTCAACAAATCCTGTAGAATCAGTCAGACACCTTTTACTTTTCGGGGTCTGGTCTCGCAGGAACGCAGACTTGACCCGACCGAACCAAGACCGGGCCTGGTCTTCATCAGCATCCTTGCCAGGGATGTCCTTGAGGTCGGTCGTCGCGGCCATACGGATGCGCGGAATCGCAGCAGATCCAAAGTCGTAAGCAATACTGGAGGCTGGGTTAGCCTTGCGTGGCTTGCCAGCGCCTGTACCGTCTGACCCACAGTGGTCGTCAAGACCGCCGACCGACTCCATGTCACAGTCACTTGTTTTGCTTGGTCTACGCGGTCTGGCCGGTTGCGGCTTGCGCTTCCCTTTGCCGACTTGCTTATCACTTCGAGTGGGCTTGTCCACAGATGTTACCGATTCCATATCCACATCTCGGCAAACATTGGCACTTTGCTGGATAGACCGGTCTTGGACATGTGGGCGCAGAGGTGGTCTAACCCCGTCTTCCATGAAACGCTACATCATCGTCTCAAACATGGCTTGGACGTTAGCTGGAGTCATGGGCAACGTGTTGATACCCTCCTTTTGCGGAACTGAGACCTGTGGGGGTCGCTGGAGCCCCGACTGGCAAGCAGCCCTTTGCTGCCGCACGTCCTTTTTTTGTTCCGGCTGGGATGGTCCACCCCCATGGTCATCCGCTCGACACCGGTCTCCAACTCTGATGAGCTGTTAGAGGCCTGTGGAGACTGATAAACCGATTCGTCATCAGAACCAATGTCGACAAGCGCTGTGGAGGCTTCAGCGACCATCACTGCTGCGGTGGGAGTTGGGCGGCGAACCGTCCCCACCAGTGGGACCAAATCGTCGGGAAGGTCGACATCGACGATTTCAGCCTCCAAGTATCAAATTCAAATAGTTTTTGGACATCAGCGGGGTTCTTCATTTTAATGCCAACCTCCGCCAACATCGCCACCAAGTTTTCCACCAACAGTAACGGGCGATCACTCTGGACCGGCTCGGTAGTGGTACCGAGAAGACGGTCGGGGATCTGGAGGTTCAACACCCGAAAGACCACGTCAAAACGAACAAATCGTTTCAGCTCAAAAATGTAGTACATCTTGTTTAGGTCTTCTTCAGTGATGCCTCCATCTCCGACCTGCGACTTTTCTTCAAGGTCGTCTTTGTCGTCCGGCATTCCCAACCATTTCTTGGGAATCTTGGGGACCTTGGGGAGGTTGGTCTGATCGTTCTGATCAGCCTCCAAGTATTTTTCGTCTTTTAATTTTCCATAAACTTTTTTATGCACATACATAGGATCAGGACCAAGGTCCTGATCCTTTCCGGGACTATAGCAGGACTTGCTATAGTCCCGATCGGCTCCGGTGGGAGCCTTTTGGGGAGGAAAAAAATTATTAATCCTGATCTGGTCCACCACCAGGCCAGACCGGACATCGTCATCTTTATCGAGAAAGAAGATGTAAGGTGATAGCCTTTCCTTACGCCCTCTCCAGAACGATTTCAAATTCAAATCTTCAAATTCAATCTTTGATGACACCTCGCGGTGATCTCCACGATCACCAAGTGATCCGGGCACGCGCACCATTGTGGTGGAGTCAAGTTCGAAATCGAATATATTTGTATCGACAACCTGACCACCACCATCGTTCCCAGCCTTCCAACTTACGGGGAGGGGTACCCCGCGGACCTCCACTCGAAATCTGGTCCGATCGTCCGCTGCTGGCAGACGACCGGTCATCATCCAAAGGCACTTGGTCCGATTCACCTAAGTTCATCTCACCTTGTGTACCCGATGGAATGGGCTAGTTACACACTCGGTGGATCGGGATCGCAGATCGATCTGATTCGGTCTTGAATATGAGACCGTACTGGATAGGTGTACCTAGGGCGGAACTCTTCACCCCAGGTACGTACAGACCAGAAACACTTCCAAAAGATAAATTCCAATAGGTCGATCGTCCAAACGATCTAGACCTGACCAATACGAATTAATAGAGGGTAGACCAATCAACCGGTCTGGCCCCTGAACAATATGAGAGAAGACCAAAACCGGTCTAAACTCCAACCAATGTTACAATGAGCCAATATGTCCACGTAAAGACCCAATATGCCCGTGAAACTCCACAAACGATATCTCCACGTAAAGACAAATCTAGTGAATAGCACGTTCCAAACTTACTTGAGTTAAAGTGTCGAGATCGCCAAATCGTACTCCCGTCGAGGGACTTCCGGTGGCCAAAGTGCGCGTGCGGCGCGTCCAGACCGGGTATAATAGGCGAGAGGGGATAATTCAACCCTCTGCCCCCAAACACTCCGCGGCGGGCGGAGGCGACTAGTGTACGTGAAAAGAAGAACGGCGACCCCTTGCTGCGGTGTAGACCAAGACCAGAAGAGGTTTTGCCATTTATTCCTAGACCAAAAGACTTTTACTGGGAAAAACAGTAACAGAAAGACTCTTACTTGAAAAAATCGCAACTAACCAATAATACTACCTCCCTATGGTCCCTAATGTACCCACACAAAATTATGTAAAATACCCAATGTCAGGTGACTCACCCAAGACCGGCGTTCTTGATACTCCTTGAATCTAATAGGCTAAAAAGCCCCCTTGTTTAGACCAATGGGAAACTCGACCAACTGCCTTGACCAAAAGTGACCAAATTTGTGGTACATTTCACCACATCAGCATAGGACGTCTGGTCCGATTTCTGCGTCTCCATCTCACCTTGTGTACCCGATGGAATGGGCTGGTTACACACTTGGTGGATCGTCGCCGTGAATTGATGTGGGTCTTAAATGTGAGACCGTGCTGGGTAGTGTACCCCTGGGCGGAACTCTTCACCCTGGGTACGGGAAGACCAATTATACTCAAAGTAAGTATACTCCAACGGGCAGATCGCTTAACCAATCGTAGAGCCCAACCAATGCGAGAATAGAAGACCAATATTCCAATATCGAGGTCCAACGAGAACGTAACAAACTCCACGAACGATATCTCCACGTAACAATCCAAAAACTTGCTTACACGTTCCAAACGTTTGTGACTTGGGCTTGCGAAGCCGACCAATGCGTACTCCCGTAGAGGGACTTCCGGCGGGCCAGGTGCGTCTGTAACGCGTCCCGGTCGGGTATAATGAGCTAGAGGGGATTACTCAACCCTCTGCTCCCAAACACTCCGCGGCGTACAGAGGCGACCAACGTACTTAGCAAAGATGCTAACGACTTCCTTGTTGTGAGTTAAAGGGCAAAAAATAACAACTAACCAATCCTATCTCCCTACGGTCCCCAATACTTACAGACATGAAATATGAAGTACACGAAATATCATGTGACTTACCAAAATCTGTGTTCTTGACACTCCAAGCACACGATTGGCCCAAAATACTCCGTCCTTTCATCCAACCAGATCGATATGCCTTGAAAACTGGTACACTGGTACAAACTGGTCAACAATTTTCACTTGCACTTCACCACAGACGCCCCTGAGTCTGGTCGTAGCCGCGCAACGGTAGCGACCCGATCTCACCACAGCCCAGATATTCGAAGTAGCGGACTTCACCGATGGACAGATCTTCGCCAGGTATTTGTTCTTGTGAACCTGATCATCTTGTAACCTTTCTTGACGTTCGTTGCTGCAGGTGCCCTGTGTCCCCAATCGCCCCATGTCAATTCGCCTCCCAGATCGGCCCGATCTGACAGCCCTCACAACACTCCAGATTCCGACACACCGGATGAGAATCAGATCGGGGTCGATCAGCTCCGGAAAAAAGTACGGGAGGTTCAGTCGCAGTTGGACGTCAAGAATTCATCACTCCTGCAACTGCGGAAGGAGGTGGATACTTTAATCCCCATGTCAACGAAGTTGCAGGAGGTGATCGCCGAAAACCCGCATCTCCGGGTCCGATCGCCCAACAAACAACGCGAGGTAAGCTGATCGGTCGCTATCTTCGTCTTGGATCTGCTCTAACCTTCCTTCGCGTGTAGGTCGGCTGCCAACCGACATCGCCAAAGCGTTTGACGCCCTACTCGCGGTTGATCGGCAGTCCCATAACCACTGCGATCAGCTCCGACCGATCTTGGACGGGCTGATCGGCGCACGACATGATCTGTCTCATTTGGAGGCCTACAGGTCACACCTCCGGGAACAACTTGTGTGGGTCAACCGGCAGAGGTTGGAGGATCAGTGCGATCGGACTTTACTCCGCACCCAACAGGGTGACCTGGAAACGCAGATCGGCGAGTTGCAGGTCGTGTTCAAGGAACAGATCGAGAAGGTCGAGTCCTTCCAGAGCCTATCGGACGCCTGGAACCAGGAGTCAAACCGTCGTTGGGCGGCCGTAGATCGGTTCCACCAACAGTTGACTGACTTTCTGTACCGGCGTTCGGCTGCAGGCTCCAGCGTTGACCGATCTGCATCGGCCGCTCTGATCGATCTGCACCAAGATCGGAAGCTACGCAATTCATTGACCAAAAGTCAATATTCCAAAATCCCAAAAGTGTCCAAGAAGCGTAAGGACGCGTCAAAGGGCTCAAGGGCGCGGGACGTAACGCGCGACTTCGAACCTGAGGAGAAGCGAGCGGTGCCTCAAAAGAAAGCCAAGACACTGGCGCATTCTCCAAGCCCAAGATCAGACGCAGACGACACATCTATCACCGTCAAATCGCATGCGCCCTTACGCCCCCGCGCTGCTCACACCAAGCATATGGAGATCTCCTCCGGAGAGGACTCGGGGGACGAATCGGGAGATTCTGAGTTCTTGTTCATGTGGTGAAGCGGACCCAAGAATTTTGGTCGTTTCCGGTCAGCAGCAGACCGATCGGCTTATCGGCGATCGGATTGGTGGAAATCCAGGAGGCTTTTAAGCCGGTCATGTGCAAGGAGTGTCAAGAACACGGATTTGGGTAAGTCACATGAGATTGCGTGTACTACATATTTTCTGGTTGGTACATATTGGGGACTATAGGGGGTAGGTAGTTTTTATTTTGGGATTTGCCAAGTTTGGTTTTTGCTTCGGAAAGGTTTTGGTTTTAGCTTTGTCTAAGAAACCGTTGGACATCTAACTCAACCGGGGTCGTTTCGCCTTGCACGTCAGTCGCCTCTGCACGCCGCAGAGTGTTTTGGGAGCGGAGGGTCGAGTAATCCCCTCCAGCTCATTATACCCGACCGGGACGCGTCACAGACGCATTTGGCCCGCCGGAAGTCCCTCGACGGGAGTGCACTTTGGTCGACCTCTCAAGGTTAAGTTGCGCACGTTTGGAACGTGCTATTACGTCTATTGGATTATTTCGTGGAGATATCGTTCGTGTAGTGTGTCACGTTCTCATTTGGATCTCCCTATTGGATTATTTGACCCTATTGGATTACTGGAGTTTATCTCCCATATTGGAAGGGCTTTATGATCGGGTCAGCGATCTTCCCTTTGGAGCATACTAAATTCGAATATAACTGGTCTGCCCGTACCCAGGGTGAAGAGTTCCGCCCTGGGTACACTACCCAGCACGGTCTACCACATTTAGACCACAAGTCAATTCCCAGCACCGATCCACCGAGTGTGTTACCAGCCCAATCCATCGGGTACACAAGGTGAGACGCAGAACAAATCGGACCAGGCGTCCTTTGTTGATGATCGGTCGTCTGCCAACAGCGGACCATCCGATCGGATCGAAGGCGAAGGTTCGCGGTGTACCCCCCCCACCGTAAGTTGGAAGACCGGGCACGATGGTGGTCAGGTTATCGACACTACGGTGTTCGATTTTGAACTTGACTCCACCACAATGGTGCGCCTGCCCAGATCACTTGGTGATCGTGGATATCACCGCAGCGATATTCAGCAAAGAATTGATTACAACGAATTGAATGTGAAATCGTTCTGGAGAGGACATAAGGAACGGATATCGCCTTATCTTGACGTTGTCGATAAGGATGGCGATGTCCGATCTGGCCGAGTGGAGGACCAGATCGGGATTAATAAGTTTTTTCCTCACCATAAGAGTCCCACCGGAGCCGATCGGGACTATAGCAGGTCTTGCTATAGTTCCGGAAAGGATCAGGACTTTTGTCCTGATCCTATGCATTGAATGAATACTTTGACGAAAAGAAAAGTAAACGAAAACTACATGGAGGCTGATCGGAACGATCCAGACCACCCCCCCAAGGTTCCCAAGCAGAGGCTCATAATGCCGTCCGAGGAAGACGACTTGTTAGAGAAGTCGCAGGTCGGGGATGGGGTCATCAAAGAAGAAGACCTGACCAGTATGTACTACATCCACGAGTTGAAGCGATTTATTCGCGAAAACCAGGTCATGCGGATTATAGACCCCCAGATCCCCGATCGCCTTCTCGGACCCCCCACCGAGCCGATCCAAAGCGATCGGCAGTTGCTGTTAGTGAAGAACCTGCTGGAATCTCGTCAACGTGCAGAAACTATTGGAGGTTGGAGATGTCGATGTCGACCCTCCATGACCATTTGGTGCCGTTGGTGGGGGCGGTCCGCCGCCCAACCCCCACCGCGGCATTGAAGGTCGCCTAGACCACGGCAGCATACGACGATGTGTGCTCCGACGATAAGTCGTCGTATCAGTCTCCACCCGCCTCTAACAACTCATCGGAGTTGGAGGTCGGTGTCTAGCGGATGACCATGGGGTCGGACCAGACCCCATGGGAGCATAAAAGGACGAGCGGCAGCAAAGGGCTGCATGCCAGTCGGCGCCCCAGGAGCCCTACAGGCTGCAGTACCTCCAAAGGAGGACACCAACACGTTGCCCATGACCCAAGCCAACGTCCAAGCATAGTTGAAGCGATGATGGAGCGTTTCTTGGGAGATCGATACCGATCACCTCCGCGCCCACATGCCCAGGACCGATATGCCCGGCAAAACGTCAATATTTGACGGGATGTGGATATGGAGTCAGTGGCATCAGCGGATAATTCTATCCGAGGAGGAAACCAGTTGGAAAAGGAAGACGCAAGCCGCAACCAACCCAACCGCTCCGATCGAGAAAGAATAGCGATTACGACATGGAGTCGGTCGGCGATCCGGGTGACCACTATGGGTCAGAAGGTGCAGGGGAGGGCAGAACGCGTAAGGCTAACCTAGCCTCTACGAACGCATTTGATCCTGGATCTGCCGCGATTCCCCGTATTCGTATGGCTGCGACTACGGACCTCAAAGACTTTACTGGTAAGGACGCCGACGAAGAGCAAGCCAGGTCGTGGTTTGTTCGGGTCAAGTCTGCTTTCTTACGAGATCAGACACCAAAAAATTAACGGTGTCTGATCTTCAGGGATCTGCTGAAAGGACCGGCTGCGAACTGGATCCAACAGTTGGGTCGGGATGTCCGATCTGACTGGGATCTGCTATGTTCAGAATTTGAGGGGCAGTACTGCAACTCCGGATTTTTTACCGCCCGCAAGTATCACCATATGCAGAAGCGGGGCGACGAGACGCCGATCGAGTATTTGCACCGTCTGAACGTGGCTGCAATTCGCGCCGAGATAGTGATCAAGGAAGGCAACCCGCCTACCGGTGCCGCTATGGAGCACGTGGCTCACTATATCCGTACCCTTGATGACCAAGAGCTGGCAGATCAGCTTACTCTGCTGCTCCTAAAAGATGTGGGGAAGTGGAGAAGACGATGCGGACGCTGCAACACTCACGCAGCATGAGTGCGAAGGTCGCCGTTGGATCGGGTCGCTACAGATCTAAGACCCAGACCGATCCGGTGAAGAGGCCCCTGACCAGATCGGCCCGTGCTGTCAAGGCGATTGTGACTGAAGACAGCACCGGGTCGGAAGAGGAAGGTAGCGTCCTGTACAGTCAAGAGTTGGATGAGGACCAGTGTCGCCACGTTTTCATCACGTAACCTTCCCCAAGAACCAGATCGACGCCTAACCAGGCAGATCGGAAGGGCAGGAGTGGGAACAAGTCCGACCCGGACCGACCTCGCAAGAAGTGTTCTCACTGCGGGTCGAGCAAGAATGACGGTGGGGACTGCTGGAAGAAGTTAACATGCAAGAAGTGTGAAAGACGCGGCCACCCCACCGATCACCGCCTCTTCGTGTGCAAGTCATGTGGAGAGATCCACGAGGCCGGCCAGTGCAAGCTTGAAGAGTTTTTCAATCTGATGCGCAAATGGTATGTGCCGAATAACAACGCGGGGATGCTTCCACCGGACGTGGAAAAGATGTTAAACTAGAACTCTCGCCAGGTTGGAATCTGGATCGAGCCGAGCGGTCTACGTTTGGCATCTATGCATATGTCGGCAAGGATAGTAAAACCGACAATAAATGTTCTGTTCTCAATTGCGTCGATCGGGATCATCCGGTCTACAATCTCACGACCGATGAATATTCCCGATCGAAGGTGGTCATGCAGTTGGATCTGCTGCCTGGGGGGTCTCGCGGATACTGGAAGTATCATGCGCCCGACAAATGGTTTAAGCAGGCAAAAGCCTGTGGTAAGATCAACAACCAGAAAACGACGATGTTATTCGACTCTGGGTCAGAAGTCTCGATTATCGACTCCGCCTTTGCTCGTAAGGTCGGATGTCATATAGACGATACCCAGAGACAAGAATGCGTTGGAATTGGGGAAAATTCTTACATGACCGAAGGAAGGACACGCGTGAAGATCACCCTGTCGGGTTCGTTGGTTAACTTCTTCAGCGCTTGGGTTGGCAAGATGGCCGGTCCGGATGCCCTGTTAGTCATGGATTTTATGGTGCCGGCGGGTATTCGCCTTGATCTGTCTCTTGGAGTGCTTACACTCCCGGATGAAGTCCAGATTCAGTTATCTGGTCAGCGGCCCCTATACGGTTCGCATACCCATCGGTCAGGTGGGATCAAGATGTCACCATTCCAGTCGTCCAATCCGCTGACACCCCGGTCGATAAAGGTTTTCGATCAAGGAAGTTATGCGTGACCAGGGGCGACCGGTGGGTGCCGACCCTTCTGAAGAGCGCCGGCCGGTTTGATTACGTTCGACTCACAAATATCGGTGACAAGCCGCTTACTCCCGACAACAATACTATTGTTGGCATGTGGCTAGCGGAAGGGAAGGTGCCAAGAAAGGCGGGTTTCGTCTCGATCGGATCGAGACGGTATGTCGAGTGGAAGAACGTGGCATACCAAGCGACCACCGATCTGGTCAGCGATGATGGACCGGTGGAAGAAGATACCTCACCTATGGTGGAACGACCCATATATGCAGCCCCCGAAGAAGATGTTGGTTCGAAAAAAGGCACCGCAGTCGCCGGACACGGTGGACCATCAAGAAGATGATCCAATGTTCGTCAACATGGTGGTCTTACAAGAACAGGCGACAGAGGAGCCGGAAACAGAAACAGAAAAAAGGGAACATGAGATTGATGGGGCGGACTACGATGGCGCGCCTAAGCAGATCGACGTCGTCGAGGAGCGGCCCGCCGATCAGTTAACAGCAGTGTACAACCGACCAGGAAGGTTTGGATGATATTGCCCCAGAAGACGATCAAGTTTGCATACATGAGGGCGGGGATCAGTACATTCAGGAGCTGGAGAGCCAGATGGCAGTCCTCCCTGAAGTGTCTGCCGATCCGAACGAAGTTCCCTAGGACGATCTACAAGTGGGTGATCGGGATGTCAACAGTCCCGATCAGATCGATCAGCTTAAGGAGATCATCTGGAAGAAGAAGCATCGGCTGATCGGGAAAGGCAATGCCGTACCCCTGCTGATCGCGGAGCAATCTGTGACCATCGATGTTGGTGATGCCAAGCCGATCGCCCAGCGATGCCGACGTGTGGCGCCACAGTACCGTGAGAAAGTGTCTGATCTGATTAAAGGACTGTTGGCTACCAAGATTATCAAACCGTCGACCTTGCCTTGGTCCTCGCCGATCGTGATTGTAATCAAGAAGAACGGCGTCGACATCAGGTTGTGCATAAACTATCGGTTGGTAAATCGGCTGAACAAGCTTATGGTGTACCCGATGCCGCTGATCAGCGATCTGCTGGAAGACGGGAACAAGACCCTATGGTATTGCTCGCTGGATATGGCAAGTGGATTTTGGGTGGTTTCGATGTCCGATCGGGCTCGCGAGATTTCCGCATTTGTTACGCCGTTCGGTCTGTTCGAGTGGAAACGTATGCCGTTCGGTTTGAAGAACGCGCACCAGATCTACCAG
This sequence comes from Peronosclerospora sorghi, assembly GCA_026184515.1. Taxonomy (NCBI): domain Eukaryota; phylum Oomycota; class Peronosporomycetes; order Peronosporales; family Peronosporaceae; genus Peronosclerospora; species Peronosclerospora sorghi. The sequence continues at coordinate 27,447,161 of CM047582.1, read as the reverse complement.
AATCTGATCGAAAACGCACTGTATGGACACTTCAAGATCAGTACCGATCGGGACCCCAGCGAAAACCATGATGTATGTAAAGAGGGTGAGCCCGATCGGGAAAGGAGACCGTCCGTTCTGGGGAGGCGATCGTATATCGACGACATTCTGATCCCTGCTTCGTCATGGAGCGATCTGTGCGAGAAGGTCGAACGGTTGTTGGAGAAATGCGATCGCTGGAACCTGTCGATCAGTGCTGTGAAGAGTTTTTGGGGCATGTCCAAGGTCGCCTATTTGGGTCATATGGTGTCAATCAGTGGGATGGAGGCTAATCCTAAGGATCTGGAATCACTGAGAAACCTTCCGTTTCCCAGATCACTGAAGGCAATGCAGTACTTCCTAGGGAGCTTAAATTACTACAGCCCGCTTCATTTAAGACTTCGCGGGCTACGCGGCCGTGCTGTACGAGCTCCGGGAAGTCTACTACCATATGTTGCGCGAATGAATCGGGCAACTCTACGAGAGGGCTGCGACTCCGATCTGCCTGAAGATTTTCCGCCGGTGGAGACAGATGACCACATGAAGCGTGCACAGGTTGCTTTCGGTATGCTGAAGGCCAAGATGGCGACGGCACCGATTCTCAGACACTTCGATCCGGAAAAAATGCCGATCGTCATTGTGTACGCTAGTAAGTGGGCCATTTCGGCCACTCTAGCGCAAGAACATGATGGTGTGTACCATCCGGTCACTTTTACGAGTCGGACGTTGAAGCCGAACGAAGTTAACTATGGGATCGTCGAAAAGGAAGTTTTGACTTTACTACGGATTTTGGATGTGTGCTATAACCTGCTGGTCGGCCGACCTGTAAAGGTCCTATCACGAAAGTCAACATTGGCCTGGCTGTTATCAGCCAATGGGATGGAAGTTCGGCTCAGCAGATGGTCAGCGATCCTGTCACAGTGGTCCCTCGAGGTCGTCAAGTGCACCAAGGGAAAGGAAGAGATATTGGGCACGTTGGCTGCCAGTATCACCCCTCGGTCTGAAGTGGATGAAGCTATGATGGCGATTGCCCCAAGGAAGCAACCTCGACAGTCAATCTCGCTGCCGTCACCGAACGTCGATCGGGATGAGGAACTCCTGGTCTTGAGTTTCGACGGATCGGCTAGTGTGAAGAAGAAGGTCGGCTCCTATAGTGCCATACTGTGGAAGTTACCACAATGGTCTATAGTAGCAGCCGACGCCAATTTCACGCCGGACATAACGGTCAACGAGGCAGAATATCGGGGCTCCTTCTATGTCTCGATCTGGTGGCATCACAGAAGAAAGGTCGGATCATCATATGTGGTGACTCCAACCTAGTGATAAGGCAGACCACCGGGGAGATTGACTGTAAGGCACCACGGCTGAAGTTGTTGAATGATCGGGTGATGAAGGCGCTGAAAGACTATCCCAACCACGAGCTGTTGCCTGTGAAACGGGATTGGAACAGAAGCCCCTACCACCTCGCGACCCAAGCCATGCGGGACCAGATCGGTGTGACGATCACCGAGGAGGCCGTTCTACATGAACTTATGGATATAAACAGGCTCCCGGAGTTGATCAAGCCCAAGGACAGCCCCGATCAGGTGCATGTGATGGCGGCGACTAGATCGCGAACTCATAAGCCTCGCCGATCGTTCCCAAAGGAAAGGCTGGGTGAGTACGTTGTACAACAGCTAAGGGCGGAACGGATCCTCAAGGAGCAGGACGAAGAAGAGTGGATTGTCAACCTGAAAGCATATCTGCGCGGTGAACTGTCCAAGTTAACGAATGATCAAGCGAAAGAGTGTTCCAAGATCGCGGACAGTTACGATATGGATGACAACGGATTGCTATATTACTGCTGTGATGTTGACCAAGACAGTGCCGATCGAGACCGACTGTCGAAACTGGTGATCCCTGAGTTGCTACAGCCGGATGTCCTTCATCACTACCATGTGAGTCTAGAAGGGGGACATCAGGGCGTAGGCAGGACATATCACAAGATCAGGGCCCACTTTCACTGGAGAGGACTTTTTTGGAGTGTGCAGAAACATGTGGGCTGTTGCACAGATTGCGAGACAGGAAAGGGCAGACCGATAATCAAGGGGCAATCGCCCGGGAATATCGAGGCTACTTACCCTTTCCAGGTGATAGCAATGGATCACATACCGTCGCTGCCCAGATCGACGCGCGGCAATACTGAGCTGCTGATCTGGATCGACCTGTTCACTGGTCTGGTGATCGCAAAGGCTAGTGCATCCCGATCTGCGGAGCAGATCGCCCAGAGTTACGAGGAATGCGTGTTCAGAAGGTTCGGCGCCAGCGAAGTTATTAGACACGATCGGGAACCCGGTTTTATGGCTGAGGTGTTCCGATCGTTCAATAACATGATAGGACAGAAGCAGAGCGCGACGATGGCATATCGTCCGCAAGCGAACGGATCGGCTGAACGCATGGTGCAGACAATAACAAGGGCGATTAAGATGTATGTGGCCGATCCAGACCAACGTGACTGGGATGAGTATGCAGAGAGACTAGTATTCGCACTCAACTCTTCGACCGATCGGGTCCGAGGAGAAACGCCTTTCTATCTGGCGTATGGATGGGACCCTCGATCGACAATTGAAGCGGCGATACCGATCGGCTGCACTCGGACCCGCGATCTCGATTCCCGACGTTGGCGCATGCAGGTCCAGAAGCATTATCAGCATGCGAAAGAAGTCGTCAATGAAAAGTTGCGTCAGGCCACGCAAGATCTAGCAGATCGGAATAACGATCAGGTCCGCCCTCATGGTATTGAACCAGGGGCGAGGGTATGGTTATACCTCGATCGGGTCAAGGAAGGATATGCAAAGAAGTTGGCTTATATGTGGCACGGTCCTTTCCGTGTGGCAGAGCTGATCGGTGAGCATGCTGCCCGTCTGATCACGATCGGCACGGATTATAATGTTTTTCCGATCGTGCATGTGTCCAAACTGAAGCTTGTCAGAGAGTTCCCCGATCGGCCTAAAATACCCTGTCTGATGGACGAAGCGGAGAGATTCGATTTTGACGAAGCTCTGCTGCCGGAA